>OZ023210.1:1090481-1112815 GCA_963995525.1 Escarpia spicata
CAAGCATGCGACAATCACCGTTGGATCTTCCTGTTGTCTACTGCTGGAAAGGTCCTTGCTCGCGTACCCTTGAATCGCCTGATTGTCCACCTGGAGCAAAGCCAACTTCTTCCGGAGAGCCAGTGTGACTTAAAAGCAGGTAGATGCACAGTCGACATGATTTTCGCACCTCGCCAACTGCAAAAAACATGCCAGGAGCAGAACCGCGACCTCTACACCATCTTTATCGATCTGACTAAAACCTTCGACACGGTGAACGGAGAGGGCCTCTGCAAAATAATGGCAACGTTTGGTTATCCTGACAAGATTTAACAAGATTTAACAAGATTGCCATCCAGAAAATTACTCTGGATGGCAGTTGGACAAGGAAGCCTTTTGGCTTATCGAGAGTCCAATACTTTTTATCTACATGTATCCCGCCTTTTTAAGGTGTGTGTCGATTTTATTTTTAAACATATTCACGCTACTAGCACCAACACAATCAGGAGATAATCTGTTCCATTCATTTACAGTCCTTTGTGAGAATGAGAACTTTCTTATATCTAATCTACACTGCTCCTTTACTAATGTAGCTTCATGTCCTCTGATCCTTCTATCTTTCTTAACTGAGAAAAAAATGTTTCTATCAATATTTTCATAACCATTCAATATTTTAAACACTTCTATGTGATCTCCTCTCAATCTCCTGGTCTCTAGTGTTGTTAAACCACATTCTTTTAGGCGTATTTCGTAACTAAGATCCCTCAGATTTGGTATCATTTTAGTCGCTCTCCTCTGTACTCTTTCTAGCATATCTATGTCCTTCTTGCGATATGGCCTCCATGCTTGTATACAATATTCTAAATGAGGCCTCACTATTGTTTTGTACAGCGGTACTATTAATTCTTTTTTCTTATACGCTATATTTCGCCTAATTAATCCAAGGATTTGATTTCCCTTTGACGCTGCAATTCCGCACTGCTCTGAAACCTTCATATCAGCACTAATGGTTAACCCTAAGTCCTTTTCTTTTACAGTAGTACTTAGAACAGTACCCCCCATTTTATATTTTACCTCTTCATTCCCATGACCTGTGTGGAGGCATTTACATTTCCCAAAATTGAACAGCATTTGCCACTTTTCAGACCATTTGATCAACCTATCAAGATCATCTTGTAAATGCTGTTTGTCTCCATCACTTTTAATTCTTCTAAACACTTTTGTATCATCCGCAAATTTTAACACCTTGCTTGTTATATCATCGTCCAAATCGTTGATATATATTAAGAATAATATAGGTCCTAGTACTGATCCCTGTGGTACCCCACTCAATACCGATTTCCAGTTTGAAGCCTCCCCATCAACTACTACACGTTGTCTTCTGTCATTCAGCCATTTTTCTATCCAGTTTATTATACCATTTCCTATGCCATGGGCCTTTAGCTTAAGGAGTAATCTTTGATGTGGTACTTTGTCGAAAGCTTTTTGAAAATCTAAATAGATGATATCTACTGGTGATCCCTCATCTACCCACCTAGTGATGTCTTCCAAAAAACATAACATATTTGTTAAGCATGACCTCGCTTTTAAAAACCCATGTTTAGATGGGTTTATCAAGTTATGTTTAACAAGAAAATCCACCATGTGATCTTTAATTAGTCTTTCTAATAATTTGCAAATCACTGATGTTAAACTCACTGGTCTATAGTTCTCTGACTTGTTTCTCGAACCTTTTTTAAATAACGGTATAATGTTTGCCTCTTTCCATTCTAAAGGAACCACTCCCTCTTCTAATGACAAATTGAAAACTGTTGCAAGCGGTGCGCTAATTTGTTCTACAATTTCCAATAGTAGTTTGGGCGGAATCCCGTCCACTCCAGGTGATTTATTATCCTTCATAGCCCTTATTTTCTTAGCTACCATTTCCGAGGTTACAACTAACTGTCCTAAATAGTCTGAATCTGCCCCCTTGAACTTAGCCTCTGGTACTGGCAGTGAACTAATATCTTCCCTGGTAAACACTGAACTAAAATACTCATTCAGGTCTTCTGCCATTAAGAATCCCTCTGATATTGTATTTCCAGCACTATCTTCTAGAGGACCGACCTTATCCTGAACTTTCTGTTTGCTTCGAATATACGCATAAAAACTCTTATTGTCATGTTTTATATTACTAGCTAATTTTTTTTCATAGCTTCTCTTTGAATTTATAATTTCAGCTGTGGCTTGATTAAGTGCTTCTTTATAAATGTTGTAGTCTTCATCATTTCCAGTACATCTATATGACTTCCACATCATTTGTTTATACTTAATTTTTCTAATGGCTTCTTTCGATAAGTGTTTCTTTTTAGACCGTTTCCCTTGTTTTTTGAAAGGTACAAATTTATCGACTATGCACTTAATTTCACTATTTAAGATATTCCAGCATTCGGTTGCTGTCTTATTCTTCAGTGTGTTATTCCAGTCTATCTTTGCTAAATATTTCCTCATGTCCTTATACCTTCCTTTGTGGAAATTTCTCCTATACTGCTTTTTACTATTCCTTTCTGATTTTACTTTGATGGTAAAATGTATCTGGTTGTGATCACTACTCCCCAGTGGCTCACATATCTTGACATTGTCAACTAATTCTTTCTGTGAGGACAAAACTAAGTCTAACACATTCTCTCCCCTGGTTGGTTCTAGCACATGTTGAGAAAGGAAACTATCTTGTACTAAAACTAAAAACTTGTGGTCCTCACTCCCCATAGTCTGTAGAGATTTCCATTGTATATGCCCATGGTTAAAGTCCCCCATAATAATACAGTTCCGTTTGCTTACTTCCCTTATAGCGTTTTTTATTTTTTCATTCTCTTCTATGCTTATGTTTGGACTTCGATAAACTAACCCAAGTGTTAACGTTGAGTTTCCTGTAACTATGTTACACCAAACAGCTTCTTCGCAATCTGCTTCTCTTTCTAATTTTATTTCATAAGCCTGGATAGATTCTTTAATATATAAAATAACTCCACCTCCCTTTCTTCCTATTCTATCTTTCCTAAACATTACATATCCTGTTAGTCCCAATTCGGCATCTGATATATCAGTACAAGTTCACCATCATGGGCAGACAGTTTTACGAGGGCATGCAAGCTGAGGGTTTGAACGATTGTGACGCCTGCGCTGCTTTCCCAGTCAGTACCTGCTTCAAACAAGGGTGTGTGCTGGCACCAACTCTGTTCAGCATGATGTTTATAACCATGTTGTTCAACGCCTTCAGAGAGAATGATGATGTCATATAGATCAACTATCGAACTGACGAAGGGATATTTAATTTGAGAGAACATTTCAAGCAAAGACAAAGGTAGCAAAGACAAAGGTACCGCAGGATGTGATCCGTGATATTATTTCGCTAATGACTGCGCTCTCATCAGCGAATCTGCGCAAGAAATGCACAGTAACATTTAAAGATTATCCAATGCCTGTGACAACTTCGGCCTAACCATTAGAACGAAGAAAACCGAAGTTATGCATTTGCCAGCTCCCTGCATGCAGAACCTGGAACCAGAAATCACCGTGAAGGAACTGAAACTGGAAGTGGTGGACAAGTATCATTACTTAGGTAGCATTAGGTAGCATCCTCTCCAGAATTTTCCACATTGATAACGAGATCCATCGCCGCATTTCGAAAGCAAGTGTTGCGTTTGGAAAACTGCAAACGTGAGTGTGGGAACGAAGAGGAATAAGCGTGACAATAAAACTGAAGGTGTACAGCGCTGTAGTGCTACCTACACTACTCTATGCCTGTTGTCCTACCTACACTACTCTACGCTTGTTGTGATACCTACGCTACTCTACGCCTGGTATGCTACCTATACTACTCTATGCCTGTTGTCCTACCTACACTACTCTACGCCTGTTGTGATACCTATGCTACTCTACGCCTGTTATGCTACCTACACTACTCTAGGCCTGTAGTGCTACCTACACTACTCTAGGCCTGTTGTCCTACCAACACTACTCTACGCTTGTTGTGCTACCTACACTACTCTACGCCTGTTGTGCTACCTACACTACTCTATGCCTGTTGTCCTATCTACACTACTCTACGCCTGTTGTGATACCTACGCCGCTACTCTACGCCTGTTGTGCTACCTACACTAATCTACGCCTCTTGTGCTACCTACACTACTCTAGGCCTGTTGTGCTACCTACACTACTCTAGGCCTGTTGTGCTACCTACACTACTCTACGCCTGTTGTGCTACCTACACTACTCTAGGCCTGTTGTGCTACCTACACTACTCTAGGTCTGTTGTGCTACCTACACTACTCTAGGCCTGTTGTGCTACCTACACTACTCTAGGTCTGTTGTGCTACCTACACTACTCTACGCCTGTTGTGCTGCCTACATTACTCTACGCCTGTTGTGCTACCTACACTACTCTAGGCCGGTTGTGCTACCCACACAACTCTAAGCCTGTTGTGCTACCTCCACTACTCTACGCCTGTAGTGCTGCCCACCTTACTCTACGCCTGTTGTGCTACCTACACTACTCTAGGCCTGTTGTGCTAACTACACTACTATAAGCCGGTTGTGCTACCTACACAACACTACACCTGTTGTGCTACCTACACTACTATATGCCTGTTATGCTACCTACACTACTCTAGACCTGTTGTGCTACCTACACTACCATACGACTGTTGAGCTACCTCCACTACTGTACGCCTGTTGTGCTACCCACACTACTCTACGCCTGTTGTGCTACCTACACTACTCTAGACCTGTTGTGCTACCTACACTATTATAGGCCTATTGTGTTACCTACACAACACTACACCTGTCGTGCTACTCACATTACTCCACGCCTGTTATGCTACCTACACTACACTACGCCTGTTGTGCTACCCACACTACTCTACGCCTGTTGTGCTACCCACACTACTCTACGCCTGTTATGCTACCTACACTACTCTACACCTGTTGTGCTAACTACACTACTCTACGCCTGTTGTGCTACACACACTACTCTACGTCTGTTGTTCTACCTACACTACTCTACGCCTGTTGTGCTACCTACACTACTATACGTCTGCTTTGCTACCTACACTACTCTATGCCTGTTGTGCTACCTACACTACTCTACGTCTGTTGTTCTACCTACACTACTCTACGCACGTTGGGCTACCTACACTACTGTGTGCCTTTTGGGCTACCTACACTACTCTAGACCTGTTGTGCTACCTACACTATTCTATGTATGTTGTGCTACCTACATTACTCTACGCCTGTTGTGCTACCTACACTACTCTACGCCTGCGAAATGTGGACTCTACGAGAGGCATGTCCGCAAACTCAACCACTTCCACATGACTTGTCTTCGCTGCTTGCTAAAATTCCGATGACAGGATCGAGTCCCAGACACAATGGTCCAAACAAACAAGTGTGCCAAGCATCCACACACTCCTCAAGAAGACTCAGCTGCGATGGGCTGGACATCTAGCTCGCACGCCTGATCAGCTCCTACCGAAATTATTCTTCTTCGGCGAACCGGCGGAAGCGAGTCCGACCAAAGCTGCGTTTCAGAGATATTCTTAAGAACTCACTAAAAATCTTCGGAATTGAACCAATCTCCAGGGAAAATCTTGCAGCAAACCGCCCTGCCTGGAAAGATGCAACCTCATTCGAGAATAATCGTGTCGAAGCAGTCAGGACCAAGTTTGAGGGTCACAAAGCGAGAACAGCAATTACATCAAATGCCTGCTCCATTCTTGTGTGAAACCTATAGAAATACAGTAACATGTGTAATGTACTCACGCCTACTGTTGCATGCCACTAGTCTGGCGGCATTGCTCTACACTCGCTGCAAGCAGCAAGCGAGGTGTCTAGGATTGAGGTTGAGGAAGAGTGAGTTACAATAGTCCAGTCGGGAAGTGACGAGTGCGGTGACAGCACATTTCGCGGCTTCAGCTATAAAATAGTGCCGTATTAATGACAGTCTGTACAAATGATAGTTGCGTACTTCACTCACAGCAGTCACGTGATGTGCCATTTTGAGATGTTGGTACATATGAACTGCTTAATGTCGTATGCGATCTGCCGTTGCAATTGTGTCGTCTCCAATGCACAACTGTAGACAATCGTTTAGTCAACTAATACCATAAAAATAATTACGTGGTAGAGTAATTACTGGCATATTGAGTCACCGGTTAAACTAGCAATAATCGCATTCAAAGGTTGTAACCATATACGTGTGATTAGTAATTGCACACTGTTATCAATTCGACTATTTGGCCGAGTTAATTAGCTACCGCCTCATCAACGGAACGTTACGATATGCTTTGGTGCCAGAACGTTTCTATGCACAGGCTTCATAGACTCTCACCGATCGCAGTTTCGTCAACCGTTTTATGAAATAGTTTGCAACCTTCGCCCAGGACAGTAGCATCACTACAAGTGTTTAAAATATTTTAAAATAAACTTTTGTAAACACTGTTTTAAATTATTCTCTGGTGAGGATATTTTATGTGTGTTCGTTAGAAATTATATTTTAGTTGGTCAGTCTGTTAGTGTTACTTGTATCGATGACTGTTTTTAAAACAGTTTTAAGAATATCGTCGTATATATATTTGTTTAACAGTTTGTATTATTTATGTACGTATGTATGTATCTTTGCAATTATGCATGTACGCAAATACGTATGTATGTATGTATGTATGTAAAACACCCGACAGCAATTTCGACAAATAGGGCATTCTGAACTGCCGAGCCTGTCTGCCGGCCATGATGGCGTTCGCTTTTGCCTGCCTGCTACTTTGTGCTGTGTTTTCCCTCATTGGTCTGATAAAAACTTAAGACAAGACAAACAAGTCAGCGCAATGTAGTGCTACCATTCCCAACGTATTGCGTGGTTTATCGTTATCAACAGTGGAACCCTCTAAAAAGCACTGTCATTTTATTTTAGCCAAAATAATCTCTCCACACAGCTAGAATGCTTAAATTCTACTATGGTGCTGACAGTCTATTATGGTAACTTTTCCTAAACCTATTCAATCAGGAAAAAATATATAAATTATTCATAAAATGATCTAAAGCCATGCATAGTGGTAATTGATGCACTTTTGTGATTCAAATTGGATAGGGAGTTTCGAGCACTATCACACAAAAATAACATGTGTGACTAAATGAGGCCAAATAGTCATAAATCAGGAAATATACATAATTAGTGCGATCTTTTGTAGCATACAGTGGCAGGATGGTGCTCGGTCGTGTTGGTTCGCTGGAAGCCGATAGAGGCCCCCAAAAGTAATTTGGACACTACCGCCGTTTAGCGATTCGGACGATCACTAGAATCGGACGGTAACTTGGTGCTTTTATCGGGCCACAACATATAGAGAAAATATTTAGTGGTTTGCCGAAAAAGAAAAACTATTCTACATACGTTTGTGTTAAAAAGAACAAAAAAGGGCCCTATGTGATAACGTGAAAAACTTACCCAAACTTTAGCCGGCGGAGAAAAGAGAAAAATAAAAAAATGTACACGTAAAAATAGCAGATCATTTTGGTTACATACATGTGAGGATATATATACAGCTAAATATGCATTTTATCGATTAATCATTTTACGTGAATAGGCCATTAGGAAATGTAGCCTCGGACGATAACACCAACATTCCCCACGGACAATATAATGTGGTAAAATCTGTTTTAATTACTATGCAGTAACAATATAGACACATGTGTTTTTGTAATAACATTGTAAACACAGACCATATTCAATTGATGGTGTACGATGATTATTAACTAATTTAATAAATATACAGGGGTTCAAATTTGTAAAAAAAAATTGCCAAAAACGACCTCGTTATCACCTCTAGCTCCCCAAAATATTCAAGATAGAAAAACTAAACTATATATCCCCCGAAAGGTATCATTGCGCCGGATTAACACTGCACATTTCCACACTTTTAATAACATAGTTACTCAATGTACATGTCTAAACATGCAATGTACCACGGTCGTTGAATATGACCACACACACACACACACACACACACACACACACACACACACACACACACACACACACACACACACACACACACACACACACACACACACACACACACACACACACACACACACACACACGCACACACACACACACACACACACACACACACACACGTTCAGTATGGATAGGTTCATCAGTTTCTCCACTTCCTTCTGGAGTTCGCGTTGATGAAACGCCTGCTGGCGGTGGCGCTGGTCGTCATCGCTCTTATTGCCGCTCTCAGTGCTACGGTCTTGACAATTGTACGATTCAGCGAAAACTGGTTGTTGTACAGTTGTTACAATAGCAAACGTCTTAGTAGTGATCGTTTGCTACTCGCTGATGGCAGTAACAATGCTCGTGAAACTAAGAGCTGCTCAACGGTATGTTGGTGTCGCCAATATGGCACCTGTCACATGAACTTCACATGATCCTATTGTAACATTTAAACTCGCAATGGGTACAGAAACAGTTAATAGTAAAAACCGCCAAGTGTTTGGTAGCAAAAAGACGACTGAAAAACAGGCAGTATCATTCAAACGTGTGTCATTATTATTTATAATTAATGTAGTATTTTTAGCCTGCTGTATGCCACAATGGTTGTCTGACGTCGGATTTCGAGTACCGGGAGATTTGCGACGAATCTTTGTCCTTAACTCCGTCGTCAATCCGTTCATCTACAGCGCCGTGAGTAGTATGTTTCGCGAAGACGTCCGACAGTTATAGTGACAGATGCGGTCCAAGTTGGCAAAATGTCGCCATTGCTAGGTTTATGCTTCGACAAACTCGGATTTCATATTGCAGCATGTTTAACAAAATTTACAAGATTTAATCAGATTGCCATCCATAAAATTAACTCTAGATGGCAGGTGGACAAGGAAGCCTTTCGGCTTATCGATAGTCCAAAACTTTTTATGTACGTGTATCCAGTCCTTTTAAGGTATGTATGAATTTATATCACCCGCAAATTTCAGCACCTTGCTTGTTATATCGTCGTCCAAATCGTTGATATATATTAAGAATAATATAGGTCCCAGTACTGATCCATGTGTACCCCACTCAAAACTGATTTCCAGTTTGAAGCCTCCCCATCAACTACTACAGTTTGTCTTCTGTCAATTAGCCATTTCTCTATCCATTTAATTAAGCCATTTCCTATGCCATGGACCTTTAGTTTAAGCAGTAACCTTTGATGTGGCACTTTGTCGAAATCTTTCTGAAAATCTAAGTAGGTGATATCTATTGGTGATCCCTCGTCTATCGACTTAGTGATATCTTCCAAAAAACATAACATATTTGTTAAGCATGATCTCGCTTTTAGAAACCCATGTTGAGATGGGTTTAACAAGTTTTGTTTAACAATAAAATCCACCATGTGATCTTTAATTAGTCTTTCCAATAATTTTCAAATCACTGACGTTAAACGCACTGGTCTGTAGTTCTCTGACTTGTTTCTGAAACCTTTTTTAAATAACGGTATAATGTTCGTTTCTTTCCACTCTAAAGGAACCACTCCCTCTTCTTCAAAACTGTGGCAAGTGGTATGATCACTTGTTCTACAATTTCCAGTAATAGTTTGGCGTGATTTAATATCCTTCATAGCCCTAGTTTTCTTAGCTACCATTTCCGGAGTTACAATTAACTGTCCTAAATAGTCTGATTCTGCCGCCTTGAACTTAGCCTCTGGCAGTGAACTAATATCTTCCCTGGTAGACACTGAACTAAAATACCCATTCAGGTCTTCTGCCTTTTAGAATCTCTGTGATATTATATTTCCAGCACTATCTTATAGAGGACCGATTTTATCGTGAACTTTCTGTTTGGTCCAAACATATGCATAAAAACTCTTGCCGTCTTGTTTTATATTAGAAGCTAATGTTTGTTCGTAGCTTCTCTTCGAATTTCTAGTTTCAGTTGTTGCTTGGTTTAGTGCTTCTTTATCAATGTTTTAGTCTTCGTCATTTACAGTACATCTATATGACTTCCACATCGTTTGTTTGTACTTAATTTTTCTAATGGCTATTTATTTCTGGACTGTTTCCCTTATTTTTTCAAGGGAACAAATTGATCGATGATGCACTCTATTTCACTCATTCTGTTGATGTCTTAGTCTTCAGTTGTTTCAGTCTATCTTTGCTAAATATTTCCTCATTTCCTTATATCTTCCTTTGTGGAAATCTCCTGAACTTTTTTTTATTATTTCTTTCTGATTTTATTTTGATGGTAAAATGTATCTGGTTGTGATCACTACTCCCCAGTGGCTCACGTAATTTGACATTGTCAACTAATTCATTCTGTGAGGACAAAACTTTGTCTAACACATTCTCACCCCTGGTTGGTTCTAGCACATGTTGAGAAAGGATACTGTCTTGTACTAAATATAAATCCTTGTGGTCCTCACTCCCCGTACTCTGTAGAGATTTCCATTGTATATGACCATGACCACAATAATACAGTCCCGTTTGCTAACTTCCCTTATAGCGTTTTGTACTTTTCATTCTGTTCTACGCTTATGTTTTGACTTCGAGAAAAATAACCCCACCGTTAACATTGAGTTTCCTGTAATAATGTTACACCAAACAGCTTATTCGCAATCTGCTTGTCTTTCTAATTTTATTTCATAAGCCTGAATTTAAAATATAAAATAACTCCACCTCTCCTTCTTCCTATTCTATCTTTCCTGAACATTACATTGCCTGTTAGTCCCAATTCGGCATCTGATATATCAGTGGTGGTCCAGGATTCGATTAAACCTATTATGTGAGGGTCAATATATTCTACCATAATGTTTAGTTCACCTCTTTTGTTTACTATTCTCCTTGCATTTAAACAAATACATTTATATCCTGATTCAGAACTGTTTTCCAGGCTGTTCTTTACTGATTTATTTCTGCTGTCTTTATATATGCCTCCAGTTCGATGCTTTTCTGTGAATCCCCCCTGCGATTCTAGTTTAAATAGATGCAGCCTGGCCCACTGTCAACAGATTACAGCAAGTTCTCTGAGGAAACTGCTGCCCACATTCCACTTAGATGGAGGGCAACTTTCGTGTACATATCTTCCCTCCCAAGAAAGTATCCCAATAAATCTACGAATCCCACCCCCTCTTCTTTATACATCTTCTCAAATAGTGCGTTGATCGCCATCCTCTTGCAGTTTCTATATGTTGGCCCACTTCCTCCCATTACTGACAAAATTCCTGAAAGAATAATCTGTTCGACTCTTGTCTTCTTTAACTTTCTCACTAACTGTCTGTACTTCTGTACTATCCCAGTTGTTTCCTCTCTGTCTTCATTATCTGTTCTTACGTGTAGTAGTATAGATCCTCCCTTGCCATGCCCCAATACCTTATCTACCCTTTCAGTTACATGTTCTTTCCTAGCCCCCCGGCAAACAAACAACGCCCCTTCGCTTAGTGTCTTATCTGCCTTTCTCAGAATAGAATCGCCCATAAACATCCTCTATTTTCTCAATGCCCCCTCAATCACTGCCTCAGAGTAGCTCCTTCTCTGGTTTGCATTTGTCTGGTTGTTGTCTTCTCCCCCTGCCGTCTTCTCTCCTGTCACATTCTCTTCCGATCCATTCTTTCCTGTCGCTTTTTCTCTTGTCACCTTTCCCCCTGTCATCGTTCCTTTTATGGACTTCTCTTCTATCACATTTTCGCTCACGTCCTTCCCTCTCTTCATCTTTCCTTCCATCACATTTTCTTCTCTCCTCTCCCGTCCCATTTTCCCTCCCTCCTTCTCTATGGTCACTTTCTCCCCTGTCACCTTCACGCCAGTCACGTTTGCTGTCGTCGATTTTCCAATTTCGTCCCCTCCAATCACTTTTCCTTCTCTCAATCTCCTTTCCCCAGTCTTCTTGCCACTGCTATTCTCCTTCAGTCTTGCAGTATTCCCACCTCTCTCCCTATCGTCTCTCTCCATTCCACCTGTCTTCTTGCTAATTCCCATCTCCATCCCCTTCACAATATCTGTCAACCTAACTGTCCTTCAGCAGACACTCCACCTTCCAACACCCAATGCACATGACTTCCCACAGCCGGACAATGCAAAATCTACCCAGCTGTGGCAGTGATCGCACACCAAGTGTCGCTTTGCCTTGACTTGCCGCTTGCTTGGTCGGTTGTAGAATTTATGGTGTATTGACTCACCGATTAAACAAGCAAGAATTGCAATCATAGGTTGTAACCATACACGTGTGATTAGTAATTGCACAATGTTATAAATTCGACTACTTGGCAGAGTTAATTAGCTACCGCCTCATCAACAGAACTTTACGATCAACCTTGCTGCCAGAATGTTTCTACGCACAGGCTTCACAGTCTCTCACCGATCGCAGTTTCGCTCTTTCGTCAGCCGTTTTATGAAACAGTTTGCAACCTTCGCCCAGGACAGTAGCATCACTAGAAGTGTTTAAAATATGTTAATACTCACTTTTATAAACATTGTTTTAAATAATTCTCCGCTGAGGACATGTTATGAGTGTTCGTTAGAAATTAAATTTTAGTTTAGCAGTGATTGTAGCAGTGACTGTTGCAGTGACTGTAGTTAAAACAGTTTTAAGAATATTTTCGTATATTTTGTTTATCAGTTTGTATTATATTTTACTTGGTTTAGTTACTATATTTAAGGTATTGCTATATAATTGTGTGTGTATGTATGTATGAATATATATGTATGTATGTAAATATGTATGTATGTATGTATGCATGTATGTATGTAAATATGTATGTATGTATGTATATATATATGTATGTATGGATATATATGTATATATGAATATATATATATATATGTATGTACGTATGTATGTATTTACGTTTATATGTATGTATGTGTGTATGTGTGTATGTGTGTATGTATGTATCTTTGTATGTATGTATGTACACTAGAGTGGCCAAATTGTACATGATGAGACATTTTTTTTCAAACATAAACCATTCACATGGGCTAAAAAGGTGAAGTTGGCTGAGAAAACAATTGTGGTAAAATGTCAGAAAAATCCATTTAGAGGAAGAAACCTCTCAAAGCACCCGAAGTTTCTGTAAAAGCACGAAATAGGGATAAATTTAAAAACGCGATATATCAATATCTACTTAATCTATTTTAATAAAATTGTTACTGTGTTCTAATTTCCATTCATAATAATTATGTCAAGACAATAGAACAATCAATCAGGTTATAAGTATAAATCACCTACAATTGTGAAAATTAGACAAATGTAAGATTTTGTTCATTTTAGAAAACACAGTAATCTTTCATAACTGACTACATTATAATTGACTATATTATATAGATAATTTATATTCATTGTAAATCACGTAATATTTTGTTATATTGCACTTAGGCCATTTGGTATTATGTAGCAAGTTACGCACCACAATTTAAGCAGGCAGATATTTTGTAAGTAAGCTCTGTTTAATGTCGCGTAAGCAGTACTTATTGTCGTTCATGTAGCCATGTCGGATGCGCCGCTTCGTACTAGAACCTCGTCCATTGCACTGGTGCTGATGTAGCCATGTCGGATGCGCCGCTTCGTACTAGAACCTCGTTCATTGCACTGGTGCTGATGTAGCCATGTCGGATGCGCCGCTTCGTACTAGAACCTCGTCCGTTGCACTGGTGCTGATGTAGCCATGTCGGATGCGCCGCTTCGTACTAGAACCTCGTTCGTTGCACTGGTGCTGATGTAGCCATGTCGGATGCGCCGCTTCGTACTAGAACCTCGTTCTTTGCACTGGTGCTGATGTAGCCATGTCGGATGCGCCGCTTCGTACTAGAACCTCGTTCGTTGCACTGGTGCTGGTGTAGCCATGTCGGATGCGCCGCTTCATACTAGAACCTCGTTCATTGCACTGGTGCTGATGTAGCCATGTCGGATGCGCCGCTTCGTACTGAACCAACTGTCCACGTTTGGAGAAGTTCTGCGGCGAGTTTTCTACGACTTGAAAAAGAAGAAACAGACGCTGCCTGCAAGCTGCAACAATGCGGTAGGTGAAGTGCTGCGACTTTGGCATCGGGCTAACATTCCGACGACGCAGAACCCGAATGCTGTCGATAAGCTTAAGGAACTCTACCAGCAACATGTAAACGCATGCAAGAACAAACACAAGCGCAATAAGAGGCAAGCTGAGCTGGAAACTGAGTTTGGTAGTCAATTGCTGGAACCGTTTGTTGTGGCACGTGCAGAGGGTGATCAGCTGATCCGCATTGCTCGTGATGTGGAGTTTCTGCAAGATCAACGAAGTGAGAAGATGGTGATGGCTGGGGAGGACGAACCTTTCAAAGTGAAAGAGCAGAAAAGACAAAAGTGAAAATTCGACAAATATCACCAGAAACATCTGATGTATCTGGATCATCGCAGTCTTCTGAGCCGGCCGAACCAGTTCCCTAAACCAAGAAGGTAGCACGGCACTGTCTTGTTGATGACCCGTTGTTTGTCGCTAGCTTGGACAGAACACAAACAACATCACGGCAAGCGATGCATATTGTGAAACCTGCATTGATGGCTGCTGGCGTTGATGTGTCAAAACTCACACTGTATAAAACATCACTCGACACAGCACGTAGAGATGGCCGCGTCGCCATCGCACAGGCCATTAGAGAGAATTTCCACCCGGATGTAACTCTCGTCGCACATTTCGATGGAAAATTGTTACCTAACAGTGAAAAATCACATCGCATGTCCATCGTAGTGTCAGGGAAAGGGGTTGAAAGGTCGAAAGGTTGCTCGGCATTTCACGAATTTCGTCTGGCACCGGAGCGAAGATGGCCAACGCTGTCGGCCAGTTTCTGCAGGATTGGGAGGGCGTTGGCGAGCACGTGGCAGGACTGTGCTTTTTTAAGTGTTTTATTTGCAGGTGATTAGGTCTAATAGATCTGAAAACGCGTGATAAAGATCCCTTCGCACTTCGCTGAAGATAGTGCTCTACTTTGGGGTTAACTCTTCCCGTCGTTCAAATTAGCCGTACCATGATTTTGTTCACTTGCATGCAGCTAATGTTAGCGAATTTACCGTACAACTTGTCCACCCACTCGCACGCAACAGTGTTATACTTAGGAAGACATCACTAAGTGGGTAGATGAGGGATCACCAGTAGGTATATTTTCAAAAAAAGCTTTCGACAAAGTACCACATCAAAGATTACTGCTTAAACTAAAGGCCAACGGGATAGAAAATGATATAATAAACTGGATAAAAAATGGCTGATTGACAGAAGACAACGTGTAGTCGTTGATGGGGAGGCTTCAAACTGGAAATCAGTATTGAGTGGGGTACTACAGGTACACTAGGACCTATATTATTATTAATATATATCAACGATTTGGATGATGATATAATAAGCAAGGTGTTGAAATCTGCGGATGATACAAAAGTGTTTAGAAGGATTAAAAGTGATGGAAATAGACAGCATTTACAAGATGATCTTGACATGTTGATCAACTGGTCTGAAAAGTGGAAAATGCTGTTTAATTTTGGGAAATGTAAATGCTTCCACATAGGACATGGGAACGAAGAGGTAGAATATACAATGGGGGGTACTGTACTTAGTACTACTGTAAAGGAAAAGGACTTAGGGTTGACCATTAGTGCTGATTGAAAGGTTTCAGAGCAGTACGGAATTGCAGCTTCAAAGGGAAATCAAATCCTTGGATTAATTAGGCGAAATATAGCGTATAAGGAAAACAACTAATAATACCGCTGTACAAAACAATAGTGAGGCTTCATTAAAAATATTGTATACAAGCGTGGAGGCCATATCGCAAGAAGGACATATATATACTAGAAAGAGTACAGAGGAGAGCGACTAAAATGATACTAAAACTGAGGGATCTTAATTATGAAATTCGAAAGGGGTTGAAAGGTCGAAAGGTTGCTCGGCATTTCACGAATTTCATGTGGCACCGGAGCGAAGATGGCCAACGCTGTCGGCCAGTTTCTGCAGGATTGGGAGGGCGTTGGCGAGCACGTGGCAGGACTGTGCTTTGACACAACATCAGGCAATACTGGTACACGCACAGGTGCCATCACTGTAATTCAAGAGGCATTTCAAAAACATGTCCTTTTTTCCGCATGCCGACACCACATACTGGAGATCATTGCCGCTGCAGTTTTCGATCTATTCTTTGTGTCGAAGGTTCAACTACCCCGGTCTTCAATCGGTTCAAGGAGAACTGGCCATTCATTGATCAACGAAAGTACAACTCTCTGGACAGTGAGACAACTAGGTCATCTGGGGGTGCCTTGACTACACACGATAAGCAATGGCTGGAGAGGCATAACGTTACAGCAAGCGAGTTCTAACAGAACAACTTCGCAATAAGCACCTACGACAGGACTACCTCGAGTTCATTCAGCTGGCCATCACCTTATTGGGTGGTACATGTCACTCGATATACCAGTTCAGCCCACCAGGCGAAATGGCGATGGCGAAAGGGATCCACTGCTTGAAGATATTCGCCTTCCGTGAGCAGTTCGAGCTTACTAGCCACTAACTACAGGCTCTAAATCTGTGAACCTCATCCCCTCGTCTTCACACATCTGCTCAACTAGTGCGTTGATCGCCATCCTCTTGCAGTTTCTGTTATGTTGCCCCCCTTCCTCCCATTACTTGCAAAATTCCTGAGAGAATAATCTGTTCAATTCTAACTGTCTGTACTTCTGTACTATCCCAGTTGTTCCCTCCTTGTCTGCATTATTTGTTCCTATGTGTACTAGTATAGACCCTCCCTTGCCCCAATACATTGAATGAATTAATGTTTATTTCCACAATCAACTGGTACATGTCTTTATAACAATAATTCACAATTGTGTAAATGGAGACAGTTGAAGTGTTATACTTATTAAACACTGTCCCCATCCCTTTTATAACCTTCTCTACCCTTTCAGTCACATGCTCTATCCTTGCCTCCGGTAGACAAACACATACGTCCCCCCTCGCTTAGTGTCTTATCTGTCTTTCTCAGAATAGAGTCGCCCATGAACACTCTCTCTCTTCTCATTGCCCCCCTCCACTGCCTCAGAGTAGCTCCTTCTCCAGTTTGCATCTGTCTGGTTGTTGTCTTTTCCCCCTACCGTCTTCTCTCCTCTCACATTCTCTCCGATCCATTCCTTCCTGTCGCTTTTTCTCTTGTCACCTTTCATCCTGTCATCGTCCCTTTTATGGACTTCTCTTCTATCACATTTGCTCTCACGTCCTTCCCTCTCTTCATCTTTCCTCCCATCACATTTTCTTCTCTCCTCTCCCGTCCCATTTCCCCTCTCTCCTTCTCTACAGTCACTTTCTTCCCTGTCACATTCACTCCAGTCACGTTTTCTGTCGTCGATTTTCCAATTTCTTCTCCTCCAACCACCTTCCCTCCTCTCAGGATTGTTTGCGTTTTTCGTGAATTGACGGATTCTAGGTACGACTATTTCATAGCTGCTCAGACATATGAATCCCAGAGAGCTTAATGGTACGATTATCTAAACCTGGGACTAATTTAAGTTAGTCCACTGTTTGCAGTATGGCCCATCACGACTAAACTATTTTTCGTGGTGTTGTTTTCCTCACTTTGCATGCGCGTCCAGAACTTGAAAGATTCCGTGTGATCTCGCAGTTACCTCAAACGTTGTTCCAGTATTTTATTTGCAGGTGCTCAAGTGAAATATATCTAAAACACGTAGTAACGATCCCGTCCCACTTCGCTGAAGATAAGTGCTCTACTTTGGGGTTAAATCTTCCCGGCGTTCAAATTAGCCGTGCCATGGTTTATTCACTTGCATACAGCTAATGTTAGCGAATTTACCGCACAACTTGTTCACCCACTATTTTCTTTGACTGCATCACGTCACGTCTCACATAACTGACAGCGCCCCCAAGTGTTGTGTTAGACAAATCGTTTGCTTAGTCGTCGCCAGAAAATGTTGCCACTTGGCTAGTTATGAGCGTGCCCTCTAGACTCTGGAGACGTATTAGAATGACCAGATGGATCAACATGAAGATCATCACCGACATTGTGCCACAATATTAATACTCGCTTTGGTGTAAGCAATATATGTTCATAGACCCAAAGGCATTTAAATGAAGAAGCAGGGTCATTCGTCTATATGTTATATTGAAATTGAACAGATATTGCCATCTATTTCTCTGAGATGGTATCACTACGGTGATAACCCCCGTTTTGTAGGCAACAGTCATCTCTTAAAATACATGAAAGCATATTTTATCAAAATGGAATTGGAAGGCTAGATGATATGACAGTAGACCTGATCAGTGCATTCGAATAATGACGTTTGTCAATTAAATTATAGAAGCCACAGCTTAATAATACTAACTCCACGCGTCAGATGACGCTACCCAAGTGAGTTTGCTTCCACATTTAAATATTTTGATAATACTAATGAGAAAACACAGCTTCCCATCTTCCAGTTTTAACGAGTCGTTAACAAAATAAAGTGCAAAATCAGGCGTAAACACAAACAGCAAAACTCGATGGCAAATTGACCAACAGCTGAAAGGTCAGCGGTAGCCATCACTGACCACATCATGTCTTGTTTCCTAGGAGCTGCTATTATTAGTGTCAAACGGTTTTAAGAAAAATATGTACTACATATTAAGTTTGTATTACTGGATATGATAAATAATTCTTATCGTATATATGTGAAGACAAAATAATGATATCACAACAATGTTTGTTCATTTCTTATCAACCGGCCATGTCATAATTGTTACATAGTACTTATGATAGTGTATTAATTGTCCAGTTATAGTCATTGTTTGCACGCTGTATCTACTACAATCAGACTACCATTTTCAGTGGTTGGCAGCGACCAGTTACTCAACGTATTTTTCTTTATCAAACCATTGTATACGCATATAGACTGGCACTAGCTTTGGCTCTGCTGCCTACCAGGAATTGTACATATTACATACTATTCGTTATTTATTTATGTTACGTATTATTCAATTCCGAAATAAAGCATTAATTAGTTAATTAAATAATTAATTAATTGATTAATTCATTTCCATTCCTTTATGGTGCATCAAGTTCACATATTGAATATGCGTGATCACGCTCAGCTGTCCTGTTAATTTACGATTGATGATTTGTTAGTTAATGCATGAAGTTCGTCTCGAGGTGCAGCCGAACATTGCAGGTTTGGAATTATTCTCAGTTTCTTTCTTATGTGAGCTGTTTGGGCGGACGCTCTTCTAAGTGCGGTCCCTAGCCGTACTTCTAAGTTCGGTCCCTAGCCGTACTTCTAAGTTCGGTCCCTAGCCGTACTTCTAAGTTCGGTCCCTAGCCGTACTTCTAAGTTCGGTCCCTAGCCGTACTTCTAAGTGCGGTCCCTAGCCGTACTTCTAAGTTCGGTCCCTAGCCGTACTTCTAAGTTCGGTCCCTAGCCGTACTTCTAAGTGCGGTCCCTAGCCGTACTTCTAAGTGCGGTCCCTAGCCGTACTTCTAAGTTCGGTCCCTAGCCGTACTTCTAAGTTCGGTCTTGGTATTACAAAAGCTGCGTGGTTGACGTGCGTCAACTAAGGTTGTATGTGAGTTTATTACACCGCTCAAAGGAAAATCTCTTAATGACACAACTATAATTTTATAATATACTTTATATGACAAACTATATTTTGATACTAAATGTCAATTCAGCAATTTCCTTTATTTCATTATGTTGACAACACTTCTGAGGAAATACGCTACTTGCTGATAGCATGTATTTCGTAAAACTAAGAAGGTTAATTAAATAACTTCGTTTTTTAAATATGTCAGTTACGTCGGGGTGAATATAATCGCATTTCAAAGTATGTGTATGTACACTGTTAGTTTATTGGCTGTGTGCGTGGCAGTTGCAGTGTAAAGTTGTCTCAATGTTAGTGTCGTGAGTAGATTTACATTTAGGTGCGTCTTTCGCATTACAACATGTGTGCATATCCATGACATCATTAGCCTTTACACTGGTGTTTATCAGCGGTGCTAAGCCTACTGACGAACACTGACGTTAAATTACTCATCGCCCAGTTATCGTATGCCGACTATCTACCGTGTTGAGGATAAGCTTCCTATGACCATACTGATACTCCAATAATGGTGACGACATCGACGTTGCAACTCCGAGATTAGCGTGTGACAATGCTTCGTACTTCACAAACAAGTGTGATCAAATCCATGCTACAATCAACGTGGAACATAATGCAAAGTCCATACACCAACTATCAGCTTTCAAAATTCGTTGGGCGAAGACGGATAATGACCTTTTTGTAGTAGTCGTCATTGGCACAATAAATCTTCTTAGCATAGCTAGCAATAAACTCTACCATCTATCAAGCATCGATTGATTATTTCCCGTAAACCAAATCCTTTTCCGCGATAAGTTCAAACCTCGGGGTAACAACTTCTGGTGTAGAGACATTTATTAGTGTGGTCGACACATTCCACATTGTTGGGTATCGTCAGTGTTTACTTGCGTGTTCGGAGTACAGCTCCTACACTGACAGTAACATATACAATGTCTACCCGTCATCGGCCGACTACAGTGGTTTTCGATTCTCCCGTTGTATGCGAAAAATATATTTATTTCGAAATAATTCATCATGTGTAACACGACTCAGTCGTAGAAAACGTCATCAAATTACATGGGCGTTACCCCAAAAAGTGAGAACATTTGCTTAAACATTTAAATGTCTATGCCACTCCAACGTTAAGTGTGGACAAACCCGTGCTACAACCAGCACTAACCAAGACAATCCAAGTCCAGACGTAACCTGGAGCACGGTATTAAGAACGAACATTGACAACTTATGGGAATTGTCTAGCTCAATCTGCATGCAAGATTTGTTGAATAGCATATCTTGGTTAAACTGAGATGAACTAAAGCTTTTACTACATTTTATAATAGGAGGGAGGGAGGGAGGGAGGGAGAGAGGGAGGGAGGGAGGGAGGGAGGGAGGGAGGGAGGGAGAGGAGGGAGGGAGGGAGGGAGGGAGGGAGGGAGGGAGGGAGGGAGGAGGGAGGGAGGGAGGGAGGGAGGGAGGGAGGGAGGGAGGGAGGGAGGGAGGGAGGGAGGGAGGGAGGGAGGGAGGGAGGGAGGGAGGGAGGGAGGGAGGGAGGGAGGGAGGGAGGGAGGGAGGGAGGGAGGGAGGGAGGGAGGGAGGGAGGGAGGGAGAGAGGGAGAGGGAGAGAGAGAGGGAGAGAGAGAGGGAGAGAGAGAGGGAGAGAGAGAGGGAGAGAGAGAGGGAGAGAGAGAGGGAGAGAGAGAGGGAGAGAGAGAGGGAGAGAGAGAGGGAGAGAGAGAGAGAGAGAGAGAGAGAGGGAGAGAGAGAGAGAGAGAGAGAGAGAGAGAGAGAGAGAGAGAGAGAGAGAGAGAGAGAGAGAGAGAGAGAGAGAGAGAGAGAGAGAGAGAGAGAGAGAGAGAGAGAGAGAGAGAGAGAGAGAGAGAGAGAGGAGAGAGAGAGAGAGAGAGAGAGAGAGAGAGAGAGAGAGAGAGAGAGAGAGAGAGAGAGAGAGAGAGAGAGAGAGAGAGAGAGAGAGAGAGAGAGAGAGAGAGAGAGAGAGAGAGAGTACATTCAGCGTGCATACGGTTTCTCCACGTTGCTTCTGGCGTCATTCTAAGAAACAACTGTCTTAAAATGTGCGTAATGAGGTAACTGTAAATATGGACAGGGGTAAATTTTACGCATTTACCTTGATCTATTTGTCGCATTTAATGCATTACCATTAACCGTTGTCTTAATAATATGGTGTAAATGGCATAATTATGAGTACATTTTCTTCACATCTAGCAGATAGACAGAGCATGCAAATTGGGAATTATTTTCGTATACACTCCCTATTCAAGTGTTCTTCCTCGGGACTGTGGATTTGAAATGCCCTCAATGTAATCCCATGTAGCTCAGCTATAAAGTTTCACAACTTGAGTCACCACCTTTATGCATGCAGATGATGCACACGTCTACATTTCTTTGTTTACTCCTGATACACGCACACACGCACACACGCACACACGCACACACGCACACACGCACACACGCACGCACGCACGCACGCCTACATGCATACATGCATACATGCATACATGCATACATGCATACATGCATACATGCATACATGCATACATACATACATATATACATACATACATACTCAGAACTCAGAACTCAGAACTCAGAATCAATTTATTTGACCTATATATACGAGATATACACAATGAATAACATGAATACTAGATAAGGTCGGGAGACTCCCATTAAGATATACAATATCGCTAGCACAGGAGCCATCCCATAAATATAATCAACATCAAAATTTACATGTCACAAATCAGAATAGCATAT
>OZ023210.1:1113015-1148911 GCA_963995525.1 Escarpia spicata
ATTGTTAGCACAGTTTTTGAGAAAGTGGTATACGACTAATTGTATGAGTATGTGCTCAACACAATCTCTGGCAGCCAACACAGATTTGTGAGGCGTAGAAGTACAGCGTCTAATCTAGCGTGTTACTTGAACGCCATTTCTATTGACAACAAGAAACAGGGTGATTCTATTTATTTGGACTTCAGAAAAGCCTTTGAGTGTGCCAACCGTCCATTGTTAATTCACACGCTTAGATCAAAAATGGCTATTCCGGGCTACACATAGAATGGTTGCAGTCTGACCTTGTCAACTACAAAACCGTGGTCCTCAAAGGCAAAGCATCTGACTGGAAACCGGTGTTGTCTGGTGTAACACAAAGTTCACAAATTTGATCACTTCTGTTTATCTTGTTTATCAACGATCCCACTAATCATGTTGATTAATATTCAATATCAGTGTATGCTGATGATTCCAAATTGTTTAAAGAAATTACTTATGTGACAGATTGTCAGTTGGTGCAGGATCTGTACATTGTATGGCTTTGGTGTGAGACATTACACGTTAAACGTAACGTTGAGAAATGCTGCATAATGTCGTTCATTAACAAAAATAATTAATAAATAATACATGCATACTAAAACGACAAGTGACACTGTGGCAGAAGGCATCATGAATTAAGTTGTTTAATAGACGGTGGCACGAATGAGTGTTTGTATATATTAAGCCTGCACCGAGGAGTTATATAACGTCTGCCAGATGGCAGGAGCTGAAATGCATTATGCGGAACATGCTTAGTATCTTAAATAATCTTGATTGACTGTCTTCTTAATGTCCGTTCAAAAAAATACCATGAAGGAAACCATGGGAGATGTGGAACCTGTGATTTTCATGGCAGTTCTCATCAATCGAGAAAGCTGTGATTTTAACTGAACATATAAATTGCCAAACCAAGCAGTAATCCCATAACGCAGTATGCTTTCAATAATGGAGCGATAAAAAAGAACAAGTGTTTTCTCGTCGACACCGAAAGCTCCCAGTCTGCTGAGAAAGTACAACCGCTGGTGGACTTTGGAGCACACACTGTGAACATGGACATTCCAGCTAAGTTTGTTATCAAAATAGACACCTAGGTATTTGTACTGACTGACCTGGGCAATTTCTTCAACTTGGATAACAACAGGCAACAATACATTTAGCATGGGGTGCACCGGTATTTGTTACCACAGTTTGGGAAAGAATCTGATTTACCTTAACAAGCTGCACTCTGTCTGTTAGAATAGAACGATACCAATTGGTGACATATGGACTGACATTCATTTGGTTCAGCTTAGTGAGCAGAATGTGAGGATGGATAATATTGAACGCCGAGCTAAAGTATATGAACAATATTCTAGCATAAACCTTGGGCTTGTCCAAGTGTTTCAAAATTAAATGGACAACAGTGTTGATAGCGTCATTTGTTCCTCTGCCATGCCTGTAGGCAAATTGGAATGGGTCAAGATAGTCCTGAACATCTAGCTGCTGTTTACGAACCACTATTCGTTCCAAACATTTAATGACAATTGGTGTAAGTGGTCTGGAATCATTGTTTTCTTTTGAGCAAGTTTTCTTTGGTACAGTAGTAGTATGTGAGGTTTTCCATAGTATTGGTATCATGAGGCTATCGACAGAAAGTTGGAATATGGAACACCAAGCCGGTGCAAGCTCCTCAGTATATGTTTTCAATAAAAAAACCGAAATGCCATCAGGACCAGTTGCTTTTATACTACATAAATTTCAAACGTATCGGTATTACTGACTAACACATCACTGACCAGAGAATCACGTCTACTGGAAGAGTCCTGAGTACCAAACCGTATGTAGAAATCATTCATTTCATTAACAAAAGCCTGTTAATTTGTGGTGTGTATTGGTTTCTTAGTACAGTTCATGTTTATGGCAGACTTCATTTTATCCCATAATGTTGTACTGTTCATGCATTTAAAATGTTTCTCCATTTTGTTGCTGTAGTGTTGTTTTCCTGTCTCAGTTTGGTGTTGAATTCCTTATGCACCCGTTTGATCTCTTGTGTGTATTTCCTTGTGAAAGCCTGATTTTTTCTATGTATGCAGTCTTTGATCTCCTTAGTGATATAGGGTTTGTTGTTGGGGGATTTCACAATCTCGATGCAAAACTTGATATTATAATCACTCGCGGCATATGTAGCCGTGTTGAGTTGAGGAGTCCTTTCTAGTTGCTTGTGGACAAATAGTGTGCAATAAGTGTAGCTGCTCGGGCCGAATTTGTACTGGAGGGCACGTAAATAGTACAAATTAGAACATTCCCAAACTCTATTGGAAGGGGACAATGTATCAGGCTTAAACAGAGCAGTTCAACATCAGGGTTGCTCGTCTTGTCTCTGCACAATTGGTCGTTGATGTACACACCAATGCCTCCCCTTTGCCTTTACCTGAATGTCCATCTCTGTCTGCTCGAATGAGCGAGAAGCCATCAATTTCCATAAGAGAATCTTGAATGTCTTTGTTCAACGAAGTCTCGGTAGTAGTCATGACACCAGTTTCAAAAAATCGTAGCATACCTTGACTTGCAATCGCAGTTAGTCCATCTTGGATTTCAGGGATCGTGCATTGCTTGAAATCATAGAAGGAAGGGGGCCTAGTTTGTCTTCTTCGTAGGCGCTGCCTGACATCGCCTTTTCTGCCTCTTTTCATCTGGCGTTTTTTATGTATGTTGTTGTCGAGATGGTTGTCTGTAAGCTCACGGAGTTCAGTGTGTGGAGCAGTGCCGCTGTCTCGAAGTGACAGCAACATGTCTCTAGTGTAGGTGAGCCCTCGCTGACGCTGGTCGCCATGTTCGAATCGAGGTGTCACGAAGCCTGATGTATAAAGTTCGCACAAACGCAAGAGAAGAAGCGTCCACTTTGCGTAACTTGCGATCACATTCATTCGAATATTGTCCCACTCCAACGATCATAACAAGTCAGTAAAACGGTACGCAGACTAGCTAAACAAGCAAAATATTGCAGCTCTCTGTTCCTCGCCTCGCCACAGCGGAGCGCCACCTATAGTATTGCAGTGTTATCTGGAATCCCTAGCAACGTACGTTTATTGAAACAATCGAACGAGTTCAAAACACATTCATTAAATATATATGTTACGAATATCCAAAATACAATACTCCTCTGAAAGTTATCCTGAACTTTGCCATCATTTTAGACTACCTTCCCTTCAACATCGTAGATAAGTTGCAGATCACTTCTTTTTACACAAGTGTGTGCACTCCCAACTAGACACGTCGTATCTGGTAGGGGCTATCCAATTTCAACGTCCTTCACGATCTCTACGAAACTACATCCTTTTTAGAGTTTCCAATAGCAGAATCAACATTAGAAAACACTGTGTTTTGAATAGATGTATGACTACTTTCAACACATTGTATTCAAGTGATCCAACTTGTGATATATTTTTAGGAGCTGAAACCTTTAGGTCTTCAATTCAAAAACATTTATATGTGTAACAGTTGATTGCCTAGTATATTTGACGTTGATGTTGTATGCTTTTTATTTCCTTATTGTTCTTATCGTCTATTATTGTTTTATTATTTATATGTATTGTTTCTGTTATCAGTTCAATTACTGGGTCCACAGGACAAAAATATCACACTATACAATGCAATAAAAACATGCCATGAAAATGTATGCAATACAAATGCTTTTCATGTTAAATTTAGCCTGTATGCTACATCGTATTAGCTAACCAAAAAAAGAATTTGATTATATAGACTTTTTGGTATAATTTTTAATGTCTGCTACATACGGATTATATTCTTCAGTTGTGGAAACACGAGGGCATCTCTCTTGGGAAGACTCATGAGAAGGAAAAGGCCAGATTATCAACAACAATTTAGCTTTTTAAAACATAGAAACCACCTGTTTAGTTGTTTTATTGTTAATATTGAAATTGTTTTTTAAGTATATATGCACCGAGTTTCAGTGCAGCATGGCATTCTGTGCTTAGGTGAAGTAATACTGGCTGTCATTTGAAGCAGGATTTCTGAATGCCCACTGCCATGTTGTCTGGGCTGAAGTGAAGGGCAAGATCAGTGTAGCCATGAAGAGACTTGCACATCCCTTGCACTCCTCCACGCGGAGTGTCGCAAACTTCTTTCTTCAGGTAGTTAGTGGCCTGCATATGGCGACTTCACAGAAGTCGTGAAGAAATTGGTTTTTTCTCCAACATGCTTCAAGTTGCAGTACTGGTGCTAAGCAAACCACTAGAAAGGTGTAGTTGCTTGAAGATATTTTGTTTTTGATTATTGAAAGACAACAAACATTATATAGTATATTGTTGGTAGTGTTGAAACAATGAGATATTCAGTTTTATTATGACATCCAAATGGTACACTTACATAATTTTGTATTGTTTTTACATTTATTCAACATAGACATTAACATTGTAAGTTAGTCTTCGTATATACGTCAGGCAACATGTTTCATGTTTAGTAAACAATGTATTTACCCATTATATATATATATATATAATGTATATGTGATGTTTGGTCTAGTTTGAGTAAAATGTGTAGTTTATAGAAAATATGCCAAAGAGGGTAATAGCACCTGGAAGCATTCAAACACATTCCAAACTTAACTTTTATGTATTATTATACTCGGAGTAAGCAAAACAACGTACGTTGTTACGAAGGGTGGCGGATGAACATCACCTCCAGGTGTTGACAGAAATCAGATTTTTTGGGGCGCACGACACATACAAATGGCAATTCGAATCTATCCATTAAGAAAGACGCACACATCTTGCCATTTACAGTGCTGAAGACCTCTTTCTCCAACATTTCACGCTGTCATGTGACCTGTAAATGCAGACACTGGAGAAATTGTAAAGTATTTGTTGTTGACTTACCCACCCTTCGAAGCCCAGTGCTGATGTTTACCTCCACCTCCGTCGAAAAAGAATAAACATTCGTACGCTGACTTTCTCGTTCAATTTGCTGGTTTCGTCGAACACTACGCTCTGATGACCTCCCGTTTTGCAATTGTCTGTGATTTCAACATCCACTGGGACGAGCCATCTGACAATAGTGTGAAACGTTTCGCCGACCAGCTTGAGTCACTCAACATCATTCAAGTTCCAACACACATCGACGGTCACACCATTGATCTGATCTGATCCTCACGGCATAACTTCAACAAAAACATCGTTGCAGCTGTTTGATTACATGTGGATGGAATGTGTCGTCGTTATGGAGAAACCGGTCGTTCTGCGAAATCGGACACGCACCGAAAGTACAAAAACATTGACAAGGCTGCGTTTCGTAATGACATCGCATCGTCGCTTCTGACCACAATTCCGTCAGTCATAAAAACAAATATTGACATTGCAGATCACTGCAATATGGTTTTGACCAAATTTATCGAGAAGCACGCACCACTACAGATGTGTGGTATCGCTGATCGTCCACTCGTACCTTGATACAACGAGAAGGTGATCATTGCCAAGCAAATTCGACGACAGCGTGAACGGAAATGGCGCCACACATCACTTGAAATGCATCGCGAAATATACGCTACTGGTACAGAATGACATCCTCGAGGCGCTAAACCTGCGGTGTGGAGTCATCCTGGTTCTACTTGACATGTCGGCCGCCTACGACACAGTTGACCATGAAATTCTGCTCAGCCGATTAAAACAACACTTCGGAATGGCTGGTCCCGTGCTGGCATAGATGCGATCATATCTAACCGACCAGTCGCAGTCAGTAAATATACCAGGTGGCGCTTCCAGCAAAACCAGCGTCGCTTGTGACGTCCTTCAAGGATCGGTGCTGGGGCCTCTGTTGTTCGCTGCGTAGACAGCACCTATCGGTGATATCATCAGAAGTCACAACCTGGGCTTCCATCTCTACGCGGACGATACCCATTTAAAAAAATTATGTATTACCTTAATTTCATGTTTTTAAATATATAAATATATGTATATATATACACACATATATATATATATATTTATGTACATATATATATATATATACATAATTATATATTCTAAGCGCCTTCGAATGGATTGATCTAGATTTATGGCACTATACAAGTGTTCTTATTATTATTGTTATGTATAATTCAGCTGCATCACACGGTTTTGATAGAATGCGAAATGGAAGGTGAACACGTGTTTAATAAAGGTACAGTTGTAACTATGAAGTATTCATGTCTATTACGTTTATTGGAACGTTCTAAAACGTAACCGTTGTTTTCACAGATATTGAACTATGATAGACATTGTCTGTCTTGCATATACTCTAAGCAAGATATTTGGCAAGCAATAATGCTTTTTGTATATGTATTAAAATATATAGCGAATAAGGTTAGGTATAGTTTGTGTAACATGTGAACACGTGTCAAGCAGAAAACAGGCTACCATTTAAAGTTCAATATTAGTAATGAAAACGAGAATAAGCCTTTCGGTTGTATGATGTTTACAAAGGTAATTGTATTGGTAGCATTCAGATAGCATTACAATTGTTCATGTTGTGTATTTTCAAAACAAAACAAGTACTTTATTACCCAAGCTGGCTGGTGTTGTAATACACATCACCAGACAGTGTTACAACAAATATGATTTCTGGCGGACGCCACACACAAGCGGTTGAAGTGGTGCTCGCAATATTGTTGACGTATCAACTACACTATGTTACCGATCTGAAAACTAAATAAATGTAAGTACTAGACAACATTTATGTTTGTTCGGTTTGATTTGTGCAGTTTATAAAAAAACGTTTGCCCGTATATATATATATAATAATATATATATATATATAACATATATATATATATATATATGTGTGTGTGTGTGTGTGTGTGTGTGTGTGTGTGTGTGTGTGTGTGTGTGTGTGTGTGTGTGTGTGTGTGTGTGTGTGTGTGTGTGTGTGTGTGTGTGTGTGTGTGTGTGTGTGTGTGTGTGTGTGCATGTATATGTATATATATAATATTATATATATATTAACAGAGTTTATTGAGTAAAATTATATACGTGATGAGTATAAATAACAATGTTATCATATATATATATATATAATATATATATATAATATCGAAGATTACCCATAAAAGCACAAGAAAATACACGTACATCCAATGGGGTCTTCATACAAATTAATAAATAAAGATAAAGAAAACAGAAACAATAAATAAATAAGTTGTATACAATAAGATGAGACAACATAAAAATGTAAGCTAATAAAATTATATAAATTATATAAATTGGTCTATGCAAGGTCTATACAGATGATACAATACAAAATTATTGCGTTTATAAAAACCGCATTGAACATGTTAAGTCGCGAGGTAACCAGTTATTTCCAGAGCAAGCAGACGAGTAATAAAGAGATTTTACCTGTTTAACAAATATTATTATCGCTCTTTCATAGCAAACTAAACGTTAAATGACAAAGTGCACATAAAGTGTGATCAAATGTATTTTATACTAAACGGCTTTCACTTGAGGTAACCACTCGTCGTCCGCTCGTTGTACGCCGACTGTCTGTCGTAGACTGTTGTTGTCGAATAAAAAAGAGACGATAGTGGTGATTTTTTAACGGCGTTGACATATAGGACATAATGCTAGTTTGTTAATTAAATTGAGTTAATTTAATTAGCAAAATTAACATACCTTCCGTGTTGAGGAGAGCCTTTTTGTTTTGGAAACAAAGACGTCAGTTATGATCCTTTAATTATATTCACTATCACTCCTGAACATTGAGACAAGCCTGCTGCAGTACAGTATGATTCGACCTTTATATTTTTCCAAATTGAACATTGCACAACCTCTCATTCTTCAACTTTCGTTGAACCAATGCGTCATTATGAAACCTCTGCAGTAGTTTTCATTAGCACAATCAAGTCTTGCTTGCAAGGCTGCTGCACAGATCAAACACGAACATCAATCACGCAATGATATATTATTTTCTACCTGCATCAGCTGAAATGCTACAGGGTTTGTGCGATACGTTCACTCTTCTAACTGCCAACTGCACGAGTAGACAGACGTTCAGGTGTCGTCATCATATTACAAAGTTGGTGGACGTCATTGGCGTTGGTCTGCATGCTCGTAGCATCGCTCAAACACTGACACATGCACAACTGTCGTGTACCCGTGATCACCCGACAGTTTGCCTTCGTGAGGAGTGAACGTTCGTCGTGGTGTCCGGAAAACGGGGAATTAGAAAAGATAATGTCAATTCGAAAGGCCATCACGCATGCACAAGTGCAGTTGCCCGATTCGATCGCAGAAGACGTCAGTAAATGTTGTGCACTTTACTCTAAACTGTGCGAACACATATGTGCAAAATATTTACCATGAGTACACCAAGCTAAGATTAATTGTGGACAAACCCGTTCTACGACCAGCACTGTCTCCGATAAATGCAAGTCCAGACGTAACCTCCGGCAATGTATGAAGAATGAACGTAGACAAGGCAAACAATGATAATTTCGTGGCTCTGATTTGAAATAGCAAATATCGCATAAAATTAGATGCAGAAAATGTACTGATATCGACAATAACGATTTATCTGTAGTACACGGTTCTCGATTAAAATAATATCAATTTAACAATTTAACTGTGTCATACTTTGTACTTCTGCACATGTTTTTATTTTTAGTGGTCATCGACAAACATGGATTCGTTCATCACGCGACGTTTTCGGCAGCAAGGTTTGAACGACTCTTTCATCAACTCCACATTGGTACATGTTGGTATGAATGTCAGCGAGGAGGCGAATAGTTTCTCCACAAAAGTAATTGAAATACAGAGTTTCGCCATCTTCCTTATGTGTGTGTTTGGTATACCAGGCAACCTGTTCGTCCTCGCCGTGTACGCCTGCAAGTTGACGTCATCCACCAGAGTGTACATGTTTGCTTTGGCCGTCGTTGACTTGGACGTTTGCGTTACCGGAATCATGCTGACAAGAGTCGCGCTTGACTTCATCAGCATATTGATTATTTCATTCATAATGCGTATGTCGGTCGTGTTCTCCGCGTTACTTCTGGCGGTGCAGCGTCCTCACGCGTTCAGTTTGAGTACACGACGGGCGAAGCGGGCAATAGTCGTCATCGCTCTTACTGCCGCTCTCATTGCTGCGGTCCTAACAGTGGCACGTACCACCAAAAACAGGCTGTTGCTTAGTGTATTTTCCGCTGTTCTTATATTTATAAACGTCTTCGTCATGATCGTTTGCTACACGCTAATGGCAATGACGATGCTGATAAAAGTAAGATCTGCTCACAGGAATGTTGGTGTCGCAAGTATGACACCTGTTCCGGAACCATCATCTGTTACTCCTACCACGTTTGAACACACAAAGGGTACAGCCACTGGTAATATCACTACCAATAAAAAACACCCAGAGCTTGGTGTCAAAGCGACAATTGTGAAACAGACTAATGCATACAAAGGTGTGTCATTATTATTTATAATTACAGCAGTGTTTTTAGCATGTTGGACACCACGATGGCTGGCAGATGTTGGTTTGCGAGTCCCGCTATACTTACAAGGAGTGTTTTTCCTTAACTCCGTCGTTAATCCGTTCATCTACAGCGCCGTGAGCGGAATGTTTCGCGACGACGTCGGACAGTTCTACAGACAGATTTGTTCCAAGTTGGCAACATGTCGCCACTGCTAGGTGTATGCTTCGACAAAGACCGGCTTCATATGAAGACGTGCTAGGCTGTGTTTTTGTCCCATGGATTTTCTATTGTATTGAGGTGGATATGTTTTGACATTTACAAACTATTTTATGGGATGTTACATGGCGATGTAGGAGGTTGAATGGTTTTAATGGATATATTGTACTGTATTTAGATATGCATCGACATTCATAAATGTGTATGTGGTATGTCACAATGTGACGTACCGTGCAGTGTTGTAGTTTCATAGATACATTGTATTGAATGGTATTGGTATGTTGGCATTTAGAACTGATGATATTATAGTTTCTTCAGATATTATAGATGAGATTACACTTTGTGTTTCAGTATGAATGTCTAACTTGTTTAGGTTTATTAAAAATATATATACATTTCGAAATGATGAAGTACTGAAGCGCTATTTTGGATTAATAGTTACGTATGCAATGTTCAATTGGTCTCGAACATCTCGTTTGTTTATTCTGTTGTATGTATTGTATAAACATCGGCGAAGTTCAAATCATGAAAGTGGTGATGTCGACTTTGACGTTATTATTATGCTTATTACTAGTGTGGTGATACGTGTTGTATGCGTTATTTTTTTGAGGCTATGTTGTGTATAATAATTGCATGCTACATGAAAAGCTGTTGAATAATTCTACATTGAATAAAGACAATCCCAACGCAAGAATATGTGCATTATTGCTAAATGCCTCTGTATTTCCCTGGGTCATGCACATCTCCCTTTCTTTTCCATATCGGAACTATTATCCCTGTTCTCCACTCTTCTGGGATATTTCTCATGCATGTATTCAACAATCTTTTTGTCCACCAGATTCCTACGCGTTCGGCCACCACCAGCATGTCCACTCGTACTTCATCCACACCAGTCGCCCGTCCTTTCTTTGTCTTCTTCATTGCTCTCTCTCTCTCCACCTCTTCATCCACAATCTCCTTCACCTTTACTTTTCCTTCTACTGCACTTGGCAGATCTACTTATTTGCTTTCTTGTTGGTTCAGCCGAGTCTTGAAATATTCTTCCCAGACCTGTAGCACATCTTTTCTGTCCGTAACTAGCTTCCCATTCTTGTCCTTAATCACTGTTTCAGTTTTTACATCTTTGCAGTCCTCATCCCTCTCTCGAGTCATCTTAAAGATCATCTTCTCTCCACTGTACTCATCTAGCTTTCTGTATAGCTCCTCTTCCATTTCTCTCTTTGCTTTATCCACATCTCTCCTAGCTGCCTTCTTTATCCGACCAAACAGCTGCCCAGTTGTCCTCCATTTCCCATTATCCATTCTATTTCTTCCCATACCTCCTTCTTTTCTCCAATTGCTTTCGCTACTTCTTCGGTCCACCATGTTTGATTTGTTCTCTTCGAAGAAGCTCCCCCCTTACCAGATGTTCTGCCTCATAGCTCCTCTGCTGATCCAATGAAAGCATCCTTAAAGTGTTTCCATTCTTCCTCCACATTTCCTACTGTTGGCCGCAATTTCTCATACTCTGATATCACTCTGTCTCTTTATGACGTGGCAGTGTCTCCGTGACATTTTTCCACTTAATGGTCTTTCGCCCCACACTTTTAGTCTCCCTCCTCTTCTGCATACGCACAGTGAAAACGAGGGGCTTGTGTTGCGTCGTCACCAGGTGTTCACCAGGGATGACCTTACTCTCCTTCAATCGCCATATTTGCCGTTTCCTCACTATCAGCAGGTCCAGCTCTGTCTTATGGTGATCACTCCTATAATACATTTTGTGGCTTTCCTTCTTTTGGAAAAATTACCCCGCCACCGCTAGCCCATTTCCAATCACCAACTCTACTAACTCCCGGCCCTCTCGGTTCCTTGTGCCCCATCCAAATTCCCCAAATGAATCCTCTTCTCCTGTCTCCGGTGTACCCACGTGTGCATTAATATCACCAGCTATACACATCATCACATGCGCTTCTACCATTTCCATCATTATCTCTAGTTCTTTCCCTGAAGGCCCTTTTCCCTGACTCTGCCCTTCCTGCTTGAGGTCCATACACTGACATAATGCACACCAGCTGCTTCCTCACCATCATCCATACAAAAATGATCCTCCCTTGCCACCTCTCCATTCTCACCACATCTCTACTGATCTCCTCTGTTACTATGATGCCTACACCACTGCTCCTTCCATCTCTCCACTCTCACCACATCTCTACTGATCTCCTCTGTTACTATGATGCCTACACCACTGCTCCTTCCATCTCTCCACTCTCACCACATCTCTACTGATCTCCTCTGTTACTATGATGCCTACACCACTGCTCCTTCCATCTCTCCACTCTCACCACATCTCTACTGATCTCCTCTGTTACTATGATGCCTACACCACTGCTCCTTCCATCTCTCCACTCTCACCACATCTCCACTGATCTCCTCTGTTACTATGATGCCTACACCACTGCTCCTTCCATCTCTCCACTCTCACCACATCTCTACTGATCTCCTCTGTTACTATGATGCCTACACCACTGCTCCTTCCATCTCTCCACTCTCACCACATCTCTACTGATCTCCTCTGTTACTATGATGCCTACACCACTGCTCCTTCCATCTCTCCACTCTCACCACATCTCCACTGATCTCCTCTGTTACTATGATGCCTACACCATTGCTCCTTCCATCTCTCCACTCTCACCACATCTCTACTGATCTCCTCTGTTACTATGATGCCTACACCATTGCTCCTTCCATCTCTCCATTCTCACTACATCTCTACTGATCTCCTCTGTTACTATGATGCCTACACCATTGCTCCTTCCATCTCTCCACTCTCACCACATCTCTACTGATCTCCTCTGTTACTATGATGCCTACACCATTGCTCCTTCCATCTCTCCACTCTCACCACATCTCCACTGATCTCCTCTGTTACTATGATGCCTACACCATTGCTCCTTCCATCTCTCCACTCTCACCACATCTCTACTGATCTCCTCTGTTACTATGATGCCTACACCATTGCTCCTTCCATCTCTCCACTCTCACCACATCTCTACTGATCTCCTCTGTTACTATGATGCCTACACCATTGCTCCTTCCATCTCTCCACTCTCACCACATCTCTACTGATCTCCTCTGTTACTATGATGCCTACACCATTGCTCCTTCCATCTCTCCACTCTCACCACATCTCTACTGATCTCCTCTGTTACTATGATGCCTACACCATTGCTCCTTCCATCTCTCCACTCTCACCACATCTCCACTGATCTCCTCTGTTACTATGATGCCTACACCATTGCTCCTTCCATCTCTCCACTCTCACCACATCTCCACTGATCTCCTCTGTTACTATGATGCCTACACCATTGCTCCTTCCATCTCTCCACTCTCACCACATCTCTACTGATCTCCTCTGTTACTATGATGCCTACACCATTGCTCCTTCCATCTCTCCACTCTCACCACATCTCTACTGATCTCCTCTGTTACTATGATGCCTACACCATTGCTCCTTCCATCTCTCCACTCTCACCACATCTCCACTGATCTCCTCTGTTACTATGATGCCTACACCATTGCTCCTTCCATCTCTCCACTCTCACCACATCTCTACTGATCTCCTCTGTTACTATGATGCCTACACCATTGCTCCTTCCATCTCTCCATTCTCACTACATCTCTACTGATCTCCTCTGTTACTATGATGCCTACACCATTGCTCCTTCCATCTCTCCACTCTCACCACATCTCTACTGATCTCCTCTGTTACTATGATGCCTACACCATTGCTCCTTCCATCTCTCCACTCTCACCACATCTCTACTGATCTCCTCTGTTACTGTGATGCCTACACCACTGCTCCTTCCATCTCTCCACTCTCACCACATCTCCACTGATCTCCTCTGTTACTATGATGCCTACACCACTGCTCCTTCCATCTCTCCACTCTCACCACATCTCCACTGATCTCCTCTGTTACTATGATGCCTACACCACTGCTCCTTCCATCTCCTCCTGCATGTAGCATATCATACCCCCCTGCCAGTGACCTCGCTCGGTCTCCCTTCCACTTTGTTTCTTGCACGCACAACACTTCTATTCTTCTCCTTTCCATGATGTTAACCACTTCCAGTGCTTTTCCCCATCGTCCCCACATTGAGACTCCCTAGCGGGGCTTCTCATATTGGTCTCCGCCGGCGGAACGATCCACCCAGACTTCGCTGATTTCTCACCAATGCCATTCCATTTACTTGGGACTTGATAGCCACTGCAGCGCTGCCCTGGCTGACCTCCAGTGCGGTTTCTTTTTGGTAGTTTCCTTCTCCTAGGCGGACTGTCTGTCAATATTTACGAGCTCCACCTGCCCAGGTTTTTGGTCGGGGTTTTTCTTCCCTTAGATCACTTGCCTACCATGGCTAATGAGCTTGATCTGCCCGGTACTATATTCCCATAGTTGGGGGTTGGAATAATGAATGTCTGGACATGTCCACCCTAGGTTGGCCCAGCACACCCACCTCTGGGGCTCCAACCTTCTCCGAGATCCCTAGCACATTTGCCTGGGGCCGCAAGGTGCCCAGTATCCGCAGTGTACCACAAGGAGATTTTGCTAGAATCTTGTCTATGGAGAGGCTATGTACCAGCAGGGGAGACTTACACACTCGGCTCCCTTTTCACCCAGAGGAGCTACCTGGCGGGTGTAGCTGAAAGCGATAGTATGAAGCGCAAAACACACTACGTAACAGTACTTTGCGCATCACACAGACCTGTGTTTACACACCATACCACCTATAATTGATTGTATTTAAATTAAGTCACTACCGGTAACGTTAGCGTTCGTGATAGGATAGGTAGTCAGCTGTGTAATTAAAATCTGCTGTAACATAAAGTTTGCTGTAGAACATAGGAAACAGTCTTTATAAAGACTAAGTTAGTTAAATTATTAAATAAATTCTGATATGGCGCCTTGCAAGCTGCAGTTCAAGGCAAAGCGAAATGTGGTGTGCGATCACTGCCACGGCTGGGTGGATTTTGCCTTGTTCAGGTGTGGGAAGTTATGGGCAGAAACCAAGGAGGAGGGAATCACCTTTCAATGTTTGGGGTGTTGGAAGGTGGAGTGTCTGCAGAAAGAGATTGTTAGGTTGACAGGTATTGTTTAGGGGGATGGATATGAGAATTAGGAAGGAGACAGGTGGAATGGAGAGCGACGACGGGGAGAGAGTTGGGAATACTGTGAGACTGAAGGAGCAGAGTAGTGGCAAGAAGACTGTGGAAAGGAGACTAACAAGAGGAAAGGTGATTGGAGGAGAAGAAATTGGAGAATCGACGACAGAAAACGTGACAGGCGTGAAGGTGACATGGGAGAAAGTGATCGTGGAGAAGGAGGGAGGGAAAATGGGACGGGAGAGGAGAGAAGAAAACAAAATGTGATGAGAGGAAACGTGAAGCGACGAAAGGAAGTGAGAGTAAATGTGATAGAAGAGAAGTCGATAAAAGGGACAATGACTGGAGGAAAGATGACAACAGAGAAAGCGACAGAAAAGAATGGATCGGAAGAGAATGTGACAGGAGAGAAGACGGCAGGGGGAAAAGACAACATTCAGACAGATGCAAGCCGGAGAAGGAGCTAATCTGAGTCAATGATTGAGGGGGCAATGAGAAAAGAGAGGGTGTTCATGGGCAAGTCTATTCTGAGAAAGACAGATAAGACACTAAGCGAGGGGGAGGACGTCGTTGTTTGTTTGCCGGGGTTTAGGATAGAACACGTTACTGAAAGGGTAGAGAAGGTATTGGGGCATGGCAAGGGAGGGTTTATACTAGTACACGTAGGGACACATAATGTAGACAGGGAGGGAACAACTGGAATAGTACAGAAATACAGACTGTTAGTGAAGAAGCTAAAGAAGACAAGAGTTGAACAGATTATTCTATCAGGAATTTTGACAGTAATGGAAAAAAGGGTGGGGGGCAATACATAGAAACTACAAGAGGATAACGATCAACGCATTAGTTGACCAGATGTGGGAAGAAGAGGGGATGGGTTTCATAGATTAATGGGAATACTTTGTTGGGAGGGAAGATATGTACATGAGAGATGGCCTCCATTTAAGTGGAAGGGGGGCAGCACTTTTTTCATGGAACCTGCTGCAATATGTTGACTGTGTGACAGATTGCATCTATTTAAACTAGAATCGCAGGGTGTCTTACAGAGAAGCCTGAAACTGGAGGCATAGATACAGACTGCACAAATATATCCGCAAAGAACAGTCTGGAAAACTGTTGTAAAGCTGGGTATAAATGTGTTTGTTTAAATGTAAGGAGTTTAATAAACAAGATAAATTAACTAAACATTATGGTAGAAGATATTTATCCTCAAGTAATAGGTATAACCGAATCACGAGCCACCACCGATATATCAGATGCCGAATTGGGACTAACAGGCTATGTAACGTTTAGGAAAGATATAATAGGAAGAAGGGGGAGGTGGACGTATTTTATATATTAAAAAATATATCCAGCTGTATGAAATACAATTAGAAAAAGAAACAGATTGCGAAGAAGCTGTTTGATGTAACATTGTTACAGGAAACTCAACGTTAACAGTTGGGTTAGTTTATCGAAGTCCAAACATAAGCATAGAAGAGAATGAAAAAATACAAAACGCAATAAGGGAAGTAAGCAAACGGGACTGTATTATTATGGGGGATTTTAACCATGGGCATATACAATGGAAATCTCTACAGAATATGGGGCGTGAGGACCACAAGTTTTTAGTTTTAGTACAAGATAGTTTCCTTTCTCAACATCTGCTAGAACCAACCAGGGGTGAGAATGTGTTAGACATAGTATTGACCTCACAAAATTAATTAGTTGACAATGTCAAGATATGTGAGCCACTGGGGAGTAGCGATCACAACCATATACATTTTACCATCAAAGTAAAATCAGAAAGGAATAGGAAAAAGCAGTACAGGAGAAATGTCCACAAAGGAAGATGTAAGGACATGAGGACATATTTAGCAAAGATAGACTGAAATAACACACGGAAGACTAAAACAGCAACAGGATGTTGGAACGTTTTAAAGAGTGAAATTGAGTACATCATCGATAAATACGTTCCCTTGAAAAAATAAGGGAAACGGTCCAAAAAGAAACACTTATCGAAAGAAGCCATTAAAACATAAGTACAAACAAATAATGTGGAAGTCACATAGACGTACTGGAAATGATGAAGACTATAACATTTATAAAGAAGCACTTAACCAAGCTGCAGCTGAAACTAGAAATTCAAAGAGAAGCTATGAAAATAAATTAGCTTATAATATAAGACATGACAGCAAGACTTTGTATGCGCATGTTCGAAGCAAACAGAGTTCATGTATTTTTGTTCGGTGTTTACCAGGAAATATATTAATTCACTGCCAGTACCAGAGGCTGAGTTCAAGGACCAGAATCAAACTATTTTCGACAGTTAATTGTAACTCCGGAAATGGTAGCTAAGAAAATAAGGGCTATGAAGGATAGTAAATCACCTGGAGTGGGTGGGATTCCAAACTACTATTATAAATTGTTGAACAAGTTAGTATACCGCTTGCAACAGTTTTCAATGTGTCATTAAAAGAGGGAGTGGTTCCTTTATAATGGAAAGAAGCAAATATTGTACAGTTATTTAAAAAAAGGTTCCAGAAAAAAGTGAGAGAACAATAGACCAGCAAGTTTTACATAGGTGATTTGCAATTTATTGGAATGATTATTAAAGATCATTAAAGATCACATGTCACATTGACCGATAGTTTAAAGATCATATTAATCGTAGTGTTTAAAAAAAAATCTGTTAAGATGAGTGGTTTTATTAAGCGCGTTTGCACAACATTTACCGATGTACAGGTTTTGCGATCCTTGTATTTATCTCTAGTCATAAGTAAGTTGGAGTATTGCAGTATTATCTGGAATCCCTGGAAACGTATGTTTATTTCTAAAATGGAACGAGTTCAAAAAAAATTATTGAATATATGTGTTACAAATCCAAAATACTCCTCTGACAGTTAGCCTGAACTTTGCCATCATTTTAAACTACCTTCCCTTCAACATCGCAGGCAAGTTACAGATCTCATCGTTTTACACAAGTGTGTGTACTTCCACCTACACCATTTTTCTTGATGAATAGACTCAGACTGCCATTTCTATGTGTCGTGCGCCGAAAAACCTGTGCACTTCCACCTACACTCGTCTTATCTGGTAGGAGCTATCAAATGTCACTGTCCTTCACGATCTCTACGAAGCTACACTACTTTTAGAGTTTCCAATGGCAGAATCAACATTAGAAGACACTCTCTTTTGAACAGATGTATGACTACTTTCAACACATTGCATATGTGATTCAACATTTGATATATTTTCCGGAGCTGAAACCTTTAGATCTTCAATTCAAAAACATTTCTATGTGTAACGGATGTTTGCGTGGTGTATTCGACGTTGATATTGTGCGTTTTTATGTCCTTACTGTTCTTATCGTTTTTAGTGTTGTGTTATTGTTTTATTATTTATATATATATTTATATATACAATACAATACATTACAATACAACACAACACAATAAAAATATGCCATGAAAATATATACAACACAAATGGTTGATGTGGTTGTCATGATAATTTTTGCATATGTCCTACATCGTATTAGTTAACCGAAAAATTTAGATATTGGAATTTGATTATATATATATACACGTGAACGTCACTCTTGGGAAGACTATTGAGAAGACTTTTGGGAAAGATAAGGTCTGACTATCAACAACAATTTTACTTTTTAGAACATAGAAACAAACTGTTTATTTGTTTTAAAGTTTCAATGTTAAAATGGAAATTTGTTAAGTATACGTGCACCGAGTTTCAGTGCAGCGTGTTTAGGTGAAGTAGTACTGGCTGTTGTTTGAAACAGGACTAGTGAATGACCACTACCATGTTGTCTGAGCTTAAATGAAGGACAAGATCAATGTAGCCACGAAGATATATGCATGTCTCTCCACTCGGAGTGTTGCAATCTGTTTTTTTTCAGGTAGTTAGTGGTCTGCATATGGCGACTTCACAGAAGTTGTGAAGAAATTGGTGTTGTCTCCATCATGCTTCAAACTACTGGTGCTAAGCAGACCATCAGAAAGTACCAGGTGTTGTTGTTTGAAGATATTTTGCCATTGAAAGAAAAAAACATTACATAGTATATTGCTGGTACTGTTGAAACAATGATATATACAATTCTATTACGACATCAAAATGGTATACTTTCACCTTTTTCCATTGTTTTCAAATTTATTCACCAAACACATTGACATTGTATGTTTGTCTTCGTCAGGCAACACGTTTCATGTTTGATAAACAATTTCTTTACCAATTAAATATATATATATGTATATATATATATATATATATATACAAGAATATATAAGTAAAATATGTAGTGCAGAAAGATGCAAAAGAAGGTAATAGTACTGGAAGCATTCAAACACACATTCTAAACTTATCTTTTATGTATTATTATACTCGGAGTAAGAAAAACAACGTACGTTGTTACGAAGGGTGGCGAGTAGTATATAAGAGGTTATCACCCTCGTCCAAAAAGGTCATGTACCCAAGATCAATGGAACTTCAAAGGATTAGGCTCCGCCCCAACAACTTTTTCCTAAAACTTAGCAGGTACTGATCAAAAGCAAACATCAAAGGATTTTGCCCTTTTTCCTAAAACTTAGCAGCGTGATTAAATACCCTTAAGTACCCTTAATTACCTTTGATTGACAGGACCACCCAAATGCGCTGACCTGTTGCCCTTTAGCGTGTGTAATGCATGTGTTTCTTTTCTCTATACTCTAGTGGCGTGATTGACAGGACCAACGAAAAATCAGAGGCTTAGAATCCGCCCAGGACAACCAGCTGTATAAGGATATGTCCAGCGTTGACCTTGTGCCCTTTAGCGTGTGTAATGTATGTGTTTTCGTTTCTCTACACTCTAGTGGCGTTGTTTTGATTGTCAGAACGAAGGTAGGGCCAAAACCATTGAAGATTGCCTATAACCATTGTACCGGCACAAAACCACTGTATAAAAGACCTGTTATGCTAATTTGGCCTGTGTTGATGAGGTTGAAATCAGTACTGAGTGGCTATAATCACTGTACCAGTACATAACCACGCATAAAAATTCTACGCTGTTAAGCGGCTGTGTTGTTGAAATATGATACGGGTACCAGTGTAAAGTCTACGCGCTACTACGACACTGCTGTAATCAACATTCCTGCTTTGTCGTGAGTCGTGACGCGTTTCTAGTAGCCTGTATTTATAGCGTACAGTGTTTTGTTTATAAGCAAGGCTACTTTATTACGTCTAGTTTGCGCGCGCCGCGTAGGGGCTTTATACATACAGTGGTTTTGTGCGCTGGAAAAAAGCAAACGACTCGTTGTTGATTGTTATAGTTTAATGCGGCAGAAATGAAGCGGCGTGAATTATTAGACGTTCCACGGAGGACGCCCATAAATTACCCGAGAAGGATAGAAGAATCTATCATCATCATCATTATCTGATGAGGATTCCGATGATAATGGCGGATGTCCGTGAAGTGTGGCTTGAGATGATGGATGAGGTAAGGATGCCTGGGTGCGTTGAGGTGGCAGTCCAAAGCCGCGCCGCGCTATGGCCCTCGGTGGTGTCGATGATAATAGCGGATGTCCGTGAAGTGTGGCTTGTGATGATGGTTGAGGTAAGGATGCCGGGGTGCGTTGAGGTGGCAGTCCAAAGCCGCGCTGCACTGTGCCTTCCGGTGGGATTGGGGTCGACCATAACTCGGTGTCCGAGTCGCGCCGATCTCGCCAATCTTTCGCGTGCGGATCAGGCCTAACGACACCGCGCACAGCGGCTGTGGCTCGGTTGGTCCGTCTCGGCTGCAATGGGGGCGGCGTGCTACAGGTCCGGCTCAGCGGGCAGGCCGTGGTAGTAGAGGTGGGATTATTTGGCGCCGTTGTCTTAGCGCGGAGCGTATATCCACGTCCCCAGCTTCTTGGCGCCGCCTCATTAGATGGCCTGTGAATAGAAATGAATAAATAAATAAAAAGTGAAATGTTCTTGTATATATTTATAGTTGTATATGAATGTTTGTTTGGATTGGGGCGCCAACTCATTAGATGATCCGTGAATATAAATGAATAAATAAATAAATAAATGATTCTTGTATATATTTATAGTTGTATATGAATGCTTGTTTGGATTAGGCCGCCAACTCGTTAGATGACCCGTGAATAGAAATAAATAAATGAAATATATAGTTATAATGAATGCTTGTTTGTTTAAAAGGGTGTGACGTACCTTTCGTGATGTGGGACGAATGCTTTGTGGCGATCTGTCAGCTTGGGCGCCAGTGGAAGGTTGTTTACGCGGTGGAAAATTACCGTTGACGCATCGAGAGGTGCGTCACGCTCAGCGTTATGTAAGTTGTTGACTGCGCCGTCTGGTTGCGCGGAAAAGCATCGAGGGGCGCATCGAGGGGCGTCACGTTCAGCGTTATGTAAGTTGTTGACTATTGTTTTGCGTAATGTTTCAAAATCGTTTAATGAAATTCTAAATGTTCGAACCTAAGTATGTTATAAGACAAATTGGGGGTCAGGAATCGCGTGGTGTTGTCGTATTAGAGAAAAACGCTTTAAAGAGGCGATTTTACGGCACATGCACCGCGTGACCATGTAATTTTTTTTCTATCGACAATAGCCTTGGCAGACTCGCCTGTTGTGTGGCGTACGCGGTCAGGCGCACGCGCGCACTTTACTAGGCCTGCATAAAAGGGGCAGGCAAATTATATGTGTGTATTGTTCGAGTGATTCAGATATTGCAATGGCAGACGAGCCCGCCCCACGGAAGAAGGTCAGAAAGCAGGCGCCGAACCTTCTTGCTCGCAGCTCTTCGACTGTACAGGGACGCGCCGCTCCGTCTGGGGCGCAGGGTTCGGCTGTAGCAGCGTCGACGGACGCGGCGCCGCTGCACCCTATTGCCGCACGGGGAGGCGCGCAGGTTCAGCCGCCGGCGGCAGGACCTTCGGCTGGCGTGGCGCCGGCACGCAACAAGGAGAGCGGCGCGGCGACAGAACCGCAACACGAGCCCACGCCAGGCACGTCGGGGTGCGGACCGGAGGCGGTGCGCACCTACCGGCCGCCTGCTGAGAGGGGCGCAGTGGTATTGTTGCCCTCAACGGTGAGTCTGCGCGAACTGCAGGTGGTCGTAGACGGTTGCTATAAAATAAAGACTCCCCCTACTATTGAGGCAATAGCTTGGAGAGATAAGTGCGTGTACGAGGGATGTACGCGATGTCGCCGGAAAGTACACCCGACTATAGGCGGCTTTATGATGTGCATGTCGCATGGCGTCCAGACTGAGTCGCGGTACTATTTCTCGATGCGCAAGATGCTAAATGACGGGCCCGGGGTAGAAGACGATGTGTGGGTAATCGTATTCGACAAAAATATGGCGTTGATTACCAGGCCGCCTATCTGGTCGAGCTCGAGCCCGACGACTTGCGTGACACGGTGCTGGCGCTCGTCGGTACCGTCGTTGATGTGGAAGTGCGCAAGATTTCGTGGGGCGGAACACCGTCATATTCTGTGCGTTCTTTGAAACAAATAGGCGATTAAGTGTTTGTTTGATTAACGGCTTTGTTTGTTGTGCTGCAGAATAGGCGGCGCTATCACATGACACTCAGACGGGCGTCGTCGCCATGCCGCTACTGTTTACGCCGCATTAAAAAACGCAACGATCTAGGGAGTGATACTGATTAACGGTTGCCTTTCTTCGTGCTGTAGAATGGACGATGCCTCATGACAGACATGCACGTCCACGTTGCGTGCAATTAACGGTCGCCCCTCTTTGTGTCCCGCAGGATGTGCATCGTATCCTGGACGCAATAAAAGGGATTACTACTGCGGCGCGCCTGGCCAAAGCCAGGCCTGATCTCGCCGGCCCCGTCATAGAGGCCCTGCTCGATGTGGCGGCCGAATATCGGTCGTTGAAGCGTTCTCTACCGACGACCGACTAAACGGTGTGTGACTATAATAATAATGCGCTTTATGCTGCAGGCCAATCCGGCGGCGTGCGAACGTGCAGTCGATTCCGTGTTGGTGTTGGTGTTGGTGATGTCAGATGCGGCCATGCGATCGTACGCCGACGCCTTCTCCGCGGCAGGGGGAAACACGACGACGACGACAACGCCACCGATGACGCCAACGTGTATGTGGCGACGAAACGAAGCGCCGCAGACGTACGCAAGTTTGTTTCCGTAGAGGAGACGCCCTCCGTGTCGCCGGAGATGCCGACGCCGCCTCTGCTCTCGTCGCCCCTCTCGTCAATCTCGGTACACGAAAGGTGCCTCCTGGAAGCGTTCGCGGAATGGATAGGCGACGGGATATTGGACCGATGGCGCGACAGCTGCGGTGAGTGCGCCGCAATAGAGGGCTGTCCGTACGTACATATGGCCGGCGATCGTGCGGGCCGACCGAGACGCCACTACCCGCGCGTGTACGATGACGTGGGCGACATGATTAGGCGGTACTTCCAGCCCGTCCTGGCGTTTTACACGAGCCAATCGTTGCTACCGTGCTTCACAAGATTAGTGCACATCCTGAGCGGTCGCATGGGGCTGACCGGACCGGATCGGGGTGCCGAGATTGCCGTCGTCCAGTATGTGTCAGATTGGCTACTTACCACCGATTGGGACGACGTCATCGAGTGCGCCATGCTGGAGTCGGCCACCCAGAAGTATCTGTTCCAAAGGAGCGGCCTTGACGTGGTGGAGGCGGAACATTATGCGGCTGCTGCTGCTTAAATGAACACTATGCTTAATAATAAAACGTGCTTAAACGAACACTATATCGGTCGTCACTGAATAAAGCGTGCTGCTGCTTGAACATTATTAATAAATAGAGACCTATATTGGTCGCTTTCTTGTTTAACGTTGAATTGAACAATGCTGCTGCTGCTTGCGAATTATGTCGTCGCTTAAAAAAACGTTGAAAACGTATTCATTTGTTACATTGGTTTCTCGTCGTCAACAACAATAATAAAAGCGTTGAATAGTTGCCGCCATTGACAACCAACGTAGGTCATCGCACGCACTACAACAACAACAACAACAACAGTAATAAAAGCGTTGAATGCCCCGACCCGCAATAAGAAAGTCCCGCCTACAAAGCAGGCGCCTAATAAAAAGAGACGTTCCGCATCATAGGCCTGTCAGCCAGCCAATCAGGGAAGGGCCCCACTTAGTTCTTGTTTAACGTTGAATTGAACAATGCTGCTTGCGAATAACGCGTCGCTTAATAAAACGTTGAAAACGTTGTTACATTGGTTCGTCAAAAACACTATCCTTCTACAACAAAACAGAAGCCTCTTAACAAAAAAAGAGACCTTCGTTCGCATCGTAGGTCCGTCAGCCAGCCAGCCAATCAGAATGGCCCTCCATCTTTATAAGAAGCGGCGCGCCGTCGTCCTCGGCTAGTCAGAGAATAGCGGGGCAGCAATAAAATAAAACAAGCAGCTATGCCGACCTGTCCCGTGTGCGGCCGAGAGGCTCTGGCAGGCCACTCCTGTAGTCGTTCGCAATGTCCAAAATGCGGCGCCTAATGCGCTAAACGCTATAGTTTACTGAAATGATGACATCGCAAAAGTGCGGCAGCGAAAGGGCGAACGAACGCGCGTGCCTAAAATGCGGCCGCCCTTTCACTAGGCGCCACACAATGCTGCAACATCTGAGAACTTGCGGCGTAGTGTCGCCACCACCCGGCGGCAACGACGACGACGAGATGGCGGTGCCGACGCCGCCCCCTAGCGAACTGGCGGCCGGTCTCGCGACACTCCTACTACGGTGGTATCTGGCGTACGGCCTCGTCGTCGGCCGCGTCTATCAGGTGATCGAGTACGTGCCGAACGCGTGCTTTCGCCGCTTCGCCGACGCGGTGTCCAGCGCGCGCCGCGAGGGCGACGCCGACCCCGACAAGTCCATCATCGCCGACACGTTTAAGCTGCTCGGCAACAGTTCCTACGGGAAGACGATTACGCGCGTCGATATCCACCGAGAGATAAAGTATTGCACGACGGCCGGCGCCAGCCTCCTCGTCAACAATCGACGCTTACCACTACGCGCTGCCCGTCCAGATCGGCTACCAGTACGCGAAACTGAGGATGCTGGAATTCTATTACGACTTCGTCGCCGTCTACAACCAGCGTCCTCTGTTCGAGTACTGCGCAATGGACACCGATTCAGCCTACATAGCCCTCGCTGGCCGCAACGTCGACGAGCTGGTGACGCCGTCCCTGCGCGAGCGCTACTTTCGTCAAAGCGGCGCCTGGTTTCCGGTCGAGTGCTTCGACGCGCACGCGGACGCGTACGTGCAATGCCGTCTCGCCGGACGCGCGTTGGAGGCGCCGCCCCCCTGTTGCGCGCAACGACGCCGATTCGACAAGCGCACGCCGGGCCTCTTCAAAGAGGAGTGGTCCGGCGACGACATTGTCGCGCTGTGCAGCAAGACGTACTACTGTTTCGGCGCCGCCAACAAGTACAGCACGAAGGGTCTGAGCAAGCGGCAGAACGACGCCATCGACAAGGACGCCTTCCTGGCCGTGCTGCGCGACCGGCGGAGCGGCGCCGGTTGGAACCGCGTCTTTCAAGTGAAAGACTCGTCGGTGCTGACGTACGTTCAACAGCGCGCGGCGCTGAGCTACTTCTACGCTAAGCGCCGCGTGCTCGACGACGGCGTCACCACGGCGCCGATACGCGTATAATAGGGTGGTGGTGGTGGGAGGACGCCGGCCGGCCCTAGGGCGCGCCTTATAGGCGCCCCCTCCTCCTCAAGGGTTAGGGCCCTAGCTAGGGACTGGGGCGCCGCCTATAAGGCGGAGGAGAAGGTACTAATAATAAAATATGTATACAACACCATGTACGGTTTCATTGTTTTGTATTAGTGTGAGTACAGTAAGCGGAAAGCGAATAATAATAATAATAATAATAATAATGTTCAATGCGGCTTTAGCCAGTCGAATACGAGAGAGTCGTTGGCCACCCTATCGCGTCCGAGTAGGGACTGGAATCATTCGAGCGGCATCGCAATAGCAGGTAGGCGACGCAATAGTGTCCGCACACGTTAGATACGACGCTCTGCAGTCTCTTGTCGTTGTGCGTCCACGAGTCGCCGCAGTTGCGGCGCAGGAAGGCGCGAAAGTCGTTGTGCAGGGGCGGCAGGCCGTACGAATCGAAGTAGTCGCCTCGGCCGTCGACGTCGACGTAGAGCGCCACCCAGTGCGCCCCCGGTTCGCCGCCGTCGTCGGTGTTGCACACGAAGGCCGCCGGGAGCGCGGTGAGCCGCCTTTTCGGTAGGCCGTCTTTCGGCATGACGCCGTCGACGACGCGCCTATTGTACGGGTCGATTCGTAGGCGGCGCATCAGTTGAAATGTGTCCATGACGCCGCTACACAGCCTCGAGCACGACGTTCCTGTTCTTGTCGACCTCCACCACCCCCTAGAATTCGGCGTGCGCGACGGCGTTCACCGGTCGGGGTAGGGCGGCCGCGAAGTGTACCACGGCGCGCAGTACCCACTTACGCACGAGGTTAAAGTGGTCCCCGTCGCAACAGTCGGGCGTCAGATCGAAACCGAAGATGGTGTAGCCGGCGCCGAAGTCGTCGCGCGTCAGGTCGTTTCCGTCATCCTCGTACGCCTTTCCCGTCGCCGCGAAGAGGTTCATGTAGCTTCGTATGTAATGCCTCTGCGCAAAGTTCGGCTGCAGTGGCTTGCTCGGTATCTGGCGTCCGTCGGCGTAAAGCGCCACGAAGTTTATGTCGTTGTGGTTCGCGTTGAACGGGTTTTTAGCGTAGGTTCCGTTAAAGGCGTCTTTGTCGATTAGGGCCAAGAACAAGCGTTTCGGAAGGACGCCCAGGTAAACGTTCTCGTGCGTGTGATACATCGTCCCCTGCGGTATCGTGAACACCTTGGTGTCGACTCGGCGTATCGGGTACTTGGCCGTCCCGTGCGTCAACGCTTTAATGTGGGCGACCTGGACGGTCGGGTTCACCTTAGCTTTTCGCACTTGCAGGTAGGTCTCCAGCAGCGCGATTTTCCACCCCGGATCGACTTGGTCGCCTATGAGCGCGAAGGCGTCCTTCGCGCGCACCAGTCGTATCTTCTTGTCGACGCCGTTCACCAGGTACCGGTTTTGCATGAACACGTCGACGTGTAGGCGTCCCATCATCTCCACCTCCCTGCTGCCCTGCGTGAGGCGGCTCCGCGCCGCGAACCCGGCGTTGTGCTGCCCGGTCACCTCCATGGATCCGGCGGTGTTTTTGTACCACAGGCCACCCTGGAGCTGCGTCCCTTTCGCGTCGTCGCCGTAGCTCAGCAGTGTTTCGAGGTAGGCCCGATACGGGTACGTATTGGTCGACGGCGTTACGAGAGTTCCGTTCAGCGACACATCGACTTTGTTGACCGGTGCCACGACGGAGTCTTTCGCAAGATTGGTGCCCTCCCCCTGGAGCAGTTTGAATCGGACGTACAGTCTAACGCTCGACAGGTCCTTATAGTCGTCGCCTGAGCCCGGGACGAGAAATTCGATAGGCCCGCCGGAGTCGAGGGTCGACAGCGGCTGGTAATCGATCCACTGACCGCTCTCGATGCTCGTCTGAGTCGGCGGCATGTCGAACAGGTCCAGCTCGCTCTTGACGCCCTCGCACGACTGCCGATGCACGAACGCCATTTTTTGTAGCTGGTGAATATATCGCTCGGCGGTGACGTCCGTTTCGGGCAGCGCCCCTTCTTCTTACTGGTCGTCGCCGCTTTACCCGGTGGCTTTATGCGGCGTCGTTTTTTCGGCGGCGGCCTATTCAGTAGGCAGTCGAGCAGGTCGGCGCCGGCCTCTTTCGCGCGTCTTTTTACCGCCTGTTTCAGATTCTTGCCGGCGACGACGTCCTGCGCCACGCGTACGCCCGTATTAAGGGCGCGCTTCCCCAGCGCCACGGCGCCCCTCTTGATAAGCGGCATGGCGCTTCGAAACTGGCTGCCGAAGAGATTGCCCAGACCGTGACCTCTCTGGCCTCGACCACCGACGAAGACGGGCACAGCGCCGCCGACATGTCGAAGGTAGTAGTCGTCGTACGCGTTACGCGTCGTCATCGTGAAAACAATTTAGATTTGCAGCGTCTGATGTGAAGCGTCGTCACGAGTTTTCCCCCCTCGAATGGTATCGGTTGACCGAAGTCGTCCCTTATATCGATCTCGACCGTCTCGAATTGTCGCCGCAGGAGAGGCACGTATTGGACGCGGTCGAATGAGTTCGCAATATTGACCCCGTTCAGTCCGAAGACGGAGACGGGTCGAAGGAGCGGGGCAAACGCGTCGCCGACGATGCGCGCCTCCACGATATCGGTGTACACGTATAGGGTGTCGATACCCGCGATCATGTCCACCATATGCCGGCCCGCGTGCTCGTAGGTATACTCGACGGGGTCGGTGGCGACGATGACCTCGCCGGCCGTGTCCCTCGAGAGCGGGCTCACGACGACGGCCGATTCGCTCTTCAGCCGGCTCTCGGGCGGCAAGCGAAATTCGACACCCGGCGATAGATATAGCGTTATCCGGTTGGTGATGGCGCTGTACGTCAGGCGTGCCTTGACTTTATCGGTGCTCAGTTTCATCAGCGCATCCTCTCGCATCAGCTCGTAAGCGCTGTTATAAAACCCGTGAGGAATTTGCCCCTGTCGGAAAACCGCCTCGCCGTTGAAGTTAAACGGGGTATTGGGCGTCGCCGACCTGCAGGACAGGTGAAAGTACGAGTCCGTGGCCCTCACGTTGTACCACGTGTGCGGGTACTGTAGATTTACCATACCGCACTCCCATTGGCCCGACAGGTCGACGCGCCGCGGCAGCTTCGTGGTGTAGTGAGTCAACGTGTTTTCGGGGTGCGCCTTCATGGACGCGTTGCTCGGCAGGACCAGGTAAAAGTCAGACGAAGCCGCCATCGCGACGACTCATAGACGGGCTCGGGAGCAGGTAGCCGAGACAGCTACTCAACAGGGCCGTCCACAGGTTGGAGTCCACCTGTCCTCTCGTCAGATTGTATATACTCACGATGATGACCGTGTACAAGAAGACGACATGGCATAGGAATATGATCTCGGATTTAGGGCAGTCGTTTCCGCAGAAATGCCATGGAGCGTGTTCACGGCCGGAGGGCGTGATAGACGCGGCCGCGTCGACGGAGTCTGCGGTGACGTTGATAGCGAAGGCGTCTGTAGTCTCGTCGTCGTTGGCTGCCCCAGCGTCTGTTGTAGGCCGCCCGTCTGTAGGCGTCTCGTTGGGTGTCGCCCCGTCGGTCATCGTCGCGCCACTGCGGCCTGTTAATGCAGCAGCCGCCCTTATAAAAGAACGAAAAACCGCTGCACAGGCCCGCCTCGTGTAGTCGCCAACACCCCGTGTGGCGCATCCACATGACTGTCCGGCGACGCCATGTCCGTCCTATCCTTTATAGTCCACGAGCGCCCCAGCGTCGATCCAGCTGTTGAAAGAGGCCGGATAGCCGCTCCATTTCACGAGCACTTCAGCAGCACCCTTACGGCGACGACGCTGTAGAACGGCCTCCACGCGATACAGTTTGTCCTTCAGGACGACCGCGCGTTGCAGTTCCGCCTCGTAGAAGGTGCCCTCTAGCGGTGTCCCGGCGTCGTCCTCCAGCCGATACACGGGCGGCTCGGACGGATGCGCCTCTACGGTTAAGAGCTCTTCGATCCAGTTAGCCATGTACCCTTTTTTTAACCGGCCCTTCACCTTGCTGATGCGTACGCGGTCTCCCTCTCGCAGTTTCGGTTTGTCGCCGCTGGAGGCGCCCCCACCACCCCCGTACAGCCGTTGCCATACGCTCTCCTGGTTTTCGGCGTTAACGCTCGCCGGGTCCTGCCGATGCTTCTATGGTAGGCGTTGTTGTACGACCGTACGAGATGCGGCAACGCCTCTACGTGTCGCAGCGTCTGATGTTTCGTAAAATAGCGCCACATGCGCGTCTTCATGTCCACTATTTCGCGCTCTATGGCGTCCGAGGGCGTCGCCTCCGCCTCTTTCGCCGGCAGCGTCGTCGTCTCGCCGTTCACCACCGACAGCAGCTGATTGTACGACACCACCTTATCGTGTTCCGATAAATCCGATCGCTCTAGAACGTTTTTCATGTCACTGTCCAGGCTATTTATTGCACGTGATCGGGTCGTGCTCGGCGGCTGGTCGATGAGCGGCAGGAGGCTCTCCACCAATCGCGGGTCGACCAACGCCATCTTCTTCGCGTGCTGCATCCTCTCACTGTCCCCCGCCAAAAGTCTGCCTGAGCAGGGGAATCAAGACGGTGCTTGCTAACGGTGCCAACAGGGCCGCCAGAAGGCCGCCCGATCCCGTTTGCAGAATGTCTCTGTTTGACGGGCACCTTTTTATCCGCCAGCTTACGCAAGTGGTTTTTGTATTTTGCCAGTACTTTTTTCTGCTTCGACGATATTTTCACGTTCCCTATCAGAATGTTGTACGCGCAATCGCACAGACTACAGACGAGGTCGGCGTGGGCGTGGGCGATTACGGCCTTTCGCAGTGCGACGTTCTTCTTAGTGCGGCTCAGCAGCTGCAGCGCCAGGATATGCCTCTTCACGTGGTCCGTCATCCTTAAAGCAAATGACGCGCCCGGTGACGCCGCCCTCCTTTTTACTTCCTCAAGTAGGCGTACTGAAGGCGGTCGTCTGGAAATATACATGTGCGCAGACGCATGTCTTCCTCCGTTTCCTGTTTCAGATCTACGAGAAGATAGCCGTACGCCGCCGACGTGGCGTCTTTGAAGGACTCGATCATGTAGTCGACCTTGCCCGGATACATCTGTTTTGCTAGGTGACTTACTTGGCCGGCGTCCCGGGGGCTCTTGAATAGCACCATGTATTGGGCGTTCAGACTAATCGTTCGGCTCTCTTTTCCTTTCGGAAACATATTCTGCAGCAATTGTACGACGGATGTATTACAGTGATGGTTTTTTTTAGTAAACAGGGTCGTGACCCGACTATTGGTTTCCTCCATGAGGTCATCGAGTACTAGAAGCGTCCTCGTTTTGGCGTCTAAACGCTTCGGATCCGGTAGGCCCTCTACGAATTCTATTTTAGACGGCCTCGATGTGTAGGCGTCCTGCCACTGGCCGTAGCACCACAGAACTTTCTCGGGTGGCGGCTCGATCACGGCGGCAGCATGCCGTATTAGGCGAGCGACGAAAGTAGTCTTACCGCACCCCGTGGGGCCGGCTACTATTCACGTTAACGGATGCTTCAACGGCGCGCCCATATCTACGACTGTCGCGCGCACGGCCGCGACCGCCGACTTTATTCGTTTCTTCTAAGCTCTTCGCGCACCTCCATCAACAATTTACCGAGCATATTCTGTCCCTCTCTGCCGCCGATGCCAATACCCCAGAAGGCATCGTGCGACGGCACCCACTCCACCAATTCGGCTTTCCCTGTAGCCAATGGGGCGTCTTTCAACCCCTTTGACCCTCTGAACTTGCTCATCAGCAGGGCCTTCATGCACTCGACCCTAACGACGTACCATTCGGCGTCCGTTCTCTTTTTCTCGATTCTGTGACTTCGGCATTTTGCGCAATACCCCGACCACGACTCTTTGATGTACTCGGCGGTTTTGGCGTCGTCGTGAAACATCGCTTTTCTAATATGATAAGCGTGCTCTACGGACCTGAAGCCCCGACCGTACGCCGCCACTCGACACGGATACCGGTTCGACAGGAACGACGCAGACCCGCCGAAATGTATAGCGGGCGTCGTCGCCATGCCGCTACTGTTCACGCCACCGCCCGCCCCTACTATATAGTAGAGTTAGTAACCAATCAAAGATGGCCCTGCTGCGATATACAGCGGCCACCTCACTTTGGGGCGCTCGCTACTTTTGTTGACGCCTTCGTGAAACTTTGCACAGCTGATTCTAAGCCTCTGATTTGTCGTTGGTCCTGTCAATCACGCCACTAGAGTATAGAGAAAAGAAAACACACACGCTAAAGGGCAACAGGTCAGCGCAGTTGGGTGGTCCTGTCAATCAAAGGTAATTAAGGGTACTTAAGGGTATTTAGTCACGCTGCTAAGTTTTAGGAAAAAGGGCAAAATCCTTTGATGTTTGCTTTTGATCAGTACCTGCTAAGTTTTAGGAAAAAGTTATTGGGGCGGAGCCTAATCCTTTGAAGTTCCTTTGATCTTGGGTACATGACCTTTTTGGACGAGGGTGAGATCCTATTATATACTACTGTGGCGGATGTCGTAATGAATATCACCTCCAGGTGTTGACAGAAATCAGATTTTTCGGCGCACGGCACATACAAATGGCAATCCGAGTCTATCCGTAAAGAAAAACGCACATATGTTGCCATTCAGATTGCCGAAGACATATTTATCCAACATTTCACGTGTGACCTGAAAATTTATACTCTGGAGAAATCGGAAAATATTTGTTGTAGACTTACATATCCTTCGAAGCCCAGTGCTGATGTTTAATAAACATACACAAACATTCTGCTACATCTCACGGTTTTGATATAATGTCAAATGGAAAGTGTTAAATAAAGATATTGTTCAGTTGAAACTATGAGGTTTTCATGTTTATTACGTTTATTGGAACGTTCTAAAACGTAACGATTGTTTACACAAATATTGGCCACTTATATTGACATTGCATATCTTGCACATATACTAATCAAGATATTTGGTAAGCAATAGTGTTTTTGGATATGTATTAAGAAATATAGCGAATAAGGTTTGGCATAGTTTGTGTAACGTGTGAAAACGCTATCATTTGATGTTGAGTATTAGTTATGAAAACGAGAATAAGCCTTTAGAGTGTATGATTTTTCAAAGGTAATTATTTTGGAAGCATTCAGATAGCTTTATAAACTTTCATTTTATGTATTTTCTAAATAAAACAGTGTACTTTGTTACAAAAGGTGACGGGTGTCGTTATACACATCACCAAAAGTGTTAGAACAAATATAACTTCTGGTGGACGCCACACAAAAGTGGTTGAAGTGATGTTCACAATAGTTGTGGCCTGTCACCTATACTATGTTACCGATCTGAAAACAAAAGAAATGTTACATATAGACAACATTGTATTTTGTCGTTTGATTAATCCAGTTTGTAAAAACAGTTTAGCCGATATGTATATATATATATTGAATGAGTTTACTGAACATTCTTCAGGATAGTTCGTTTTCAAATTAGAAACTTTCATTTTTCATATCCAAGATTCATGTTAAATTACCTGGTAGAGGCTTTCGTTGACGTGTCACGTCGACTTCATCAGTACCTATGACTCTGAATGACGTCATCGTACACGTGAGGTAGTTCGTAATTGCCCTCGTCTCTGTTGATGGGTGTTTTGGTTTTTCTGATCCAGATGGCTTCTTTGATATGCCGAATTCTTCTGTTGGGTTCTTTGTCTACAATTTTCACTCCCTCCCAGTCTATGATATGGTTTTCAGTTGTCGTATGGTCTGTAAGACAATTTATTGATGGTAGACATCAATCTTTTTTTCCCGCTCCTTGTGTATTTCTCATTTTTCGTGTTGTCTACGTCCTTTCTGTGTTCCTCCAGTCTTGTTTTAAGTAGTCTTCCTGTCTCCCCAATGTATTCCCTACCACAATTCTTGCACGGTATTTGGTACACCAGTTCGCCCTGTTCTTCTAGCTGTACTTTGTCTTTGGGATGTACCAACAGGTGCCTGAGGGTGGTGTAGGGACGCATGGCCGTTGCTACTCCATACTTTTTCAGTACTCGATGTACTCTCTGTGAGACCCCCTCTATGTATGGGATGACTACTTGGCTCCGATAGTTTTTGTCCTTAGTCTTTTTGTTGGTCTTTTTCTTCTTACTGCTATCTGTCACCTTTTTCAAGGCCCACGACGGATAGCCACATACTCTTAGAGCTCCTCTCAGGTGTTCCACCTCTTCTTTCTTGTCCCCCTCCTCCGAAGTTATTGTCTCACACCTGTTCATAAGGGTTCTGACAACTCCCAACTTCTGAAGTTTGGGGTGGTGGGATGCAAAATTCAGGTATTGGTCAGTGTGCGTCTTCTTCCTGTACACTGTGGACTTCACACTGCCATCTTCCTTTCTGGTGAACTTTGCATCCAAGAAGGGCATGCTGTTGTTCTCTTCGTCTTCGTCTTCCCGCGTGAAAATGATGCTACCTGTGGGGTCTACAGTGTTCATGTGTTGTTGTAATTTCTTTGCCTTTCCTGTGTGTACCAGGCAAATTACATCGTCCACATATCGCTTTCAGTTTCTCGGTTGGCATTCGACTGGTGCTGTGGCTATGATTTTCTGCTCCAGGTCCTCCATGTACAGGTTCACAACAATGGGGGACACTGGACTGCTCATGGCTACCCCAAACTTCTGTTGGTAAATTTCTCCTCCAAATCTGAAGTATGTCGTCTCCAAGACAAATTTCAACAACTCCATGATGTCGTCTACGTTTATATTTGTTCTCTTCTTTAGTGTCTTGTCATTCTTTAGTCTTTTTCTGATGACTTTGCAAGCTTCTCTGATTGGGGTCTTCGTGAACAGTGACACAACGTCATATGACACAAATGATTCTCCTTCTTCCATTCTCAGCTTTGTCATTTCTTTCACCAATTATTGTGAATTTTCCGTATGGTGTTCTGTTTTTCCAACAAGTGGTTGTAGTATGTTGGCCAATTCTCTGGATACTCTGTATGCTATTGTCTGTGTGTAGTCGACAATTGGTCTGAGTGGCACCTTCTCCTTGTGGATTTTTGGTGATCCATACATCCGTGGTACTTTTTCTAGCGTAGGATATAAGTACCAGTACTGATCTTTGGTGATCTTCCCCTCCTTCTCCAAGGAATTTACCATTCTGCCTTATATTTCTTGGTCGGATCCTTCTCATATGTCGCTTTGTCACTTAGCATTTCTTTCATTTTTTCCTGGTATTCTTTCGTTTCCATGATGACTGTGGCCTTTCCCTTGTCCGCTGGGAGTTTGGTGATGGACTTCTCCTTCTGCAGCTCTTTCAAAGCTGTTCTTTCTTGTCTGGTTAGGTTCTGTTTTGGAACTTTTGCTGATTTCAGAACTCCCGCGATATCTGCACGAAGTTTGACTTTTTGTTCTTGTGGTAGTTTCCATGTCGCTTGTTCTGCCGCTACGACGAACTCCTCGGTTGGTACTTTTTTTGGCGTTACCGCGTAATTTAGTCCCTTCACTAATAACTTATTCTGGGCCCCGGACAGTTTGTATTTCGACAGATTTATCACCCACCTTTTTAGCTGTGTTCCGGTAAGGTCAACTTCGTTTGTTCTGTCTCCCTTCGCTTCCAAGCGCCGAATTTGTTGTTGATGGCGCCATTTTGTTTTCTCATGCGTACTCTCGCTGACATGCGAGGTGTGGCGCGTGACGTTTTGTTGTTCTTCCCTTGACAACGAAGTAAACAGCTTCGTTTCTAGGGCGAGTTTCTTCTCTTTAAACGTGTCCCATTTGTTGTTTATGACACGTATTCTCTCTCTCACTAGTTCCTTCCTGGCTTTATCCACTATTCTCCTCGCATTCGTCGTGTTTATCGGGCATTTCAGACTGAGACTGGGAGGTGTTACATTGAAGTCTTTGCAACGTAGCGTAAATACAAGGTGATTTCTGTGGCGCGAAACCTTTCTGGTCAATTGTTCGAGTTTCCTCACGTCTTTGACACATTCTTGTCCGTACTTTGTCCTAAGATTACTGAACATTCTTCAGGATAGTTCGTTTTCAAATTAGAAACTTTCATTTTTCATATCCAAGAACCAACAGAAGAATTCGGCATATCAAAGAAGCCATCTGGATCAGAAAAACGAAAACACCCATCAACAGAGACGAGGGGCAATTACGAACTACCTCACGTGTACGATGACGTCATTCAGCGACATAGGTACTGATGAAGTCGACGTGACACGTCAACGAAAGCCTCTACCAGGTAATTTAACATGATTCTTGGATATGAAAAAATGAAAGTTTCTAAATTGAATGAGTTTATTGAGTAAAATTATATACGTGATGAGCATAACTAACAAATAGCGTTATATATTATATATATATATGTAGCTTACCTTTTTATGTTGTCTCATCTTATTGTATAATATTTATTTATTATTCTATCTATTTTCATTATC
>OZ023210.1:1149111-1411062 GCA_963995525.1 Escarpia spicata
CGTTTCTGTCGTGGACTATTGTAGTCGGAGAATCTAAGACGATAGTGGTGAATTTTAATGTCGTTGACAGACAGGACATAGTGTTACTTTGTTAATTAAATTGAGTTAATTTAATTAATAAATTAACAATTTGAATTAACCCATGCCTGCCACCAGCCGAGTTGAGGACAGCCTTTTTGTATGGGAAACTAAGACTATAATTATAATCATTTAATTATATATACAGACACTTCTCAATATTGAGACAAGCCTTTTGCAGTGCAGTATGATTCGACCTTAACAGATTTCCAAATTGAACATTGCATAACCTCTACTCACCAACTTTCGTTGAACCAAGGCGTAATTATGAAACCTCTGCAGTATTCTTAATTGGCACAATCAAGTCTTGCTCGCAGCGCTGCTGCACAGATCAAAACACGAACATCAATCACGCAATGATTGATTATTTTCCACCTGTATCAGCTGAAAAGCCTTCAGGTTTTGTGCTGTGCGTTCACTATTCTGACTGCGAACTGCGCGAGTAGACAGACGTTCAGGTGTCGTCATCGTATTACAAAGTTGGTGGATTTCATTGGCGTTTATTTGCACGTTTCGTAGCACCGCTCAAACACAGACACTTGCATAACTGTCGTGTATCCGTGATCAGCCGACTGTTTGGCTTCGCGAGGAATGATCGTTCGTCGTGGTGTCGGCGAAACGGGGAAGTTAGTGAAGATAATGTCAACTCGAAAGAACGTCACGCATGCACAAGTGCAGTAACACTATTCGATCGTAGAAGACAATTGCTGTGCACTTTATATTATAATGTGCGAGCATATACGTGCACAATATCTACAATGACTACACCAAGCTATTATTCAGAGTGGACATACCCGTGCTACAACCAGTACTGATTCCGAAAAGTGCAAGTCCAGATGTAACCTGCGGCACTGTATGAAGAATGAACAACGCAAACAATGATAATTTCTTTGCTCAGCCTGCGTCGCATATATTTGAAATATCACTTATCGCATAAAATAAGATGCAAAACAATTGTACTGATCATGACAATAACTTGATCTGTAATACACGTCTTTACATTTGAATAATATAAATTTAACTTTGTATTTCAGCACATGTTTTTACTGTTACTGGTCATCGACAAACATGGATTCGCTCATCACGTCAAGTTTTCGGCAGGAAGGTTTGAACGACTCTTTCATCAACTCCACTTTGCTACTTGTTGGTATGAATGTCAGCGAGGATGCGAATAGTATCTCTACAAAGATAATTCCAATACAGAGTTTCGCCACCTTCCTTATGTGTGTGTTTGGTATACCAGGCAACCTGCTCGTCCTCGCCGTGTACGCCTGCAAGATGACGTCATCCACCAGAGTGTACATGTTTGCTTTGGCCGCCGTTGACTTGGACGTTTGCGTTAGCGGAATCGTCCTGACAAGAGTCGCGCTTGACAAGTCGAGCATAGAGTTTATTACACTCAATGTGCATACCTCGATATTGTTCTCCATGTTTCTTCTGGCGTTCGTGTCAATAGAACGTCTGCTGGCGGTGCGGCGTCCTCACACGTTCAGTCTGTGTACACGACGGGCGAAGCGGGCGCTGGTCGTCATCGCTCTAACTGCCGCTCTCGGTGGTACGGTCTTAACATTGGCACGGATCAGCAAAAACTGGCTGTTGCTTAGTGTGTTTCCCGCGGTTGTTATATTAACAAACGTCTTGGTCATGATCGTTTGCTACTCGCTAATGGCAATGACGATGCTGTTAAAAGTAAGATCTGCTCACAGGAATGTTGGTGTCGCAAGTATGACACCTGTTCCGGGACCATCATCTGTTACTACTATCACGTTTGAACTCACAAAGGGTACAGCCACTGGTAATATCACTACAAGTAAAAAACATCCAGTGCTTGGTGGCAAAGCGACAACTGTGAAAAAGACTAATGCATACAAAGGTGTGTCATTATTATTTATAATTACAGTAATATTTTTAGCCTGTTGGATTCCACAATGGTTGGGAGATGTTGGATTGCGAGTCCCAGCAGATATAAAACGACTGTTTATTCTTAACTCCGTCGTAAATCCGTTCATCTACAGCGCTGCAAGTGGTATGTTCCGTGATGACATCAGAAAGTTCTACAGACAGGTTTGTTCCAAGTTGGCAACATGTCGCCATTGCTAGGCGTATGCTTCAACAAACACCGGTTTCATGTGACGACGTGCCAGACTGTGTTTTTGTCCCATGGATTTTCTATTGTATTGAGATGGATATGTTTGACATTTACAAATTATTTTATGTGATGTTATATGGCGATGTAGGAGGCTGAATGGTTTTTATGGATATATCGTACTGTATTTATATATGTTTCGACATAAATGTGTGTGTGGTATGTCACAATGTGAAGCACCGTGCAGTGGTGCAGTTCCATAGATACATTGTATTGAATGTTATTGATATGTTGACATTTACAATTAATGATGTTAAATTTTATCAACATGCGAATTTCCCTTTTATGTTTTAGTATGAAAGTCTAGCTAGTGCATTGGTTTATCTAGGCTAATTTATATATTTAGAAATTATGAAGTACTGATGCTATGTAGGTCATTCCTCTGACGGGATATTTTTGACTATTAGTACAAGACGGTCGAAGGGGGCGATGGTCGTCATTGCTCTTATTGTCGCTCTCAGTGCTATGGTCTTAACAGTTGCATGAATAGTATGTTTTCCATAGTTGTCACAATAGCAAACGTCCTGGTAATGATCGTTTGCTACTCGGCGATGGCAGTAACAATGCTGGTGAAAGCAAGAGCTGTTCTCAGGAATGATGGTGTCGCAAATATGACTCTTGTCCCGTGACATGCATATGTTCCTATTGTAGCATTTGAACTCATGATGGGTACAGAAATGGGTCATAAAAACCGCCAAGTGTTTGGTGAAAAAGACAACTGGAAAGCAGGCTAAGTCATTCAAACGAGTGTCGTTATTATTTATAATAACTGTAGTATTTTTAGCCTGCGGGGTGACGTCGGATTGCGAGTACCTGGAGATTTACGAAGATTCTTTTTCCTTAACTCCGTCGTCAATCCGTTCGTCTACAGCGCCGTGAGTAGAATGTTTCGTGACGACGTCCCACAGTTCTACAGACATATGCGATCCAAGTTGGCAACAGGTCGCCATTGCAAGGTGTACGCTTCGACAAACACAGTTTCATATAGAAACATGTTAGTCTGTATCTTAGTTTTCATTGACATCGTATTGTAGTGAGATTATATTTGGACATTTAGAAATTATGTTAGGGTATAATACAAGGTGATGTATGGGTATAAGTTACAACTACCACTCTTCCGCCACGTGTTACGTCTACCACCGAACGTCCCTGCTCAACTAGCCATTGACGAGTACTTCAGACCAGACAAGGGCCGCTTTGGCGGGTGGCTACTGGTGACATTGCCACTGTACTAAATGGCAACTTGCTTAGAGTTGGGTCACAGCTTCGCAATTGCGGTGATGTTGAGATGCTGCGTTAAATGGCGTTAAATGGCGAGGCCTGGCGGGTCAGATCCATGAAATGGTTTAAGCGAATCCGACGTACACCGGTACTTGGAAAGGGAACATGCTTGTGAAGATGTTCACTAAGTTGGAAGAATAATTAAATAACGACATATACTTATTATGCAACTAGGAAATTGGACTCACATCGACGTTTCGACCGTTTACTGCGGCCTACATCAAGAACTGTTCTTCCGGTCAAACTCCTAGTACAAATGGCCTATGTTGGTGAAGAACTTACTTGAAGTTCATCGTCATAACAACATACTTCAGGGGTACAATGTACCAACAGAAGCTCGTCACCGCGATGGGAAGCCCAGAGTCACAGGGTGGGGGATCGCCTCCGTTCCGAGACACACACTCCTAGACTATCAGAAGAATATTCACACCGACTAGTATCTGAACTTTAGTCCACACCCTCCGCTACATAAGATACTTTGTGTAAATACAACATTACTGGACAGATGCAACATCATCGTAACTGAGACAGGGTACAGAGAAAAAGAGGTGGTGCACATCACCAAGGCGCTACAGCAGTTGCACCATCAGGAAGATGAGGGAACAAAAGCAAAACCAGAGAGGATAGATCAAGGATACGAAGAACTCAGACAAGTCCAAATGCATGGTCACGTGACCATATGTCCAAGGAGTGAGATAACCGGCACACCGCATATGAAAACATCATGATATAGCGTCAGACCACACCAAAACCTAAAAAAATATTAGTACACCCAAGAAACAAAGTGGACAACAGTAAGGAGACCGACGTTGTATATGAAATCCCCTGCAACAACACGTACGTTGGGGAAACGGGGAGAACATTTGGTATGAGACTAGAAGAACACAGGAGAGACTTTGAAACTATAGCAACGAGACGTTTCGCTCGAGAAAAATGAAAGGATCAACAATCATTGAATACAAGTCGGCGATAACTGACCACGCGGACAGAAACACCTGTGTCATAGACTGGGACTGTGCCAGAGTGGTAGGTAGATATACAGACATGTGTGCGCGAAGGCTGATTCACGTGTGGGACAGCTTGCTCGGCACACCAGGAACAGAGACAGCAGAGGAAGAACAATTCCTGATGAAGACCGCCGAAGGCGGTCGAAACGTCGATGTGAGTCGAATTTCCTTGTTGTGGAATAAGGCAATTTCGTTATTTATCAAACATGCTTCTTGTTATATATATATATATATATATATATATATATGTATTTATATATATATGTATATATATATATATAGTGGCAATTATTTTTTAGCAAAAAGCGAAGTAGCCTTGTGTTCTTTAGTAGCATAGTCTACCTATTGTATTGACGTATCTAGATAAATTAAGACATTTAGAAGTACCCTTGTGTTCTTTAATAGCATAGTCTACATATTGTATTGATGTATCTAGATAAATTGAGACATTTAGAAGTACCCTTGTGCTCTTTAATAGCATAGTCTACCTATTGTATTGATGTATCTAGATAAATTAAGACATTTAGAAGTACCCTTGTGTTCTTTAATAGCATAGTCTACATATTGTATTGATGTATCTAGATAAATTGAGACACTTAGAAGTACCCTTGTGTTCTTTAATAGCATAGTCTACCTATTGTATTGATGTATCTAGATAAATTGAGACATTTAGAAATGATTAAGTATTTATGTTTAGAAGGCTTACTGTATTCTGACGGGATATTTGGCAAAATTAGTCCTTTATGAAACGGCTAAATAGTCTCGATCAGATTATTCGTTTGTTACGTTGTTTGCAATGTGTTAATGTGCGCTCATATTCAAATAGTTATGGTGGTGACGTTGACTTTGTCTTGTTGAGTTGTCATGATTTATGCGATTAATATTATTATACATATTACTAATGTGATCATGCGACTTGTAAGACTGTAACTTGAATCGTTATTGCATACTACTTTGATGTTGGAGAATATAGTATGTTCAATAAAGCTAGTCCCACTGCAAGATTGTTTGCGTTTTTCCTGAATTAGTGGGAGAAAGTTGCTGAGACATATGACTCCCAGAGAGTTTAGATTTAACAAGAGTTAACAAGCTTGCCATCCAGAGAATTAACTCTAGATGGCAGGTGGACTAGGAAGCCATTTGGCTTCTCGAGAGTCCAACCGTTTTTATCTACATATATCCAGCCCTTCTGAGGTTTGTATGATTTCATTTATAAACATATTCACACTACTAGCACCCACACAATCATCAGATAATCTGTTCCATTCATTCACAGTCCTTTATAAAAATGAGTACTTTCTTACGTCTAATCTACACTGCTCCTTTACTAATGTAACTTTATGTCCTCTAGTCTTTCTATCTTTCTTAACTGAAAAAAAATATTTTCATAACCATTCAATATTGTAAACACTTCTATCTGATCTCCTCTCAATCTCCTGGTCTCTACTGTTGTTAAACCACATTCGTTTAGGCGTTTTTCATAACTAAGATCGCTCAGTTTTGGTATCATTTTAGTCGCTCTCCTCTGTACTCTTTCTAGCATATATATGTCCTTCTTGCGGTATGGCCTCCACGCTTGTATACAATATTCTAAATGAGGCCTAACTATTGTTTTGTACAGCGGTATTATTAGTTCTTTTTCTTTATATGCTATATTTCGCCTAATTAATCCAAGGATTTGATTTCCTTTTGAAGCTGCAATTCCTCACTGCTCTGAAACCTTCATGTCAGCACTAATTGTCAACCCTAAGTCTTTTTCTTTTACAGTAGTACTTAGTACAGTTCCCCCCATTGTATATTCTACATATTCGTTCCCATTTCCTGTGTGAAGGCATTTACAGTTCCCAAAATTCAACATTTGCCACTGTTCAGACCATAAATTTTGATCAACCTGTCAAGATCATCTTGTAAATGCTGTCTATCTCCATCACTTTTAATCCGTCTAAACACTTTTGTATCATCTGCAAATTTCAACACCTTCCTAGCTATATCATCGTCCAAATCGTTTATATATATTAAGAATAATATAGGTCCCAGTACTGATCCCTGTGGAACCCCACTCAAAACTGATTTCCAGTTTGAAGCCTCCCCATCAACAACTACCCGTTGTCTTCTGTCAATCAGCCATTTTTCTATACAGTTAATTATACCATTTCCTATGCCATGGGCCATTAGTTGAAAATTGAAAATCTAAGTAGACGATATCTACTGGGGATCCCTCATCTACCCACTTAGTGATGTCTTCCAAAAACATAGCATATTTGTTAAGCATGACCTCGCTTCAAAAAAACCTTGTTGAGATGGGTTTATCAAGTGATGTTTAACAAGAAAATCCACCATGTGATCTTTAATTAGTCTTTCTAATAATTTACAAATCACCGATGTTAAACTAACTGGTCTATAATTATTTGACTTGTTTCTCGAACCTTTTTTAAATAACCTTTTTTAATGTTTGCTTCGTTCCATTCTAAAGGAACCACTCCCTCTTCTAATGACAAGTTGAATACTGTTGCAAACGGTATGCTAATTTCTTCTACAATTTCCAGTAGTAGTTGGGGTGGAATATCATCCACTCCAGGTGATTTATTATCCTTCATAGCCCTAATTTTCTTAGCTACCATTTCCGGGGTTACAATTAACTGTCTTAAATAGTCTGATTCTGCCCCCTTGAACTTAGCCTCTGGTACTGGCAGTGAACTAGTGTCTTCTCTGGTAAACACTGAACTAAAATACTCATTCAGGTCTTCTGCCATTAAGAATCCTTCTGATATTATATTTCCAGCACTATCTTCTAGAGGACCGACCTTATCCTGAACTTTCTGTTTGCTTCGAACGTACGAATAAAAACTCTTGCTGTCATGTTTTATATTACAAGCTAATTTATGTTCCTAGCTTCTCTTTGAATTTCTAATTTCAACTGTAGCCTGTTGTAATCTTCGTCATTTCCAGTACGTCTATATGACTTCCACATCATTTGTTTATACTTAATGGCTTCTTTTGATAAGTGTTTCTTTTTGGACCGTTTTCCGTGTTTTTTTAAGGGAACAAATTTAGTCGCACGATAATCTAAACCTGTGACTAATTTAAGTTAGCCCACTGTCTGGCGTACGGCCCATCACGGCTAAACTATTTTTCGTGGTGATGCGTCCTCACTTTAAGATCCGAGGCTATATTTGGCGGAGATAGATCGTCGAAATTGGTGGTACAGAAATGTTGATAAACAAGTGGAATTACTGATTGATAAGTATTATTCTTTCCTTAATATAATTCATAAAGTTTCAATAAACATATATTGAGTAGCAGGTGTGCTTAAAGGTAGTTAGTTAAAGTATTTTAGAACAACTTAGTACAGTGAGTGATAATAGGGTAACTCACTTAGCCTTCGGTAAGTGGTAAACAAGATTACAAGGAGACTGAAAGGAGGGAAGGTGATTGGAGGGGAAGAAATTGGAAAATCGACAACAGAAAACGTGACAAGCGTGAAGGTGACAGGGAAGATATTGACCGTAGAGAAGGAGGGAGGGACGGGAGAGGACAGCAGAAAATAAAATGGGACGAAAGATGAAGGGACGAATGGAAGTGAGAGCAAATGTGATAGAAGAGAAGTCGATAAAAGGGACGCTGACAGGAGGAAAGGTGACAAGAGAAAAAGCGACAGGAAAGAATGGATCGGAAGAGAATATGACAGGAGAGAAGACGACAGGGTGGAAAGACAACAACCAGACAGATGCAAACCGACGAACAAGACACTGAGCGAGGGGAAGGACGTCGTTGTTTGTCTACCGGGGGCTAGGATTGAACATGTGACTGACAGGGTATAGAAGGTATTGGGACATGGCAAGAGGGGTCTATACTGGTACATGTAGGAACAAATAATGCAGACAGGGAGGGAACAACTGCGATAGTACAGAAGTATAGACAGTTAGTGAGGAAGCTAAAGAAGACAAGAGTTGAACAGGTTATTCTGTCAGGATTTTTGCCACTAATGGGAGAAAGGGGGGCAACGTATAGAAACTGCAAGAGGATGACGATCAACGCACTAGTTGAGCAGATGTGTGAAGAAGAGGGGGTGGGATTCACCGATTTATGGGGATACTTTGTTGGGAGGGAAGATATGTACATGAGAGATGGCCTCCATCTTAGTGGGAAGGGGGCAGCAGTTTTTTCAGAGAACCTGCTGCGATCTGTTAACAGTGGGACAGGTTGCATCTATTTAAACTAGATTCGCAGGGGGGACTCACAGAAAAGCCTGAAAATTGAGGCATAGATAAAGACAGCACAAATAAATCAGCAAATAACAGTCTGGAATACTATTCTGAAGCTGGATATAAATGTGTTTGTTTAAATGCAAGGAGTATAGTAAACAAAAGCAATGAACTAATCATTATGGTAGAAGATATTGACCCTCATATAATAGGTATAACCGAATCCTGGACCTCCACCGATATATCAGATGCTGAATTGGGACTGACAGGATATGTAATGTTTAGAAAAGATAGAATAGGAAGAAAGGGAGGTGGATTTATTTTATATATTAAAGAATCTATCCAGGCTGATGAAATAAAATTAGAAAGAGAAGCAGACTGCGAAGAAGCTGTTTGGTGTAACATAGTTACAGGAAACTCAACGTTAACAGTGAAATAGTTTATTGGGAGTTTATTTGGCAATACACATTACTTTTCTATCTACAGATAATGTGGAAAGACCAAGATTTGTGTAATCATAAAATATATTAAAAACATCTTGTTGTGAGTATATATTAGTTGAATGTTCCTACATTGCAATATAATTAACATGTGTTTTATGCCTGTTAGGTAATAACGGCCGAATTTGTGTTGCGACTTGCCGCTTTGAACTACAATGATGCGTGTTTGCAGAAGTTGTTACTGCCCCTTCGACAGTCTGTAGAGTGGGGATTCGGAGATATATCAAGGGCATTCGCATTTCTTGACTTCAAGAAGAATTTGAAGCTCTTCAGACAACCTGTTGCAAAACTGTATTTTGTTGGTGCCATATTTGTTAATTGCAGAACATGCCTGTATGGGGATTTGACGTCATCGTACTTTGAAGTAATTCCCCCAACTGTGGAGGAACACGTAGCCTGAAGAAGCAATTTTATCAAGTTGATGCAAGTTTTGACTGTACGGCAAAGCAGACATGTGTGACAAATGTACTACATTGCTGCATTCATTTAGGAGGTCAATAAAAATGTACACGCATTGCAACTGCACATAGCTTAACTTTTTATTTAAATGACACTGTAAAAAGACAGTTTAACACGTCACATCTTCTTCTGCAGAAGCTGCATCATTACATCAGCTTGATGACGTTCGATATCCATGCGTTGGCGTCACTCCTGCTCTTCCAGAGCAAACGTTCTCTGTTCCAGCTCCAAACGCTGGCGCCGCAATTCTAGTTCTTTGTTTTTGTAATCGGCATCTTCTTTGCTTTTTTCTCGTAGATAACCCAACAGGGCATCTGCTGGTTAAGCTGCTTTCAAAGCCTTCTTCTTTGATGGTGTGACATCTGTAGCGGCTTCTGCATTGCTGACGCCAGTAATAGTATAACCTGTACAATAATAATATAATTGATACTTTATTGATAACATTAAATCATACCCCTCTAGTCACGTTATCAGCAAAGAATGATGCAGCAAAACATGTTATAGCCACTTTATTGCGTAGCTTTCTTTTTTAAACTTAACCACATGATCCAACACTCATATAGTTTCACACTTTTGTTACTGTTGTATGGATAATATTATTATGACAAACATCTCAGCATAACACAAACCTGTGCCTACATTGAGGTCAGGGGTTACTGACAGATCAGAAGCATCCGTACAACTGGCGCGTGCTGGCATGTACGGCTTTGCTTTCGCGTTATTTATTGCACTGTCTCTCAAAACAGTGCAACTCGCTTGTCGTTGCCACTGCTATTGGCGCCAGTTGTCGCTTTTCGTTTGAGAGACACTCTCGAATGCACCATTTCTGCAAGTTCTTGCAGTAGTTGGTCCTTCTCATTGCATTCCTCCTCTGTGCCGGATCTGAAAATTAAGGACAAGAATGCATGCAAGTGTGTGTGTGTGTGTGCGTGTGTGTGTGTGTGTGTGTGTGTGTGTGTGTGTGTGTGTGTGTGTGTGTGTGTGTGTGTGTGTGTGTGTGTGTGTGTGTGTGTGTGTGTGTGTGTGTGTGTGTGTGTGTGTGTGTGTGTGTGTGTGTGTGTGTGTGTGTGTGTGTGTGTGTGTGTGTGATGAGTGACTGAATGAGTGAGTGTGTGTGTGTGTATGTGCGTCTGTGTGTGTAAGCGAGTGAGTGAGTGAGTGATGAGTGAGTGAATGAGTGAGTTAGTGCGTGTGTGTGTGTGTGCGCGCGTGCGTGTGTGTGCGTGCGTGCGTGCGAATGTATTTGTCGTCTCCCGCACTGACGCAACGTAGCCAAAAACGAAACACATTTCTTTCTTCGTCCTTCGACTTCCGCTTCTATTAAATCTAAAAATAATAATTATAAGCAAATGTACATACAATATTATTAATATTCTTTTTATAGTTTGGATACATAATAGAAGCCCCGTAACTAAACAGCCAGTGCCTCAATCGTGCTGATTACCTGTTTAAATAATATGTCACGCGTCTTGGCAAGCATGGCGGCCGGTAACCGGCTTAGCTAAAGTGCCAATTAAACGGAATTTATACATTTCTTGGCCTTCGACCGTGCCATGCATGACTGATTTCCCACCCCGCGGGAGGCAGTTGTGTTGTCGTTCTTAAACGTCTGATTGCTCTAAAACTACTGATGTTTTCTCAGTGTGGTTAAGTTACATATTTTCTTGGCTATCTAAATTAAATAGCATGTTAAACATAAAGGCGTTTTCTTTTAATTAACGTTCACAACAGCATACGTAGCATACTTACTTATTGCTGCCATTCTATCAGTATTTACGTATCCTTATCTCGGCTCGACACTGATGGAGAACATGTGACCGGCACATTCTAGTGACGTCAGTGTCTATAAGTTACGGGTTTGGCGATACGTATCGCGAAAAACTTATCGCTGAAACTGTCTATTATGAGATTATACACGTTACTTTCTGTAGCTGGATACAATATATGTTTGCTATGTATGTTTATTGGTGTAGATTATCTCCCGTTGGTTGCATTCGATATAATTATTCTGAAAACGAGCCCAAGGGCCAAGCTCGGCGAATCCTAGTCGACTTGTAGACCCATTCGCATTCATTGTACCTGTAAACATGCTCTGAATGCATGGAAAGGGTCGGCCTGATGCGAGTGTGTGTCATAAGTGACATCACGATACCACGTGATCGCCTAGCTCATTAAAATTTTATTTTCCGCGGGAATCGCTTCACAGACGGGCTTAAAATCGAATTTATGCTACAAATGTATTTTTCTGTATTGTTTTAATGTTGTCAAATGTTACATACAATGTTAAACTTTGTGTACACATGGAAAAAGGATTTTAACTAATGCCTTATTTTTATTTCCTTTAATGTGAACAATCGTTTTTAAACTCAGTGAACCCCGATTTTTATCTGCTATGTGGGAAGTAGCGTTGCGATCTAACGTTGACTTAGTCCATTTGCAATTGAATAAATGGATGCTCTATAAGTTTAATGATTTTGGTGGATTTTTCTATCCCATGGTGTCACTAAAGCCATTCAGCTTGATTGTCTTCGGGACAACCTAGGAATTTTTTTTCAAATATGCAAATCTGGGCCTTCATTACTTAAATACATATTTTCTTCAATAGCTTTGTAACTATGCATAATAATGTCACAAAAGTGGTGTCAAGACCGACATTTTCATGGTCAACGTTTAAGATAAACACAGCACCAGGTATATTTAACGGCTGCATGTTTGTAATTTCATAAAACTTTCAGATATCGGCCATGTTGGATCTTATTACATGCTTATTTCCAATGCGATGTTTATGGATATCTCCTATCACTTTGATTCGCATATGTTGTCTATGCCCCTGTAATAATAATAGCACAATCAACAACAGAAAACACATTGAATCTCTTTGTAATATTGTTGCACAACACAGGATAAATAGTTATCAATCCATATAGTTGACAGTGGTTGCATGCATACAAGTGTCTATTCAAATTCCCAGTATAGTGCGGTGTGCGATGTCTTCCCGTGCAATTTGCTTGTCAAAAGCATTTTTTTTGCACGAATATCATCTTCTGTGTTTCAGTCAGCAGAAAATTGGAGGAAAGAAATGGCAGCCATTTTACAAAATGGCAGCCACTTTACAAAATTGCCGCCAAATCACATTTCCGCATATCTTAACAACAGCGTCACCTACAACTTTAATCTTGGTGTCAAAACATGGGTTTTAGACGTCAGAGGTTTCAAATATTTTATGTTTGGCCTTCTCCGACTTTCGGATCCGCCATTTTTAAAGATGGCGGTCGTCAAAAAAATTTAACAATATCTTACCAAATGTGTCACGCATGTCTATGTTAATGTGTAGAATTGTGATCAGCAATTTGACACATGTTACGACTTTTGCTAACATTCACATATACGCCATTGTTAAAGATGGCGCCCATCAAAACCAAGTACCGCTATAACTAAAGCCTTACATCACCTGGAGCCGTAATGTTGATGCCAATAGATAGATTTTCAGGTGCGATGATTTCAAATATATTACATACGCATCGTCCCAATCGTGAGAGGGTTACAACACCCATCGTCAGCTGTACACGCGCAATTGATGGTACATGACATATTATTGCTGTGGCAACTGCAACCGTCTATGCAGCATGCCTTGCTCTCTGCTTTCCAATCACAGCTTATGACATTAGTTAGACCTGGAGGATCCGAGGGTCCAAAGTCAAAGCTGGGTGACGAGATACCGTCCTTCACCCATACAAACTGCGTGATGTCCAAATGAAGAGGACCTTGATGATCAGCCGCTTTCCACAGCATCATCTGAAGATGAGTGTGGGAGAAAGAATGGGAAGCCAGTGCACACCATGGCGTTTCCTCATACAGATTATGTGCGGAGGGCACATCATCAGATGGTGCTGTGGAAGGTCAGCAAAGTCCTCCTCCTAAAGGAGGAGTTGTTTGACCAAAAGAGAAAACAAGCACATATTCATCAACTACTGAGCAATGAGCTTGAGAAAGCTGGGTGCTGTTGTTTTCATGCAGAGGAAGCTAAAGTAATGATCGTTAGACATCACTGAACTAATCAGACAAAATCGACACAATCCTCATTGGTGAAGACACCGATTTGCTAGTGTTGTTGTGCTACCTCTTTCAACAGGAACTCTTTGGTGTATTCTTAATGCCAGAACCTAAACAAAGCATAGTACAACAAGTAAATAACGACCTGGTACATCAGAGCTCTCACTAAATGTCTGAGCCCAGCTGTGGGCTAACAGTTGAAGAATTGGTTACTGCAGGAAACCAGGCTGTTGTGTGCTTCCAATGTGGGAACATTGGCAAAACCCTTGATGGTTTGCTGTACAAGCACTTCATTGAAAATGTAGCATCAAGCGCAGCTTATTCACAAGCGCAGCTTATTCACAGGGATAAATGTACCCCGTACTTGCTCCCCACTATCACAACCTCATGATCAACTCTCAAAACCAACAGTGGAAAGGATCCAAGAAAACTCTAAAAGCCACGGACTAGAGCTGCATTGTGAAATACAAGGACCATATTCCAAAGATGACTGATCTCCTAGCAGCACCAGCCCGTATGCTGTCGGTCATCCGTTGTGTGGGACAGATTGTTCGCTTGTGAAGAACAGTGGGAAGATCCCCGTCCCTGGAGGGGCAGTGGCACGCATTCTGGTAGTTACAGAGGCCCATCCTGGATTTGCAGGCTCTGGAGCAGGTTGGGCAAAGGTTTTCTTAGTATGAAGGTGCCTGAAATGCAGATTCTTTCCTCCGCCTACGCTTCTCCCCGTCTGCTTCGCTTCTGGAATGCTCAACATCCTGGGTAGCTCCCGTGGTAGTCGCTCTGTTGCCAACCTTTTTGGTCTTGCCAGAGTGAGTAGCCCTTTCAGCTGATCCTTCTAGCGCATGTGGGGGTCTTCTCTATCTCGGTTGCCCTGACGAAGCTCATAAAAAATACAACTGATGGCACTCTGATTTCAGCGCGAGACGTGGCCTGCCCAGCGGAATTGTCTGAGAATCAACATGGTTTCGATGCTCCGGAGGTTTGCCTTTTCCAGGACTTCTTTGTTGGAGACGTATTCCTGCCAATGCAGTCCCGCGATGGAGCGCCGACATCGCTGGTGGAACCGTCCAAGCAGTTGTACTTGCTTTCTGTAGAGGAACCACGCCTCTGCCCCATACAAAAGGGTAGTGACGAGTGACGACGACAGCCTTGTATACTTGTATCTTTGTTGACAAACGCAGCGAGTGATTCTGCCATACGTATACATTTCAGCAGGCGACCGAGTGAACTGTTGGCAAAGACAAACTACAATCCGTTGGGATGTAGTTGCGGAAAGAACGGATCTGGGTGTACTTATCTGTGTGCGTGATTTGTCAAATTGCAACTAACATCTCCGTGGAAGCTCTCAACGACAACAGTGTTTGAGTCATGTACCAGTAAAAATACTACACTTGTACATATTAAGCAATAATAAGGATGTGCCACACATCTCACTGCAATTTTTATAGCAAATAGTTTTGGGGAGATAACTGATATTGGAATAAGTACATGAATTAAAATATCAACCAAATACAAAGTATACTAACATATTCATGAAAACGGTGTTACTATTTAGAAACAGTAGCTAAGGACATAAACTGTGTTGAAATAAACAAGTTTATGACTATATATGTAAGCAAAATGTTGTTGTTCGCAAAGCTTCTCCCCATGGCGGCTAACATTCGGATTTCACTGTGTTTAGACAATTATTTTCATGTTATTAATAAATGCAATTAAATTTGATGCATATCGTTGTATTAATCTATAAATACCACTTCCAATGGTATACAGAATATATAGAATACTCTGAATTTCTATGGACGGTTTTATCTAATAATGCAGACATATAATGCTAACTGAAAATGCCATAATGATTGTTATTACCATTTGTTTGAGGCTGAACCATAGATTGACTGGACTAGGCCGAAAATCGGGGTACATACAAATTGCGATAATTTGTAAATGTGTTTAGAATACGATTCTGACCTTAATATACATTGCAATGACGCTCGTTAGGTGCCACTACACAGCTAAATGCATTGCCTTTCCAATGATATATATCATCTTTATAGTATTCTCACAAAAACTAAGTTATACAAAATTAATTACGGGTACCCCCCTAAATTTCAGTGAGACCTACGACCACTTGGCAATATGCGAAAATTACAATGTTCTACCAAGTGGATTTTGGTGGACTTTTTTCTGGTAACATAATAATGCAGTGGAACCTCAAAACTTACTATTGCAATTTGTTTGAGGTTTGAGAACATATTTCCGGGAAGGATAAAGTGAGTGCAGATGCGCTGTCGCAATTTAGTGCCAAGCCTACTGAAGTTGAGGAACTTTTTTGTAGCTGAGGTGGAAACATATGCGAAACAAATAGTTGATTTCAGTGCTCGACTAAACGGTTAGTTGAGTTGCGTAAACTCCAGGCCAGTGATGAAGTCCTAACACAAGTTCTGAAGCACGTGTATACGGGTTGGCCTCCATATATATCGCCAATACATACGGTCTTCCGTCCATACTGGGAAAATCGTGGTCATATCTCAATCATAGATGACATATTGGTGTATGATGACAGGATCGTCATTCCACAGTCGGAGCGTCTAGATATCCTCCAACGTCTTCACCAGGGTTATCGCTCGATAACCAAGTGTCGTGAACGAGCCAAGCAACTAGTTTGGTGGTCTGGTATGTCCAAGCGAATCGCAGAGATGTTCCGAAACTATAACACATGTAGAAAGAGGGTACATTATGGTATCTCTTAGTAGTAGACTATTACTCACGCTACTTAGAAGTAGCATTACAGGAAGAGCTCAACACACGTCATGTTGTAGACCACATTTAGTTGACATTTGCTCGTCATGGAATTTCTGACGTTTTGACGTGGGACAATGATCAATACGCGTCGGAAGAATTCCGAAAGTTCGTACATGAATACGCGGTCTAACACATTGCTAGCTCTCCCAAGTATCCTCAGAGCGCTCAGTGCAGACGATCAAGTCGCTCCTCAATGAGGAGAACGACCCTTACATGGCTTTGCTGGCGTACAGAACTTTCCCGTTGGAGATTGGAGCATCGCTTGTGAGCTGTTAATGGGAAGGATATTTAAATCTACTGTCCCAGCCTTAACAAAGTTATTACAACCCGAGTTTCCAGATACAACCAAAAAAGTTTAAAGAAACCGAATCCCGAGTTATAGTAAGCTCAATTTTGATCGAAGACACCTTCCTAGGGAATTGGCTATCTGTAGGAGAGAAGGTTTGGATCAAAGACCTCGAGCATCCCGCTAAGATGGTTAGTCTTGCTTCTGGAACGCCTCGCTCTTACTTGGTCAAGAGTAGCGGTGGTACTCTTCGTCGCAACCGCATGTCCTTGACAGCATTACGCGAGCCAAACGATGTCCCACCCGACATCTCACCAACTGATACACAGACCGTGGAGCCAGGCAACCCGCCCGACGCCACAGGCACTGACATTGAAAAAGTGTCAAGTTATGGTCATGTGATAAAGCCTCGACAAGTGCTTGACTTGTGAAATGGTGCACTTGTTTCTGCTCTAATCACACTAATGATTGTCAACATTGTGTTTTTATAGTACTGTATACTAAACGCACCTGTATGGTTTATGGTTTAATGTGAAACACTAATGTGTGTGAACTGATTAGGTTGTAGTGTTAGTTAAGGATCAATGTATTATATTAATTACATAGCATTAATCAATAATCCATATGTGTATAGAATGTGTATACTGAGAATATTCATGACATAATCCTTATAGTAGTACATTTCGTCTTTTGTTTAAAAAGGAGGGGTTGTGTGATGGCTATTATGCCTGTATTTCACCTAGTTGACCCAAACATAACACTTATCCAAACAACCATCGTAAGCAATAACTGAATATAATTCCTCTTTTCTACAATATTTTTATGCATGATTAAGTAACTACACGTGCATAAATTTGCACGCCGTGAATGGGATTCGACGTGTCCCGAGGCAGAGTTGTTATACGACCCCAACCAGCTTGGTATACTGCAGCCATCCTGGAGGCCAAGAGGGTTTGCAGGAAATCAAATAGAAAGTATCAGGAAACTGGACTTGCGGTGAATCTGCATATATACAGGGACAAACGATGCAAATTGGTCAGTGTAATAGACAACGCCAATAAATAGTATTTCACTTAACCCATGATTGAAGCGCTGTCTGATCCCAAGGTCATTGATCGGTTGGTTCATAGCAGCACTCCGAGCTTCCTCTCCAGTCTTGACACTCCTGCTGAGATGGCGGACAGGTTTGCGGATGTCTTCAGAAACAAGGTTGCTAAGATACGCAACGACTTGTCACAAGTGCCAGATCACCAGCAGAACTTATATGAACAGGTTCACCAGATGAGGATTAATATATCGCCTGCAGTTCTTCTGAAGTCAACATCTGCCTCAGAAACAGATATCAGGACATTGGTCCTACAGTCTACTTCACAAATTCATGCAGCTTTGAATTACCTCCGACGTGACTTCTGGAAGACAATCTGGATGAATTGTTGAAAATGAACAATCCTGAACCTACTGAAGAACTTCCGACCAGTGTCGAATCTGTCGTTCATTCATTTCCAACCAGACTGATAGAACGCGCGGTGGCGTATCAACACCTGTATGACTGTACACGGCTTGCACGAGATTATCCAGTCAGCCTACAAGAAACACCACGGTACGTAAATAATCCTCCTACGGACCAGTGACGATGTGCCTCGCGCCATGGACAACAAGAAATGTGCTTCCCTTGGTCTGCTCAACATGTCTGCGGCGTTCGATACAGTTGATCATTCAGTATTCCACTCCAGACTGAAAACTAGACAGGACATCACAGGGACAACCCTTTCATGGTTCCGATCGTACTTCATAAACATGAAGAAGTCAGGAAGCTTGACGCTATGGTGAGGAGAATCGCGGAGGTCTAAATCTGGTTGGCGTGGAATTTTCTAACGCTACGTCACAACAAAACGGAATTTATTGTGGTTGGAGCTAAAGGGCAGCTCAGCAAAGCAGTCAGGACATACATCTCCATTTCGGAAAACGTCTTCACGGAAATATTGAAAGCCATGATTTCTGGTACAATGGTATCCTCAAACTACGGACTGCATTCACATGTCAACATGGTGTGTCGATCAACCTGTTACAATCTGCGGATCATCGGGAAGATCAGATAATATATGGACGTAAGTACGGTCCAGATAGCCACCGAGACATTCACTGGGCGGTGTCATATCACACCTGACCATCGCACATTGCAGTGGTTGCCAGCAATATACCACGAGCAATTTAAGGTGCTCATTCTGACATACAAGGCCATTCATGACGAACGACCAGCATAAATCAAGGCTGGTTCATCGCAACCCTCGATGGACACTTCGTTCCGAGGTTGCAGGTTGCTGCCTGTGGTGCCCAGGCCGCAGCTGGGGGACACATCTTTCTCCGTGGATGCATGTCACAACTGTGTAACATCGATGACGACCAGCGCCCGCTTCGCCCGTCGTGTACTCAGACTGAACGTGTGAGGATGCCATACGCAGTGGGGGACATAGTCCAGCTACTGCCTGAAAGCCGTGCAGTATTGGCTACATAATCGGTTTCCAGCTTCAGCGACTCCGATCAGGACATGACTATTGCGTCACTTAGCGATTGTTGAGTCTCTGTTTGTAGTTCCGTTGACAGCGTCGTCAGTGCAAGTGTCGTACAGGCGCATGGTCAGGACAATTGCGATTGCGGTGATACACGATACTTTATTGAATTTGTCAAAAGAGAACCGTGTTATGTGATCGTACATAAAACAGACACTCACAGTAAAATTAATACAACATTCCCACATATTCACCCTCACCCGTACAGTGGTGATGGTGGTGGTGGTGGCAATGAGAATATAACACTTCGGTTAACAATTCCATCAGTGATAAAAGTTACACAATTAACTATCAATTTAAAAAAAAACACGTTATCACAGACAGATGATTGAGTGACTCCGATCTAATCATTACTAATGTTGTATCATCTAACGGTTGTCAAGTCTCTGCTTGTAGGTCAGCCACTGCGTGAGCAAAAACCACACCAAACCAAGCCTTCGTCTCTGTCGCCGCCGCCAACAACAATGAGCGGTCTGTGAGGCAGGTGCTCGACGCCGGAGGTGACGTCAATGCTGTCGACACCGATGGCTTGACGGCCCCATGCCACGTCGCTGACCGCGGGTCGATCAGTATCAACAATGTATTGTCCATGGTAGAACAATGTTATCATCCGGCTGTGGTCGACGTCATAACGTTGTTCGTGAGTTCGGGTATACTGCCGAGGACGGCCATTAATAAGGACAGATATCTCTCGTGCGACCACTGCGAGGAGGTATTCTCACACAGAGCAATCGCAACAACCTGTCCAGTCGACGCACACCGGTACTCGGACACACACATGCACAAACAGCATCGATGGTCCCAACACTTGTATTGGCGGCAAATCCGCCTGTTTGTGTGCCCGTACAAAAGGATTAACAATATCAGAGTATCCACAGTTCGGTGGAGTCCATACCTCACAGTTACAACGCCCTCTGGTGGCAGAGAGCAACCAATCATGACGTCGTAAACCCGTCGCTGTCATCACGATGTGCGAATCTGACACATCACCTGCGAAGGAATTCGTAAATGTGGCCACACCGTGGAAGATATGGTGGACTCACGTCCAGCCAATGTGAAATGGTTTAGTTTTAAGTGTAACAGTCGCTGCTAAAAATATATAATGAGAAATAATGTCGTAGGGCAATAAAATACACGAGGGAGGGAGAGTGTCGTAGGATGCGCTCTGCTGTATTGTGAAATCATAGTCTGGGAACTGGTGTTCAACCAGACCCGAATATATATGCCTACGCCTGCAGAGCCAATTAAAAAAAATTATTACTTTAATATTATTAAAAATATATAAGATAATATATTGATATAAAATAATAATGTAAGTAAAATGTCAGCAGTATTCTACTTTGAATATATCGTGTGTTTTCATACTCTGTTTAAACATACACTATATTGTATGTCAATCGGAACAAATTCCACAGTCGAGGTCCAATCACTCTGAAGGACCGACCACCGAAGGTAACAAACTTTGTCCCGACTCTTCTGGCAGATATCGTTGCGACGAACGTATATAACTTGCAGAGCATTGTATTTTCAACATGCTCGACAGATACAATGGTGCCTTGTCGTCGAGGAATTGGAACACTTGCAGAAGAATCTTAAATTCGATTTGACATTTGACAGGTAGCCAGTGCAATTCTTTCAGAATTTGATTATGTGATCACAGCAAGGCGTGAATGTAATAATTCGTGCAGCCATGTTTTGGATGCGCTGGAGTTTATTAAAATGCTCAATTGGAAGTCCAGTAAGCAGCGCATTTCCGTAATCCAACCTGGACACAACGAAGGCGTGGACTAATGATTTCGTCGCATCTGTGGTATAGTAACGCCTGATACGACTAATGTTGTTGAAGTGCATGCAGACTGTAGGCTGTTTGGCAGATGGCACTGATGATGTTCGCCATAAAAAGGGATGAATCGAATACAACGCCAACATTACGAACATTAGCTGATGCACTCAAAGTTGCATCACCAATGGTTATGCAGACGGCCTTCATCAGTGGAAACTTTTGTTTGGTGCCGAACACCAAAACATCCGTCTTCTGGGTGTAAAGTTGCATGTCGTCTGCCTAATAATAATATTAAAAGTAATAATAATAAACTTTATATAAACACTAATTTTAAGATAAATAATACTAAAATTAAAAAATAATGTCCATCACGACGAAACAATTTAAATGTCTAATAAAAATGTGAGTCCTTAAAGACTTCCTAAACATATTCAGTGTCCATGATGCGCGAATGTCCACTGGTGGTTTATTCCATAGTCGTGGTGCTGCTGCGCCAAATGCCGAGTCGCCGATGCATTTCTTCGTGATGCCTTGGTGCAATGTTGACGCATGGACCTGGCGTAAGCGTCCATCACGCTCTCGTGGCTGTACAAGTTCTGTCAGATAAGACGGCGCCAAACCATGAATACATTTGTAAGTCACCACCAACACCTTGAACACAATTGGACTAGCAACCGGCAGCCAATTCAGTTCCTTTAACACTGGTGTTATGTGGTCGTGTCTGCTGGTGCGTGTTACTCACTGCAACCGAGCTGTCTGGGATAATGGTAAGTTGTGCAAGAGTGCGTTGCAATAGTCCAAGCGAGAGGTGACGAGTGCGTTGATCGCACTTTCTGCGGCTTCAGCTGTAAGATAGTGCCGTATTGATGACAGTCTGTACAGCTTGTAGTTACATGCAGCACACACAGCAGTCACGTGATGTGTCATCGTCAGATGTTGGTCCATGAGAATTCCCAAATTCCGTATGCAGTGTACTGGTCTTGAGATGATGTTTTGATGTAAAGATGTTCATCGTAGTTGTTCATAATTTAGTTTCAGCATGCGCAACGCCATCCATCTCCCGACTTCCCCAATGCAGTCTATGAGTCGCCTCGTTGTTTCCACTTGGTCTCCTGGTATAGCTGGATTGTACGACGCATATAGTTGGATGTCATCAGCATATTTATGGTACTTTATTCCATATCTTTCGCATATGCGCTGCATCGGTGTGGTGTATAGAGCGAAGATAACTGGCTCAAGGACCGAGCGCTGTGGCACACCACTCTGTAGCGGAATAGACTCGGATGTTATTGAGTCAATCTGGACACGATAGGTGCGGTCTCCCAAGTACGTCCGGAACCATGACAATGCCGTTTCGCGCGCACCGTACTCGCCATGAAGTATTGTCAGAAAGTGATTATGGTCAATCGTGTCAAATGCGGCTGATGAATCCAGCATGACAAACAGCATTGCACGATTCTTGTCAAGAGCACCAGAAATATCATGCTGGACACACAATAGAGCAGTATCTGCACTGTGAAGCATCGTATATGCTAATTGGCATTCTTCATGCGGCCCGTTCACAGTGACATGGCGAGTCAGACGACGAACTGCAACTTTCTCTAAGACTTTGCTGATGAATGCTATGTTGAAGACCGGTCTGTAGTTCTTCTGCAGATCTGTGTCGAGAGTGTCGGTTTTTATAAGTGTTCTTGCTTAATGCTGTTGTTAACTACTGCCACGAGATATGGAATGTGGATACGTGGTGTTTTCTTCAGGAGATCGGTGGGCAGGAATCCAGACTGGATGTCTATGAGGGACATAGTCTGATGATGTTCTTCATTTCATCTTCACTGGTAGGTAGCAGTTGATTGAGTTCGTTTGACACACATTGGCTGCCAGCTTCAGTAACGTATCCAGAGTATTCTTCGTCATTAATAAGTGTTTCGTGGAGCTACGTTATATTGCGTTTTCTCAGCAAAGTACGTAGCGAAGTCAATGCACAGTCTTTCGGTGTTAGCGGATTGTGGAAGAGTCACACCCGGTGGCTTCAGCAGGGGGTTAACTACACGAAAACATGTTCGCTGGTCATGTGATGACAACACTGACTCATAGTGAGCTCAGCCCGCTTGATCATGTTGTTGACCGCTGTTCATTGCTCAACAAAAAAATAGCTGCTTGTTTACACGTCTCAACGTCATTATACCTTGCGTAGGCAAGCTTTCATTCTCAACGTGACGGGGACATGCACGTTAATCGTTGATACGCCCACATGCTCGTGCTAGTCAACCATTATATTCACGTTTAGTTCAGTATCCACCGATGCAATTTGCAAAGAAAGATCCGTTTCAAGGCGAACCAGATCAAGTCCGCGAAAATTAAGCAGCTGCTTTACGACACGAGCAGACACAGGTTTAGTAGATGATAGAAGGAAAACGACACTATAGTTATCCGATATGCTGCAGGGGTACGCTGTAGTTGACGACACTATTGAACTGGATGAACGTGTTATCAGTAAGTCCAACATGACGTTGCATCTTCACAGTGCATCAATGAAGCTGTATGGTGCAGCGAGTCCTTGTGGGGGGCACAAAGGTTGCGTCTGAATGAAGACAATATCACTGCAATCGGTCGACGCAGATACATTCCACCACGCTGGCCCCTTCGTGTAGGCTGCACCCTAGAAATGCCATTGGTAGTCAATGCTTGCCACAATGGTCTGCTGACTGGCCTACCCAGTAAACTGCCAGCCATCTTGTGGAGGGCCTTAGCTGAATAGTGACAGGCAGACGTCATAGTTGCCTGGTCACTTACTATTTTTGTGTTGACTGCTTTTTGATAAAAGTTTTTAAAAATCTAAAATAAATTGTCCTACTATTCCTCAAAATGAACATCCCACCTCGTTCACTTTATTTACATAGCGCGGTGTGCAGAAAGTATCAAGAAATAATATCCTTAAAACATCAAATCGCATGCTTAATATCCGAGACTGTCTTATAGGCTACTATGTAGGCGCACAAGCAGTCACACATACCATTTTTAACACAAATGTTAAATGTGGTGTGACTGTATTAGTTTAAGAACAGAAAAGTCTTAAGAAATATTCCAAACTGCCTGTGTTCTCGAATGCCATAGGCCAATCAGAATTTCTTGATGATTTCGCAGTAAGCAGCAATGGCCCAAGCACATAGCCGTGCGGCACGCCAAATGACACAGACGTTGGTGAAGATTTGCCACACATAATACGCTCGAGCTGCTGTCGTCCGGACAATACGATCTTAACTACTCGAGAGTAGCGCCTATGACACCAAATCTGTGAGTCAATTTACTCAAGAGGATGACGTCGTCAATGGTGTCGTATGCAGTGGTTAAGTCAAGCATGACTAGCAAAACAACGCGGCCACGGCCGACTGCAGATAGAATGTCACTATGCACATTAAGTAGTCATTTCAATGGAGTGAATTTGTCGATAAGTCAATTGAAACAGGTCGTGAAAATTTTTCTTTTGCATGTTGTTGCTAAGCTTCTTTGCTACAACGCGCTCAAAAAGCACTTGCCAGATTTGAGACAGGTCGATGGTTTTGCACCAATTCTGAATTTATTCCAATCTTCTTTATTTATGGTGATATGTAGCTGGTCTTGTGTTGACCAGGACCGAAAAACGATTATAGTATTTGCACAATTGCTGGATCTAGGTCGTACGATTTAGGTGGTGCATTCATGATGGTTGTCTCTATATTGTTGTCAAGGATAACGATGACAGATCGCAGGTTCAGTAATTGTTGTCTAACGCGACGTTTTTGAAATAATTAGTGTATACCGACCATATATGTTTTGGTTTCATACTTTAAAATATTTAACAATGTCCATTTAGGATCTCGGTTGACCTATGAATGGACCGATGTACTTTGTGGAACGAAAAATGCTGTAACGAACAGGGGTAGTGAATTAAATATTTCTTATAATATAATTCCTGAAATAGCCATTATTTATACACCGACAGTTGTTGAAATGGTTTAAGAAGAATTAACAAGTTGATAGGTGAACAAAGAAACCTCTGGCTTAACGTTGTTTTATTTATATTTAACCTACCTGCTGAGTTTTTATCAAATGTACATTCACAAAACGTTCATTTACACAATCATTGTTGATGTGATTTGTCTAATCTTGTAGAAACCGCTTCCTCGCGACTTCCGTCACGTCACCCACTAATCTTCCCTACTTTATGCTGACAGTGTGACTGTGACGATGATATGTTGTTGCGGACATTACATAAGAATATTGGCTATGACCGCTGACACTGGAAATATCCATTTTCATCGCCGTGCCAACCTTGTAAATCATACCCTGAGGCTGAAATAAGTTATTGTGATGATAAAGTTCAAAAAGTTCCATTAATATTTTAAGTTCGTGTGTATTTTCAGTTCAGTGTCCTCCCCTAGTCTTTTCATTATGATATTCAGTGACTCGTAGAGTATATCAAATCCATATTAATTAGTATTCCTACTTGATGGTAATTATCAATGACAACTGTATTCTGCAAAATGGCTCATTCGTTATTATCATAACACATGTTTTTAAGTGACAGGCCATTTTGACACTTAACGTTCACAACACGTTTCCTCTAGAAATGGTTCCACCTTTTGCTAAAACAACAATTAAATGTCCATATATGTAAAACAGTTATGTTGACAATAATATGAGAACAATGTCAGTTCGTATGTAGTGTAACATTAGCTACGCTAGAATGACATTAATAGTTTTTCTTTCTGTAAAAGCGTTAAGATTCGTTCAGAGCAAACCGATTACATGTATTTCTCATTTCGCTTTTGATCGTCATTAAGATAATGTCCCGTGCACCTTCGATGAGTGTAAATACAGTAACAGTAACAACAAAAATGATGAGGAGGAGGAAGACGACGACGACGGCGGCGGCGACAACGAAGATGCGACGATGATGCTAAGCTGCTTGAAATCAATTCTTGGTGGCAGCAGCAAGACTGTTCAACTTAACAAGATCTATCGTTTGATATTGTTAGCTTGAATTTGCTAGCTTTCTTTTTTCAATAATACCTGTTCCACGTGCGTTTGTAGAAACAAGTAAACTGAAAAGCGTCCTTTGTAATGTATAGTGACCATGACACACGGACGGCCAAGGGGGCAACAAAGGGCACTCCAATCTATTCAGCGCATATCAGACAACAAAATAGCCACCTTGAATCCGTCACGCCACGGCTCCCGGGAGAGAAACTTCAGAGAGATGTCAATGTGAATTCACACGAGCCAGGCCATCAGTCTGGAGCGTGCCTCGCGACAGACGATCTTTACGTCGTTACGGAACATGGCGCTGACGACGCTATAGATAAACGGATTGACGACGGCGTTCAGTAGAAACACGCCGCGTATTTCCACCGGCACAAACAACCCCGCGTAATGCAGCCACAGCGGCAACCAACACACCATATAGATGGCCGTTATTGAGAACAGCAGCGACACGGATTTGTAGGTGTTCAACTGACTCGTTGTTGTTGTTGTCGTCGCTGAAGGTCCCTGACCTTGCGAGGCAATTAGAACTCCTATCGTAGTGCGAGCGGTTCTTTTCTTCTTCAGCATAGTTACACCCATGACGACGTAGCATACAGCCATGACATTGATGGCAGGCACTGTGATCACCATGGGAAAGATTTGAGCCAGGATAACGTATCCTAGCACACGGGCCAGCTCCAGAACCATCGCACACGCCGCAGACGCCAAGGCGATGACGATTAAGGTTTTCTTGGCCCTCTGAGCACTGAAATTAAACGGCCGCCTCACCGCCAGAAGGCGCTCAATGGCGATAAATGCCAGGAGAAACGTTGAGAATATTATCGATATGTCACCCGCAAAAAAGACGAACACCATTGCCATGTTGTCAATGGGCGCGACGCTCAAAACGATTCCACTAACACAAGTGATTAAATCGACAACGGCCAGTGCAAACATGTATGCTCTAATAGAAGAGTTTATCTTTCGGGCATACACCGTCATGACGAGAACATTTCCTGGTGTTCCCAATATACACATCAATAAGTTTACAGTACCCGAGAAAAGCATAATTTTTGTGTCATAATACGTCTTCAGATGAAGCCCGACGGTGATCCCTTTCAGTGGCACATTGGGGCTGTTGATCAATGCCGACATATTCTCTGGATCCATATGGGCAGGCCGTATCGTTGGTTGGTAACATACACAATCACCGGCTCCTTTAATGTTGTTACGTCCTCTTCGCGTAATTACTCGATCATGTAACCAACATACTCTGCGACCTCCTCACGATAATTTCCCGGTGTTAGAAGCAGCAAGACTCTTCAACTTAACAAAACCGATCTTTTATGAGTGTGTATCCTCCAAAGGCAATAACACATACCCACACAAACGGCACACTCCACAATGCGCTTCTGGCATCAGCGAAGTTTTCCAGACAATGACCGTTCCGAAACAAACGCAACAGATGATATACAGACCAAATTCCAGACGACAATTCAGCGAGGCAGATAGACCCGTTGAACCCACAAAGCTGTTTGATGGGTTACCTTAGCAATACCACACGATGGCTGTCGAGAGATCGCATGTTGAATGAGACTACTGCACGGCGTTCATTATAAAACGCTAACTACAATCTTAATGATCGATGTAACTTTATCAAATATCACTATTATATTCTCAGCATGGCATCGTTGCGACGTGTTATTGCCTATAACATACATCTGGTTAAATTAATTAATACGTGTTGTATGTCCATCTAAACACGTAGCGGCAGTGAGAGGAGACGAATGCATCATGTAGACTCGTTGGTGAGAAAAGAGACAGCATTACTAGAAAGAAGTGGTATGCACTCTAGGGTGATGTTTTAAAGAATGTAACATAAAGGTATTACACAACGAATGTTGCTAATCATTATTAAAATAGGATACACATATGTTTAAGTACATTAAGGGGATAAGTGCAATTCTAGAAACAGTTATTTAACATGCGTTCTTTTGTGGGTGATAATTTGCAAGGTGTCCATGAAGAGATGTTGGTGTTCCTTGCTAAATTATAAATATGGCCTGATAGTTAGTATTTAGTATTTTAATTGTCATCGTTATGTTTCCATAATGTGTGTGTGTGTGTGTGTGTGTGTGTGTGTGTGTGTGTGTGTGTGTGTGTGTGTGTGTGTGTGTGTGTGTGTGTGTGTGTGTGTGTGTGTGTGTGTGTGTGTGTGTGTGTGTGTGTGTTTGTGTGTGTGTATGTACATATGTATTAATATTAGCAGTACCATTAGTCATGGTATCACTTATCACTGTACTAACAACAGCAACAACAACAACAATAATGACATTTTGTATTAAGCTGGTATCCATCAATAAGGCGCCTTGAGCTACGCTAAGGGCTCGACACCACGCTATGAAAGAACGTAGCTATATGTCCTTTGAGGAGGCAGTTACTTTTCCCAAAATTGAACAACATTTGCCACTTTTCAGACCATTTTATCAACCAATCAAGATCATCTTGTAAATGCCGTGTATCTCCACCATGTTTAATCCTTCTAAACACTGTAGTATCATCCGCAAATGTTAACACCTTGCTTGTCATATCATCGCTCAAACCGTTGATATGTATTAAAAATAATATAGGTCCCAAGACTGATCCGTGTGATACCCCATTAAAAACTGACTTCCAGTTTGAAGCCTCCACACCAACTACTACCAGTTGTCTTCTGTCAATCAGCTATTTTTCTACCCAGTTTATTATACCATTTCCTATGCCACGAGCCTTTAGTTTAAGCAGTAATCTTTGATGTGGCACTTTGTTGAAAGCTTTCTGAAAATATAAGTAGAGGGGTTTATCAACTTATGTAACCAAATCAAATCAATTTATTTTGCAACAACAACAACGACAACATCATAGCAGTATACATACACAAAACAACCGTTTAAAAATAAAGTTGTGCTGCATGATGGTCACATGGCATGTAATATGCCGTCTTCCTGTGGCCCCATAAACATATATTTCGAAATAGATTTACACATACGTGTACGATGATTATCACGAATGTATGATATATTCTGTATGACAACGGACTGGGGATGCGATGTAACACGAAAATCCACCATGTCGTCCTTAATTAGTGTTTCTAATAATTTGCAAATCACCGATGTTAAACTCACTGGTCTGTATTTCTCCGACTTGTTTCTCGAACCTTTTTAAATATATGTTTGTTTCTTTCCATTCTACAGGAACCATTCCCTCTTCTAATAACAAGTTGTAAACTGTTGCAAGCGGTATGTTAATTTGTTCTACAATTTCCAATATTAGTTTGGGTGGAATCATGTTGTAGTCTTCATCATTTCCCATACGTCTGTATGACTTATACATCATTTGTTTGGACTTAATTTTTCTAATGGCTTCTTTCGATAAGTGTTTCTTTCTGGACCGTTTCCCTTGTTTTTTTGCACTAAATTTCACTGTTTAAGATATTCCAGCATTATGTTGCAGTCTTATTCTTTAGTGTGTGATACCAGTCTATCTTTGCTAAATATTTCCTCAGGTCCTTATATTTCTCCTGTACTGCTTTTTACTATTCCTTTCTTTGTTTACTTTGATGGTAACATGTATCTGGTTGTGATCACTACTCCCCAGTGGCTCACATATTTTGACATTGTCAACTAGTTCATTCTGTGAGGACAAAACTATGTCTAACACATTCTCATCCCTGGTTGGTTCTAGCACATGTTGAGAAAGGAAACTGTCTTGTACTAAAACTAAAAACTTGAGGTCCTCACTCCCTATAATCTGTCCAGATTTTCATTGTATATGGCTATGGTTAAAATCGCCCATAATAATACTGTCCCGTTTGCTCACTTCTCTTATAGCGTTTTGTACTTTTTCAATCTCTTCTATTCTTATGTTTGGACTTTAATAAACTAACCCAACCGTTAACCCTGAGTTTCCTGTAACTATGTACATCAAACAGCTTCTTCGCAATCTGCTTCTCTTTCTAATTTCATTTCATAAGCCTGGATAAATTCTTTAATATATAACATAACTCCAACTCCCTTGTCCCTATTCTATCTTTCCTAAACATTACATAGCCTGTCAGTCCCAATTCGGCATCTGATATATTGGTGGTGGTCTATGATTCTGTTATACCTAGTGTATGAGGGTCAATATCTTCTACGATTATGTTTAGGTCACTTCTTATGTTTACAATGCTCCTTGCTTTCAACAAATGCAGTTATATGCAGCTTCAGAACAGTATTCCAGGATGTTCTTATTTATTAATTATTTATATCTATACCTCTAGTTTCAGGCTTCTCCTGTAAATCCCCCTGTGCATCTAGTATAAATATATGAATATTTGAGGTCAATGTAGACAAAGTCTACACATGCAAAGGTTGTAATTAGGATGATAATTGTTTTCTTTATGAACGTTTCCGTACATCTCAAATACGAAGGGAGGTTAAGTGTGTGTGTGTGTGTGTGTGTGTGTGTGTGTGTGTGTGTGTGTGTGTGTGTGTGTGTGTGTGTGTGTGTGTGTGTGTGTGTGTGTGTGTGTGTGTGTGTGTGTGTGTGTGTGTGTGTGTGTGTGTGTGTGTGTGTGTGTGTGTGTGTGTGTGTGTGTGTGTGTGTGTGTGTGTGTGTGTGTGTGTGTGTGTGTGTGTGTGACTACTCCATCGTCGACACACTTCCGCGAATGTTAGAACTGTAGAGTCAGCCATTACAGTCACACGACTTGAGGTGTGACGGAACTTCTAGCGTTGCGCTTCATGTTTATAAATACGCGGGTAACCAATTCACTATTCGGAACTTATACTCAGACCGACGAGTTCCAAGAGTCATTCCGTTCTTTACATTTTAACCGTAAACACCTACATCATGAGCTTATGGAGTAGTCTACCAGCTGCCAACAAGTCCACACCATCAGCGTTCCAGTGCCCAGATTGCAAGAGACATGTCTCACGTCGGGACAGCTGGAAACGACACAGTGCCCACAGTCGCTGTATGCCATCAACAAACGCTACGTTGTTCAATTCACTTGTCCCGGCGCCCACTACGACACCTGTGTCTCTGGCCCCAGCAACAAGCTCAGCATTCCGTCTCCGTCTCAGGTGACCACTATGACACATGTACCTACGGTTCCTTCAACAAGCTCGACATTCCCGTCTCCATCTCAGGTGACCATGGAGTATACAAAGAAGATGGCCCTGGTCGATCCCCGTATTTTGGAAAACATTCAACCGCAACGTCCATTCTCCTGCTAACCCTATCGAAAGGGTCTTGCAACGACTCGACAATGAAATGCTAGACATTTTAGAACGAAACGATATACACGAGAGGGAAAAAGTTGTGTTGTATAACCAGGTATTGAGTCGGTACAACGATCTTTCCGACAAACGTATCCAAGTCACACGAGACTACGGATGACACATCACATGAGAGTACGGAGGAGACAAGAGACGAGACAATGACCGAGAAATGTCACGAGACTACGGATGACACATCACACGAGACTACGGATGTCACATCACACGGGAGTACCGACGAGACAAGAGACGAGACTATGACCGATCGGCTTTCATGCAATTCGACGAGTTATTGCGTGACATCTCTACTCGAACGTACATCACGTGACTTCCCTTAACACAAAAACTGTGCGCGTTCACGAGATAGGCGACATCCTACCTTTGCCTACTGAGCCATCGTCCATCCCTGTACCGGCAGAGGTGGTACTCTCGTTGTCGATCGTCGACGACACACCGATCACCGCTGCTAAGATCGAGCAGTGGACCTCGCGCGACCCTATCCTGTCTGCAGTGGCGGGGTACGTGCGGCAGGAATGGCCGTCAAACACTGATGACGTCGAGGACGCTTACTCCAGACGGCGTAACGAACTAACCATACAGCAGGGCTGTCTGCTGTGGGGTTCGCGCGTAATCATACCTACGCCAGGGCGCGAACGCATACTAGAGGAACTACACGAGTGCCATCAGGGCATAGTGCGTATGAAATCACTGGCTCGCAGCTATGTCTAGTGGCCGGGACTGGACGCCGAAATCGAGAACAAAGTACGCAGTTGCGGAACATGTCAGGAGCACAGTAAACTGCCGGCGAATGCAGTCTTACATCCGTGGGAATGGTCTGGCAAGGCCTGGTACAGACTGCACATCGACTACGCGGGACCGTTTGAGGGCAAAATGATTCTCGTGATCGTAGACGCACACTCAAAGTATATCGACGCGCACGTCATGTCGTCTGCAACGTCAACGGCGACAATACGCAGTCTACGTCAAACGTTCGCCACGCATAGTCTCCCGTGCACTATAGTCTCCGACAATGGCACCGCTTTTACGAGCCAGGAGTTCCGAGCGTACTGTCGTAGTAACGGCATTAAACACATCTGCAGTGCGCCGTTTCACCCAGCGACCAACGGCCTCGCTGAGAGGGCGGTGCAGACTGTCGTCAAACAGGGCTTGAGGAAGACCAGCGGTCCAGACCTCGAGACACGACTCTACAACTATCTGGCGCGCTACCGAGTGACGCCGCAATCCACAACGGGCGAGTCGCCGGCTCAGATGCTCAACTCAAAGTTGCCGCGCATAAAACTCGACCTGTTACTACCGCAGCGAGAAAACCGAGTGCTTGGTCATCAAGAACAGGCACGTGACTACCGCACGTCCACGGATACGTCAGAAACCGCATTCTACGCATGCGACGCGGTTTGGGCAATGAACTTCGCTGGCAAACCGAAGTGGCTGCCGGGAGTTCTCACTGATCGCACCGGACCGGTTTCGTTCATCGTAAGCATGACGGACGGACGCATCTGGAGACGCCACGCCGACCATCTACGCCCGCGTCTCCCCGACGAGAACGTCAACGAGACGTTCCCGCCACCCGATCCGAGCGCTGTGAGCGTTGTTCCGCCGACAGCGCCACCCATCGACGTTCCCCTGTCCGAACCCGAGAGTCGACAACCACCGTCGTCTCCAATCATCTCCACACCACAATCGTCGTCTCCAATCCCCGACGATCTGCTAAAGTGATTAAGACGCCGATCAGGCTTGATCTATAATTAGGGTGTACGCCGTGCGCTGCCCGCCTATGTCATAAGTGTTCTTCATAATTGGAGGAATGTGGTGTATCGCTGATACTGTAATTGAACGCTATGCAGTTTAGCTTGCCCGTGCGAACGGAAGTGAAAACCCCGTTGGGTTTGTTGTTGAAATAAAATGGAACCGATCAACATCGTGTTTTCAATTCTAGCCTAGTCTACCACAATACTCAGTACCACGATACATTTCACACTTGCACACTGCAAAGCTGTCCACTATCTCTACGTCATTGTTGACGTACCACGAACGTCCATGGTGCTGATATCTGTGCGGGGTAACTATCCAGGGCATGGAGAAGGTTAGGTGAGTTGACTGCGAAGAAGAAGAAAGACATTTTGTCGTATATGCCAGAATCCGTGGCATTTTCTTGTAACTTCCATGACGGAGACGAAAGAATAACAGACATTCCCCTTTGTGGTTAATATAGTTATGTGTGTAGCTTGATATCAGACTAGCTGTCGTGAAGATTTCTAACATTCAAGACATATATTTGGTGTAAGACCACATTAAGGATCCGTCCGCCATTACCCGAAAGAGTGCACTTGCAAATACCGTTTTGGTGTGATGTGTGAATTTGTTTGAGCACTTTGACATGGGACATGTTGTTCCCGTGAATACTCAATGTACTACTGCATTATGCAAACATAAAGCATGAAATGGGAATGAGTTTCCACACGCGTAACTTCCGTAGCATTTTCTTGTAACTTACGTGACGGAGATCAAAGGGTCAAACAATTTCCCTTTACGGTTAATCTATCTAGTTATTATGTGTAGCTGGATGTAAATCTAACTTTCGTGAAAATTTGCGAGATTCGTTCGCCATGACCCACGGAAAGATTGGCTTGGAAAATCCAGTTTTGGTGTGATGTGTGATTTTTTGCCGAGCACGTTGACATGAGACATGTTCTTCCCGTGAATACCAAATGTACTACTGCAATAGACAAGACAAAACAACAAATGGGTATAAGTTTTCACACGCGTAACTTACGTGGCACTGTATTGTAGCTTACGTAACGGAGATCAAAGGGTCAAACAATTTCCCTTTGCTTTTAATATATCTAGTTATAGATATAGCTTCATACAAACACCTCCAAGAGAACTGCGAAGTTCTAGCTCTGGAATTGAACTCCCCTTTGGGTGACTTGTGAATACTCCCATGCTTGAACTCCCCTTTGGGTGACTTGTGAATACTCCCATGCTTGAACTCCCCTTTGGGTGACTTGTGAATACTCCCATGCTTGAACTCCCCTTTGGGTGACTTGTGAATACTCCCATGCTTGAACTCCCCTTTGGGTGACTTGTGAATACTCCCATGCTTGAACTCCCCTTTGGGTGACTTGTGAATACTCCCATGCTTGAACTCCCCTTTGGGTGACTTGTGAATACTCCCATGCTTGAACTCCCCTTTGGGTGACTTGTGAATACTCCCATGCTTGAACTCCCCTTTGGGTGACTTGTGAATACTCCCATGCTTGAACTCCCCTTTGGGTGACTTGTGAATACTCCCATGCTTGAACTTGATAACATTCTCTCTCGCTGACTTCACATGGTTTCCTTTCTTTGTTCTCTTCTCTGGCATCTTTGGTCAACAGCGCTGGTTTGATATACTACTGTGCCACGCTTTCCCTCTCTTTTGCCATGTAATACGCATAATTTTATTCTTTGTTTCCTGTAGCGTACACGAGTTTGAGCCAAATTTCGCGGCATTTTGCAAATGTCTGTCTTAGCTACCTACCCTATTAATTGAGAGCATTTATGAGGATACACAAATATAATTCTGAAAGGCCTAAATATGACCCATTATTCCTACATTCTTAGATGACAATAAATGACTACTACAAGTTACAGGAATGTACCCAAGGGATATTGTCTAATCACAATGTCGATAAATGCTGGGTAAATAGCAGCGAAATGTGTTCTACGTTATCCGGTTGTATTCTACGTTATCGATTACATTTCACGATATTGATCGTTTGCTCTCGGAGGAGCATGCAACTTTTGGCAGGTAACAAGTCTGCAAGGATTCATTTCAATTTGAACACCAAAATGGTTCCTTGTGAGTGGAAATATGTTAGTAAGTTCTCAATGTCAACGGAAATTAGCTCAGAACGGGCACAATACCATATGTGTTTGTCAGGCATTTAGAGATAAATAAAGATTTATTTTGGCTTTTGTAAGCTGAGAGTCTCCTAGCAGGACTATGTCTGAATCTGGTAAGAAAACGTCGTCGTCTGAGGATAGTGACTCTCTCTTCGCACGCGATAACGTAGAACACGGATAACGTAAAACACGACCATTTGGTATTTTCAACCCCTCCGATGTCAAGTTAGGTCTGTATGGCCAGCAATGCCCTTGTTTACAAAAGAAGCAATGCGTCTACATATGCTATGTCACATTATAAACCTGAGAATATTTATAACTGAGAAAACTGAATAACGTAGAACACATTCTTAACGAGGACGCTGCTTTTCTGTAATTTAGATGTGTTGTGACGACCAGTGAAGTTGATTCATCGTAAGACTTTTGCCGTTGGGTGATAGCCTCATATGTTTAGGTAACGTTTATGCACTTTCTAACTAGTTATTGCTTTATTGAAACTTATATATACAAGCAAATCTTCCGATAATGTAAATCACCTGATTTCCATGGACATTTGTTTATATCCTGTAAAATGAAGGAGATGTGTTTGGATATTGAAAGAGCATCACAAATCAGTGTGTATGTGCACCTACAAATGGATTATAACAAGTTGTTCAAAAATAAAAAGTTAGTAAATATTGTTATTTTGATAATTTGTAATGCTTCCTGTGCTGTGGACATACCAAAAACAGGCAGTTTTAGCACCTTTCGTATACAAAAAGTCCTATTCATTATCATACCACATATGAAAATCAACTATGTCCAAAAAGAGCACACCGAGTTCCGTCTGAACAAGCTATTTACATTCCTATTAAAGCCATTCCTAATATTTTCTGGACCAATAACACATTTTTGGCTACTGGGGACATTTTCGGTAGTTTTAACCATATGCATATACACCCTCGGACTTCACACAAACATAACTATTGTTCAACAGGCTGCCGTCTATGTTTCACTGGTAGTCGGGTTGACAACGTTAACATAGGCCTAGTGCATCGGTTCTTAACCTTGTTTGGCTGCGAACCAAAGGTTGTTCGCGGAACTCGGCTGCCGACCCATGCCTTTCTACGTGTGACAAATGATAACAGGAATAGGCAAAACATAAACAAGTATAAATGAGACATTTACAAAATTAAATTTGCATGCTAAACACGGATGAATTATAAAATCAGCGCAGTTTTGGTTGATCGACATAATAAGAGCACAAGAGGACGTCCCAATTTTGGGTCGATCCAGGGGTTAAGAACCGCCGAGTTACAGCAACTATCAACATCAAGTACAAGAGACTGGACTAAATGTCTTACCTGCTGCAGCAGCGGTTCCTACGCCCTGTAGAGAGTAGGTTTATCAATCAATAATGAACCATACTGGAACGCCAAGTAGTGGACATGTGGCCCGTCATCATGTATTGCTGCTCTACCGAATGCATGTTTGTTTTAATTGTTGCCTATATAACTCGCTGCGCCACTAAACTTAAATGTACACAGTTAATGGATGACTAAGCTTGCCGCCTCCCTGAAACCTATATGCGCCACTGTTTCCAATCATTATGCGATTCAATTGAAGGACATACAACGCAACCATCAACTGACGAGTGAAAAAATTCCGTCGCATGGACCTGGATAACCACCTAGTCGAACTCCACACGGCATTTACATCACACGACAACAATGACGGCGAGAGTGTCTCCAAGTTTACACACACTTTGTCTCTGTAGGGTCTTCGTATTAGGCCAGTATCAATATGCTGAACCTCGCGAGTTGGAGCAATTGCGATGTCCAGATCACGTACACGTTATAAGTTGGGCGGGCACACACACACACACACACACACACACACACACACACACACACACACACACACACACACACACACACACACACACACACACACACACAAACTGTATATCATATATTTTACACATATACGTTATACGTTGGGCATTACAAACCCAAGTCTAAAATACAGCAGACACAACTCAGGTTATTAAAACCGCATACGTAAATTTATTAATTTCGCTTGTATTCGTGACAGGAATTCATCATGCCAATTACATCTATTTGTGAAATATGATTTAAAACCAATGCCATCAGCATATTGCACACTACATTACTGCGAACAATTTCTAACAGACAGGTATACTATAATGACACCACAGCTAATATAAATTGTCAAAACATTTAAATATATCAACATTTCAAATATAAAATATTACGATTTGTAACACGTACAGCCTTTTGGAAAAAGACACGAAACCATTTAATGAGCTGCTATCGCTATACGTAGAACTGATGGCAGAGTAGAAAACGTCTAAGACACATTCCAACATATATCGCGACCACACATTTTCGTATAGACCAATCACAGGACGTGCATCCCACAATGCAACAGTACCGCATCCACCAGATAACACCAACATTCAAAGCTACCATAAGCTAATGTTGCACGCAATCTGGCACGCCGTAACAATGAACCCGCTTGCAACGTCAAGTAGCAGCTACTCGGCGAAAACATCTTGTAGTAACTTCTAGCTGCAAACAGTAGCCAGTAAACCAATAAAATTATTAAATATAACAAATCGACACTACAGTGCAATACACATATTCTATATTATATGACGTCCACATAATAATTACACCGTCAACCACGTTACAGGGTAATATCTTTGGGTGTCTCCAGTCGTAGAAATTTTAAGTTTAAATGATTGTTCGATATGGAAGAACGTTTACAAGGCGGACGACAAATAAATTAGTATTAACAAATGCTGATTATACAACTACTAGTTCCTGTGGATTACAAAGAAGACGAACTCGTTCCGATATACAACACGCCGATATAAAAGACGACGTATATTAACTTTTTCCATACGCAGATTTACACTGAAACGCCGAATATTTTTAACGTGGCAGTGAAATGTTATTATAACACGGCAACATTATCACTATTTGTCAGAAGTACCCACAGGTGACAAACAACGTATTTATACAGTCAGATTCTTGGCAGCTACAGACGACCAATGTGCGATCTATTCTTCGTAGAGTTGAAGTCCCCACCACCGCTGAGAAGAGCATGGATCAAGCGTGCGGCTACCCGTGCCTGTCCGAGTTGTGCATCACTCACGCGAAGTAACGATATCGAGCTGAAGTCGATATTATCGAGTTCTCCACAATTCCCGAACAAACACATATCCATCTGCCCATACACAACTGAGCAGACATGTATTGTACGCCACGTCAGACTGGCTTGAAGCACGGACCCGTTTTCTCCAGCAAACGCGATCTTCTCGAGATAGTCGCTACAGTGGATGGTCAGCTGCGAGACCTTCTCAACTATATCAAAGAGATCGTCAAAACGATGTCAACGAAACCGTCACAACGGTGTCAACGAGGCCATCTCAATTGTGTCAACGATACAGTCTCAACGGTGTCAAGAAACCGTCTCAACGATGTCAACGAGACCATCTCAATTGTGTCAACGATACAGTCTCAACAATGTCAAGAAACCGTCTCAACGATGTCAACGAAACCGTCTCAACCGTGTCAACGAGACCATCTCAACGAGGTCAACGAGAGAAATGTTGCGACGTTCCGAGGGGCCCGAAGTCGTCATCCGCCATTTCACAATCTCACAGAAGTTATCACATGTTCTCACTAGTACTCGTCACTAAGTCGTGTAATTATGTACAAGTCTCTCAGCAGTCAGTCGACGAAGGCTTACATCTTTGTTTGTAGGTACTGCAACGCCTCAAGGCTGAAAATAGACATACAAAACACTGGTTTATTAAAAAAAAATCGTAGTGTTTTGATTTATGGCTTATGACAGGTCACCAACAACTTGGTTGGACAGCTGATAGCCAGCACATACTATTGACGACCCAACAGGCTTCGTCGCAATTTCTAATAAACCCAATCTCACATTTTATTAGCAGAGTAGTTTTTGTCACACAAGTATACAATTCATAAAAACAACTGACTCTTCACTGACCGCCACAATGCTGCACATTTGTTGATAATGTTGATCTTCCATATATTGGCTCATTGCGCTGCACAAGAATATTAAACATTTCTATAATAAGTTATACGTCCTTTGAAAGGAACAGTATAAAATAACTTGTTGATATACTCTATGTACTATAGTGATTGTTGATATACTCTGTGTGCTATAGTGATTGTTGATATACTCTATGTGCTATAGTGATTGTTGATATACTCTATGTGCTATAGTGATTGTTGATATACTCTGTGTGCTATAGTGATTGTTGATATACTCTATGTGCTATAGTGATTGTTGATATACTCTGTGTGCTATAGTGATTGTTGATATACTCTGTGTACTATAGTGATTGTTGATATACTCTGTGTGCTATAGTGATTGTTGATATACTCTGTGTGCTATAGTGATTGTTGATATACTCTGTGTGCTATAGTGATTGTTGATATACTCTGTGTGCTATAGTGATTGTTGATATACTCTGTGTGCTATAGTGATTGTTGATATACTCTGTGTGCTATAGTGATTGTTGATATACTCTGTGTGCTATAGTGATTGTTGATATACTCTGTGTGCTATAGTGATTGTTGATATACTCTGTGTGCTATAGTGATTGTTGATATACTCTGTGTGCTATAGTGATTGTTGATATACTCTATGTACTATAGTGATTGTTGATATACTCTATGTACTATAGTGATTGTTGATATACTCTATGTGCTATAGTAATTGTTGATATACTCTGTGTGCTATAGTGATTGTTGATATACTCTGTGCTATAGTGATTGTTGATATACTCTATGTGCTATAGTGATTGTTGATATACTCTGTGTGCTATAGTGATTGTTGATATACTCTATGTGCTATAGTGATTGTTGATATACTCTGTGTACTATAGTTATTGTTGATATACTCTGTGTGCTATAGTGATTGTTGATATACTCTGTGTGCTATAGTGATTGTTGATATACTCTATGTGCTATAGTGATTGTTGATATACTCTGTGTGCTATAGTGATTGTTGATATACTCTATGTGCAATAGTGATTGTTGATATACTCTATGTGCTATAGTGATTGTTGATATACTCTATGTGCTATAGTGATTGTTGATAATACTCTGTGCTGTAGTGGTTTAATGTTGTTGTGTTGTGGTGGACCGTCCTCGTCAATGACGTTGTTTTGCCCGTGTTCCTGGTAGCATCTCCTATTCTTGCAGGTCTGGTTATTGTGTGGTCGTGTACTTTGAAATCAAACGGAATTAGTAGTTGGCAGAAGAGTATATAAAGATGCCAGGAGGTCAAGCAGAAGAAACCGCGGTAATTATGCGACCGATGACTTCACGGCAATTGTTTCACCAAAGTTTGTTCTCATCCGGTCCAAGATGGCAGCAGTGCAAGCGAGCAGCCAAGTGGAAACCAACGATGAGACGCCACCTTAGTCTGATTTGCCAATGAAGACAAACACGCATAATCACCCAAGCATCAGAGAGATTGTTTGCCGGCTACAGGGAGGGAACTGAGCAGGAGGAAACGTAGAGTTGCAAGACGCCATGATTAGTCAGGAATGACTAATAGTGGAATATAATTACATATGGCATAACTCTACGTATATTTAATATTTTCATGTCCATAATTGTAAATACAAAACGTTGAAAACAAAGTTTGAGTTGATCGAATTATCTTCAAATGAGTAGTTTCAAAGAACGCGAGTGAAATCGAGATGATTCAGGTTATAAGTGAGACTTAAAGTGGTATTGCTATTCACTATGTAAAACAAATACATTTAGAACATGTATTGCACATGTATATGTAAAGAAACAAAGTTAAAAATGTCGTCACAAAACATCACAGAAGAAGCAAGAATAGTTCATTGATAAAATATTGACTAATGTAAGGCTTTAAAAGTAACAGCGAATCACGTGACCTCTTGAGTTAGGATAACATAGGCCGAGTCATTTATGCGTTAACGTTAATCCATAATTAATGTGCAACTAAGATAGCCGTGTAGTACGCACAGATAATACAGGAGTTAATTAAACTAATATATCTGAAGAAATTGGGGACATCATATGTCGTGACTAGGAATGTTAAGATATTTGAAGTACCATAAGTCATTGTTGCTGTGCATTAGACAACGTGCGTTGACCTGATGAGAAGACCACTGCAAGCACGGCTTACCTGGCTTTAGCGAGCCGGGCACTACACTAAGGCACGACTAAAGGCCGTCTGGCGTCTTGAGGGGGCGAGAGGAGACCGCAGTCTTTAACAGGCATGCCGTCGGGCCCTAGGGGGCAGGGGGCATCCAAACCTGGGTCGCCCTAAAGATGCCCGTGAGGTAAGCAGAGACATGCGGTCAACAATAGCCGTAGAAGCAGTGAATGCAAGAAGACAGTTTGTTCTGGCGCCAGCAGAGACGGGACTGGTGGCAGAGACGGGACTGGTGTGAGCACAGCAGTATCGTGACCATGGACGCCATGACTATAGACATGATGACAATGGCTAAGAACATGACCATGATCACGACCTGTACAAAACCATGTACATCATGACTATGGACATCATGACCATGATTATGACCACGATGAACTGGCACACACACGATGAAGCCGAGATCTGGCATGCAGGAGACAGGATTATCGTGAGGAACACTGTAAAGATTCCTATGCAGGTGCATGTATTGATGTATTCTATACCATAATAATATTATGACATACGATACACTGACTATATATATTGAATACACTGGTAAACCCACCCACCCGCACGCACGCATGCACGCACGCACACACACACACGCCTGCAATTAACAACAATCAATACTATTAAGTTCTTCTTCACCGTGAATCATATATCATGAGGGTGTTTTCGATTATTAGTGTGTTGTGTTGTCAGTCATTTCTACCTGGTGTCTAAGAATGTTGTTTACGTCTGCGGACTGGGAAAAAGTAGACCCTCAATCCACGTTCAGTTTCAATGAAACCAATGTAACTGTTCTGATTAAATATCATGCTTAAAATAGCAGACACAACACAGCAGCTTGTACAAAGTCATAATACAGAAACCATGAGCCTCATTAATGGCATACGTTTTTATACATGTAATGATACGTCTGAACAAAATACGTAATATTACATATATACTGATTACTACTGTGCTACATAGCGGCCAAATGTACCTCTAGTATTAAACACTTCATAAAAGGTGGCGGTCCATTGCAGTTCTCGTCATTCATCGCGTTTACTGCACATTCAACATTTCAATTGTAATCATGCTTGCAATGGGGCAAGTCTAAAAGGAACTGAAAGAAAGATGCATCACTACTTATAAAAGAAATACGCTACTACACTAGAGAAGAACAAATCAACTATGGAAAACATTTTCCAGAATGTATTCACTGGAAAATATCAAGGAATAGCGTGTTCGATTTTCCAGGTGAAGTTTTGTACACTTTAAACGTTTTAACAGTTGTATGTAGGGGTTAGTCTCATGCAGTGAGTTTGTGGCGAATGTTAATTTTTTATATTTTTCTATTGTAACGGTATGACTGACTTCAAAGTGAGGCTGTAGGTTCAAGGTAAGGTCAAGATGAAATATCAAAGATAAAGATCATGGTCTAATAGCGCATGCTGCGGTCCCATGCGGAAATCGAGGTTCATTGAAACGAGTTTCATTTCGTTTGAATGTTCATGCTGACAATTAAAGGTCAGATGATGGTCATGCAGTTACTATGGGTTCCTCATGCCAATATCACGTGTTGGCACATTACCCTGGGCTTTAGTACATTCCACCCACAGCCCGGCAGGGGAAGCCCGTCAGGCCCGACTGGGCACGGGGCGTCTAAGCCAGGAATACCCTGTGGTGCAAAGCAGTACAAACGTAAGTGAACGGACAGAGAAATGAGTATAACGGGCGGTGGAACAACACAACCAAAGGTGCATCCATTGTGTGCCCTGTTCCTCCAAAGTAAGCAATAAATTTCAACAAAACATTGGACACTACTAACTACTAAACAGGGTACACCGTGTTCATCCAACTAACATGAGCTGCCCCCACACCCCTTCAAATATACATGTTGACACTATTAGCGTGGAAGATGAATGCTAAATGTGACTACCGTGATATGTACTACATATTTAAGCTGTTTAGGCTCTTTAATAAAAAAACTTTTGTTGAGTAGCATTCATGACACAATGTAAATTTCGATCATTTTGGTATCATCACTAATTGCGAACCAAATGAGATCACTACTTCACATTGCCATCTGAAAACTAACACCTAGAAAACATTCGCGATCCAGATTTAACTAAATGCTCCTGTAACGGGTCTTTAAAGTCATTGTGTTGAAAGAAATCTTATGTGAAACAGCGCACTTGACTAGAACTCTCCCCAGTGTTAATGGAAAGGTGCACTGTGAAAACGATGCAGCAACGATCATAAAGTGCAGTCATTGTATGCCCCACACAGGTGCGACTGTCTTCAACATGCAGGGCGGGGCATAACGTACGAGTTAGGTGTTATGGGGGCATAATGTATGAGTTGGGTGTTACAGACACTGAGCTAAAATATCAACAATATTTAAACATCTTACGCCAATTTCACACCAAAAGTTTTAAGTATGCTTGTACTTACACAAATTATGAATACACAATTTAAAAAATTTACAAACCTTTCAACAACCAAATTTACAAACATCTAACACTGGTGAAAGAAATGTTAAGTCGGCAATTTCTAGATGAAAACAGGCAGTAAACTACCCATCACCGCATCCTTGATGAACAGGACTCGGGCAGAACGTTTGCTTACTACAACTAGGTTCAGTCATATTGAACCAAGAGCGAATTTGTTGAAACAAAACCACTCACTTTGATAATCGGTCTGAAGATGTTTGTTAATTAACATTGCTTTCATTATATTTTATGTCTATTGTAATGTTACATACAATGTACGTTGTCTATGTTCATATGGCAGTGCTTAAAACAGTTATAATCTGGTGCCACACTTGTGGCTTGATAGTTACAAAACCAGAACACTTCAAATGAGCCAAGGTATGCAGGCTGCTGCTTCCGTAGATATGTATTGACAGAACATATGTCCTCTATCCTTCGACGTTCATCATTAGCAAAATATAAACAGCCCAAAATCAACTATTAATACAATTATTGTATTTGTGGGGAGATTGCAGGAGAGAGCTGAACTACAAAAGGATAAAGTCACTATCTGGCTGGGTGAATTTAAGTTGTATGATTGCACCGAGACATTAAAATTCCACCTAGTACTCCTAAGGTAAACAGTTGTGTTACGTTTCAAGCAAACCCGTCTCATGGGACAATACGAAGATCTTTTAAACTATGTACAGTCCTATGGTGGTAGCTCCAAAGACATATAGTTATTAATAAATAAGATATAGACAGTCAAACGTTATAAAAATGAATCCAACCATTCCTGAACAATGACTGTTGAAAAATAAAGAAAACTCCTAACAAATTATATTGATATGCATGTTTTGTAAAACAAAAAAGAGGATAGCATGGCAAATGTCGCAGCACTAAAAGTATTGGAAATATGCTTTGCTGTGGACAAACTGAAATAGATTCTGCAAACATGCATTCACGATGGATAACTTGAGAGGGAAGGGAAAGCATGGACAGTAACCTGTTCGCCCTTGTCTCCTTTCAATCCCTTTTTCCCACGTTTTCCTCGTCGGCCCTGGAATAAACCAGGCAGAAACATAACATAACGACGTCAACATTATCGTCTAATGGCAAAATAATATTTGAATACAATGTTGTATTACAGCCTTTCTTGGAACCATCCAATAAATCCCACCATTATCAAAATGTTGATGTATACACGAAGATCTTAAACTAATTTTTGTTACAGGAGTTTTCATGCTCGTGTTAAATGTGTAAAGATTATTTTATTCGACTTGTTATTTACTGTAACACGTAATTTAGGAAGGCTCCAATAAACTGGAAAGCTACTGCCAAGTTAGATGAGAAAAACGAGAACTGGGTTTCTACAATTAAACAAAGAATGCAACATGAAGGCACAATAAACTATACTTCTGAAAATATTTGCTTACAAAAATGATAACTGGTCTAATAATTATTAATGTTTATTTTCATAAAAATATAACACTGAAAGGGTCTGTTAGAAGAAATAATATAATAAAAGCTACTTCAAATCAAGGTCGTCTGTGTTAGTCAAGGTTTGTTCTAATACACTTATAAAATTGTCAGCATTAAAACATGTTCTGTAACTAGTTACCTTTGTTCCTAGGTCACCCTTTACTCCTGGTGGGCCCTGTAGTAACAGCAAGAATGTCATAGAAACAGTATTCTGCTGTCTAAAGGAATAAATCTGATATCTCAAAACAACATATGGTAATATTCCTACTCAACGCAATTTATTTTGTGTATCTGTTCAGCAATTAGCGTAATTGTACAACTGACGATGAAGACAATATTCTAGAAACAGATAACATATTTTCACATAATCACAACAGAAACACACCAACACATTAATTACTGACGTCATCGCAGTAATTACTATGGTACTGCACAGCAACACAAAGACAACACAAGAAGACTAATGTCATGGCTGGACTCAGAGAGCAGGGATGAGGAGAGATGTTAGTTAATTCATTTTGTCCAGTGCTATAGGACAATAACGAGACAAATAGGAACACTCCTTCGTACAAAGGATATTACAAAACTCTGGAAAAGAATAACTGATTATGTACAGAGAAATTACATAAAACAACAGTAAAGATTTTTAATGTTAATTTAGCAAGACATAATTTGTATCCCTTTTCAAATACATATTGACTCCAAAGCCATTTCATGTCCTCAATATCAACTGCAAGTTGAGACATACACAGACCAAGAAGATGTATTTATACATCCTTACATACGTGGTGTATGCATGTGACTGCGTGTGTGTCTGTGTATGCATGAATGACTGCGTGTGTGTCTGTGTGTGACTGCATGTGTGTTTGTGTGTGTGTATGCATGTGTGACTGCGTGTGTGTCTGTGTGTGACTGCGTGTGTATGCGTGTGTGTATGTATGTGTGCATGTCTTCGTAACTGTTGTACCCCTACATTATTTTAATCACACTTTTCAACACATAAAGAACAAGGTTTGAAGGAGAAACATGCATGGTTTGAGGTAAGATAGAATGGGGTACGATAGGTTGGGGAATGCCAGGACACCCGACAGACATGCACCACTCACCAAAGGACCAGGAACTCCCTGTAAGTAGAACACGCAGACATGTCTTATAACTCGGGAGTCTGGACAGTGTTACCTTTATCTTAATCAATACGTCGACGTAGTGTTTTCAATCCCTAAAAGCTTTTGTATATTTGTAGTAAATATAAAAACAAGTATAAATGTAAAAGTAAATATTTAATTATATATTTCTGTTGCATAAGGGGATAAACAAACGTATACATATCAACAATAAAATTATGGTAATACCAGTGTTTTGCAGCCTATGCATTCTACATACATAGTCATTTTAATGAGAGCCACTTTAGTTGCATTCACTGACTCTACGTGTATAGGGACAATTACTCACCAAGGGTCCTGCCACCCCAGACTTGCCCAGATCTCCTCTGTCGCCTTTGGGGCCTGGTGGACCCGGTGGACCCTGAAACATACATTGACCCATAAACCTTGACCGGGCCGCCACGAGACGGGGCGGAAGTGATAGAAACTGACAAACATTAAGTTTGGGATAATGTTGTTATGTTGGAAATCTATTCGACGCATTTATAACACGTTGTTGTCACTTTGAATTACATAAACAAATAAACATCATTACACAGTATATAATTATTTAAAATCTAAAATACACATTTAAGAAGAACACTACCACATTTAAATTATAATTTGATAATTAATAAAAATCATGAAATATCTGCATGGCAGTAACTATAATGACATCACTGTGAACTACATTTAATCTATACATATTGGCTAACTAATTATTTAATTAAATAGGAAACAGTGACAGTTTAATATCATACATAGTGAGGTTAGGTGTTAGAGGTGCAGCATGCAGTCAACCGGCTCCTTGTTAGTGCTGAAATAGTGGGGCAGAATCGGCACAAGACAAACGTCTTCCTCGACGCCTACGCGCTGAGTAACATGACATAGGCAAGGCACCAGCGCATGACCTCAGACAATGGCATTCTAGTGGTGTCCTCAAACAAATTACCCAGTCCTAGTACCAATAAGCAAACAGCTGACTGGGGGAGAATAAGCATACGCTGGACGTACATCAATAGGTCTAGGATGAATTTATCTTTGAACTGAATTTGCAAAGATAAATTATACAAAGTTAGATATAACAATATCAGTGGCAGGTAGTGGTAAATAGTATTCATGTCAACCATGTATTTCAATATTGATATCTAGCTGTCTTCCGTTGTATCTTAACGCAGTATCTAAATGATTGCTCAGATCAACTTATCATGTTCTAATTTAAACTTTTTATGTCAAGGATCGTTCAACATGTCATAACTCAAGCAATACAGAACAGTGTATCTTAACTACCTAAAGAAGTTGTTGATTTTAAGCACCAGCCTTAGTTGGTATAACGTTTCATTTGTCATTCTTTACAAGTAATAATCTTCAGTTGTTGTTGTTAAGTATTATGTCTGGCAGAAGCAGGTCTCAAAGCTGAGCATTGTTTTTGTATGTGACGCCTGATTATATGTATAATTGGGCAGGCAATGGGCTAGGCGTGAGTAAGTGTGTTACTAAGCAGTGTATGGTGAGTTATTGTGTCTTCTGGTAGCTAGTTATCTCATCCCAGGCGTAATGTAATATCTAAATGTAAATATGAAACAGTCAGGAATTGCACGACTGTTTAACATATTTATCTATCATGTAATAAAGATAAGTTGTAAAGGTATACATGTGTATTTATATCATCAAACAGATATAAACAAACATAGTCTACAAAGCTCAAGAAATAAAATCAGTCACATACACACTTAATATTGTTTTAAACATTTGGTGTAAATCCTCTTGTATTCTCTTTTCAACATCGTTAAATAATTAGACTAGTAAAGTGTGGTTTGTAGCAGTTATCACCCTCAACAAGTGTGTGTTAAGGTTATCCTGTAGATGTCTATGCCAAAATAGTCATTATTTATAGTGACATGTTTCGAAACTGAGCAGTAATAGTTGCAGAATCAAGTTGTTTAGTAACAGTGGCCATGGCCGTGGCTTCGTGCTTATGGTCAATGAAACAGGTACCAGCTAGGTATCCATATCTCATCTCCCCTGCACAGCTCTATGTAGCCATGTGAAATATAGAGTTGCACAAAATATAGGTGAACATATATTTCGTAATATAAATTTGTACTAACGACATGAAATAGCGACTTTAAATCATTGCTGTATGTCTTTCAGTAAGATGTCCCTTAACATATTAAATTTCTGGGTTCAAAATTATTATTCAATTTTAAAATGTACTATTAAACCACTCGCATTCAGAGTAAACTTATAAACATCAAAATTATTCATGGTTCCTCTTCTAATTAGGCAGCTATACATTCTTCATGTTACAATGCTTTGTGTGTCTCCTCCTGCATACAATAATCAAGTAAAGATATGTAGAGATTCAACATTTGACTGGAGTGCAAACGCAATGGCAACTGCCAAATGCTCAGTGTATATGTGTAACGTACACACATCTCGCAAGATCTCGTGAAGTGTGAGAGTTTCACAGCACACACCTAGACAGTGGGTTCTCGCAGGAGGTGAAGAGAACGCAACTAGGGCAAACAACATAGATGTCACATTGTGTGCAGTGTGACATCGGCAGCGACGTCGCCAATGGGATAGGGCTACTTACGGCTGCCGTCATCGTCGAGTCTTTCCCTGGCATTCCGGGCGCGCCCTGTTGGAGGACACACAAAGGCAGACAGTGCAAGGGTGTGGTCACGCGGCACGCGACGACGGGATTAACGGGGTGGGGCAACAGGCCCAATCTTGATGGCTTTCTGGAAGGTTTACTGCTCGCTTTCTGGTTCACTCATCACTTACGGATAGCTCAGTTCCGTATATTTTTAAAGTTACTAAAGTAAACAAACCAATCTTGCATTTAATGCAAATTTATTAAGTCTTGTCATTGCGAAACACAATTTTTACAGTAAATTAATGTCGCACCACAAATGGTTCTTGTTATCAAATATCTTATGCAGCATACCAGTACTCAGGTATATAAAGAATTCTGCTGCTAAATATATTCTGGACAAGCATAACTGGAAAATGCAGAAATGTAGAGAATGCACAGTAGCCATCAAGACAAGGCCATCACCAATGTGCAGAAATTACCGAGGCGTTTAAAACACACTGAACACAAAGGTGCAGTATTGCATGGAACGGTGCAGTGCATTATGGTACAGTGCTTTGTGGTGCAGTGCATTATGGTACATTGCATTACGGTGCAGTGTTGACACTGTGCAGTGTTAATCATGTAGCATTTATCAACTTGCCACCCAATGCAGAAAACATTACACAATGTGCGAGCCATTAATCCTTTGCACAAATAATATATATGATTCATTTACATCATTGCTAAAACTTGTTGTAGGTAAGTATAATATATCTGAAATTATAAGAAACTGTTTTAAATCGTTATGGTAATATAAATCGATAAGTATATTCCACCCCTGTGAATAGCTTATCATTTATGATTATTATCAGGTTTAATTTTTTAAGGATCAATAAAAGTACATTACTGGCCAATCAAAATTATCAATATCAAAACAGTTTGATTTAATTTTCAAAACCAGGCAGTTTAATGTTCAGAGTAAAATCATTAAGACCTGTTTAAACCAGCTCCTTTATCCCATAAAACATTTAAACAATACACGTGTCAGACCATTACCTCATTGCGGCCTGAAAACAAATCAAACCCTTTCTAATATAGATAATATTCAATTGGCCACGTCTTGGAGAATCAGTACAGGACATGAAGTTGATCTAGCAAAAAATTATCAATTAAAAATATTAATAAAACGTTCACATGACAAAACAGGTTAACATATCTGACGTAAAGTGAAAAAAAAATTAACCACCGATTAGAATAAAAGTTGGGTGGTGCATATTGAAACCACGTAATAATTCAACCCCGAAAAACCTGTAAATAGATCATATGCAAAAACATGCCAAATGCGTGCGGTAAGATTGCAGTCAACGACCTAGTATGTGCACATGTTCATGAACATATATACTGTATATGAATACGTACCTGAGACAGAACAAAGGGGACAAACATAACAGATATTTATATAAACATACCTAGCAACCAGATGCTGTGAATCAGCATGCAGCTCTCTCTTGATACAGTTACGTTAACAATGGACGTGCAACGAATCTTATTGTGCATTTCAAATAAGTAGAAAATAAAATTATGCCAATCATGCGTTGTTGTGTGAGAAAGCCAATTCGAGCCAAATATAAATTCTGTGCGGCAAACGATTTTCCATACTGCTGTTCATTAATGTAACTATAGACTGGACACAAGAAAATAGTATGTGTTGCTGTTGTTAAAAATACAACAATCCTTGCATGCATTTATACATACCAATTTGGTTACTTTTTGGCAATCATATATTACGTATACCATGTTTGCATGCCATCAATATTTGTAGCTATTTGTGTGCGTGTGAGTGTGTGCGTATGTTGTGTGTGCGCGTGCGTGTGTGTGGTGTCTGTGTGCGTGCAAGGGTGTGTGTGTGGTGTGTGCATCATCGCATATAAGTGTGTAAATATGCATGCGAGTTGAAGTCAGAATAAAACCGTGTCAATAGTCATCACATGTGATTAGAATTAATGTTAAAGGAAATCTCCAAATGATAATGTCTAAAACCACAACCATCTTTCTGTCTGCCAATTATCATGAAACATATTCATGTAGTATATAGACAATACATGAATTAGCACAAAACACTCAGTTTTATTTTAATGTTGGACTTAATGTGTCATTACCGTCTACATGACATCACTTCTTGTCTCGTGTATACTGTACATATTTCAGTTATTATGCATAAGAACTGAAAGAATCAGACGTGTGCTATTGTGCAATTTCACATTGAATATGAAATGTATAATTTCCTATAAATATGCAAACAATGCAAGATACACTGTGAACTAATTGTTCAAATGTCTCATAAATGATACTTGATCAACTAAAGAATTGTGTAGTTGTTAACTACCTTACTACACACATACTTCACTCAATGATCAGGGAAACCTAGGGATATATGACACATTAACTACCTTACTACACACATACTTCACTCAATGATCAGGGAAACCTAGGGATATATGACACATTAACTACCTTACTACACACATACTTCACTCAATGATCAGGGAAACCTAGGGATATATGACACATTAACTACATTTCTAACAACTTAACACTTTGTTATAATCGAGCCAGGCTTTACTTACAAAACGACACATTTATTTTAATTACAATAACAATTTCAAACAATACAATGACGGATTTGATAATTCAAATGTTGAAGCTTCATTGTATTATTTCTACTTCCGGTAAAGTTACTGGTAAAACAATGATATTATACAAAGTAAGCTTAATCATGTCTCCAGTGCATGAACACATGTTTTAAATGATGCCTGAAAATATTAAAATCAGTGCTGCAGGAACACAGTTTAACAAGATTTACCAGATACCAAAATTTGTATGGAGTGGCTTGGTCATAGTTCAATAACAAATCTACTAAGCTACTTATATAGATGTTTTCAGCCGATATCACATGAATTCTGAATTTGCTTAACATCTTGTTTATTGCATTGTTATAATGGACTGCAGCTGTACTTAACTGTCATTTGTTATTATGAGACCGAGACGACTTCTGCTGAAGACAGACAATATGAATTTATACTGACCGATTGTTTAGCACAAACTAACCATGGCATCATAAATGTGTTGTTCATTTTTGTGATACTTTTCGTTTGCCTGATACGTTACTTGCTATAGGATATTGTAGCTGATTGTCTTACTTTCTTAAATATAGGCAATATCAGACTTTCCAAATACCTGCATCTCATTTACAACTACACACAAAACTGCATAATTTTACATGTCACACATCCCTTGGTTTTCCGAGTTGAAGTTGTCACTTGGAAATTTCTTTGAAGATACAAGCTGAAAACCGATTATGGCCTTGTCTGTATACTTGAAAGAAACTCCGAACACACCACGTATAGTAAAGGTTACATCAGGTCTTCATGTGCTTTATACATCAATCAACATAAACTCTAACAGTTCATTCCCAGGACTATCTATTTTCTTGTCTGCGTACTTTAATATATATTTACTGATTTTAAAACACCATTGCCTTGTACTAGTTCGAATAATTCTCAACAAATAACTTCAATGATCGCTACCACGTCGAACACAAAGAATACACACTGCGGAAAATACAGACATGTGACCTTGAGTGACCTCTGATAGTGCATGTGGATGGCGCAGTAGGAGTGGGGGATCGGGTCATGGTTGTAGACAGAAAGATGGTGGCAGAATCGGTGAATGTGCATTTGGTGCGAACAAACTCAAACACATGTGTCAACGAGGAGGCGGTGCACGTTAATATGCGGGTGTGCCTCTGGTGTCGTCCGCCGGCGGTGGTGGTGCGGACGTCGCTGTGTGACTGTGCAAGTGTGCAGGCGCGGTGCTGACAATGAGGTCATGCTAAGAGACAAGTGTCACTTACGGGCAGTCCCATGGGTCCTTGGTCGCCCAATAATCCTGTCTCACCCTGTAGTAGGAGGGGCAGCCACAGCCACCAAGGGTAAGCAACGGAGACAAGACATAACGGGGTGAACCAGAGAGAGGGGTGACGAAACCGTAGGTAATATGAGCTGTCTCACAAAAAATGCTAAATCGATATCGAAGACATAAATTGTAATTGACAGTATCTAATGTTTGATTTTATATGGGATTATTAGGGAGAAATGAAAGTGGAATTGGTTGCTTGCTATGAAGTCGATTATTTCAGGATAACTTAATCGTGGGTGTGTGCAGATCTTTTGGGTACCAATAATCTACGAAGCAAATTAACTTGCTGAAGAAATAGATGACAAGAATGAAATCATACATATAGAGTGGCAAAGCAGCTGAAACATACTTCAGACCAAACTCAACCGAACGCACAAACACAAAATGATAACACCAACACTGATGTCAACTACAGCAGGCATGACAACGGCCATTTTCAAACAAGCTACCTTTAAAAATTAACAAACAAACAAATAAATCACTGGAAAGAAACGACCATGCAGCAAACCAACCCTAATGGGCATGACATGGTTAGAACCAAACTAAAACCGAGATGTCGATAACACAGAACAATCCACGTGATATCACTACGAATATCGCAACACCAACGCGGCAAGAATTCAGATTCTGCAAAATCCAGGCAGAAATCAACTAAGAAGCTCTGGCGACTGTCAGACAATATGTAGCAAAGAATAACATAAAGAAACCCAGGCTGTGTGGAACACACAATCAACGTAGGTTGTTTGTATCTACCACGTGAGACGTTCAAATCACATGCAGTCAAAAACGCAATAGAAGGCTAAAATATTGAAATAAAGACAATAAAATGTTGCAACAGAATTATAATTACATTTCAACATTTCAGAAATAAAATTATAAACTATTTTTTTAAATACCACAGCACGAATTATATTAAAATAGAACTGTTCAAAAATTCAGGAAACAAGTTTTCAAGGTAAATATTACATCAATAATATTACTAATTAAAACAAAACAAATTTAAAATGTTATTATCTGCTTAAAAGCCACTATTTAAAATGTTAGCCTTATTAATATGCATACTTTAGCTAGTGTGAGAGGAAATTCTCGAATAATATTATTTGCTGCTACTGATTTTAACATGCTGTTACTCTCAGCAAAACATTTCCATGAGTTGTTAACGGGTTAGTGCTCAATACCCTGCTTTATGGGTGGATTTATTAATCTGCTTACACTTGAAATCCAACATAAAAATACAATAACCAACCACACATAAATGTTGTGAAAGAACTCAACATGCAGCTGGGGAGGGTTCATGCAAACAGGCATGGCTTCGTGCAAACGCACTTCAATGACTCATGCTCAAACCAAACATAATAATTATTCAGACATCCAAAAATACGTATTTTCTTAACTAGTCTGCTACGGCAACGGGTGTTCGCCTTTTAAAGGGCAGTATCACGTTCATTCATGGGTGGGGTAAAAACAGTGCTATCTTCTGTTATTCAACATTTATTCTACCTAATAACATGTTTTATTATCATATACGAATGTGGATAAATTAACAGACTATATATTTATATATGTCACACCATGCTTGGGTTCGATAAAACATGTTGTCTTCCCAGAAAAGGCAGTGAGAGATCGAATTCAATAGAGTCCTTACCGGTTCCCCCTTCTGTCCGGCATACCCTCGCTCTCCCTGAAGGCACAAACAGCAGCCAAGCTACAGGTTAATATCAGTGCAGATCATGATCATCAAACTACCCTCCACCAAAGATCACCAAACATATGTACAACTGTTGATCCTTTTGTGTACTACCGGTCAACAAGTATGTCATACTGTTCAACCACCACCTCATTCAGTCTAGATGTTATAACCTACCACCACAGCTAGTAAATTACCCCACCACCATAACTACCCCATCATCTGACCCCCACCAAGAGGGTTCTTACCCCGACAGTCTGCAGGAGATCTTTGCAACCTTCAGGAGTAAGTTCCGTTGTGCAATACTGTAACAAGTGATGACGTTACGCCTGGCCGCACACTGGTCCAGAGCACAGCTGGTCATGCGTGACCGGACACAGAGAGCAACACTTCCCAATTCACAATGACATGAGAGAACTGTGTTGTTGCTTGCGTCACTCTTCAAGGGATGTTGCTTTTATGGCTTTTCTGATATTTTATAAGTGTTTCCAAGAAATGTAAGGAACAATGTCATATGTGATACTTTGAAGGGAGGATATTTTTAATGGACAATGACTGAAGACAATAATAAGATAATCCATCAAGTGTTTACCTTAATTCCTGGTGCACCTTGTAGTCCCATTGGGCCCTGTACACAAAGAGTAGAGATGACGAGAATTCTTAATATTAACAATTTAACATATATATACAGCTGTATATACACTACTAATATAATTATAGTTAACATTACCATTTCCAGACCTAGCTATTTTATAACATGCAACACTGCATTCTTGGAGATGAAAAATAACACTCTAAAACTTGAATTAAATAGTAGAACGAACGATACGTGCGTGCATGAACGGTGCAACTCCTTCTTTTGTATCATGGCAATTTCATTTAATTATATATTATAGTTTGTTGCAATAAAACATTCATTCACATAATAATTAAAATTAGCTACACTTACAATAGTTAATAGTGTATTAAAATAGTCAATAGTGTATTGAAATAGTAAACCGACAACATAGACGAAGCTGTTGTTTGATTTACTATTTCAATATACAACTGTAGTTTTGCCTACCCCCCCCCCCCCCGACGACCAAGGACTAAAGAAAAACAAAAGAAACCAACAACATTGCCATGAAAACATCCGCAGTCACCGAGAGAAATCTAAATTACCATTAAATTTGCATAAATTCTTTCTCATTTCACAACAAACTCCCCATAAAACTATAGTAAAAACACATCGTTTAACTCTGTTGTAATTTGGCCTTAACTTGCAAAATTTCATTTTAACTAACATAGATTTCCTGATTTAACGTTAACCTGATTTCTATTATTTTTAAACGTTGTTCAAACAGTAGATGGAGTAGTTCGCCAGGAAAACATAAATAAAACAAATAACACTAATCATATTTCTCTTTTCTCTCTGCAAACTTTCTATTTTTCAGATAATAACAGAATGTCAGTTTAAATACACATTAGAATAAGCAGGCTGTGTAGCCGTGGGTAGCACCCAGTTGTTCCCGGGCCTGTGTCCCTCCACTCACCATGGGTCCGGGAGGTCCGGGCGATCCTGGAACCTGAAACATTAGCGACATCTCCTCCTGTTAGTTCTGTCCAATTACAACAGTCACTCAACATTCATTGCCTTATATGTGGCATCATAGGGAGACAATATGATGGTTGTGTCACGATTGCCGAGGCATTACAATTATAAAAGTAGAATTATTGTGGTGGAGATAATAAAATGGGTCACCTTTAACTTTCATATGCAACATATAGTATTTGATAAAGCTCTTATATATAGATTACATTTTTCTCTTTTGCTCTGCCATGCGTAGGGAGCTACGTATATGGCAAAATATTTAGTAAAATTTTACAAAATGTTGCTGAAACCAAGTGACATGATAACTACCTGTCATCATGTACTCACCCCGTCTCCACTGCCACCCTCCAGATTACCTGGTTCTCCCTACAAAGTTGCACAATACACGTATGTACATTATAGATTCAGTGGTTTTGTTTGTCCAATATACTGTACTGTATGTACTATTCAACATATCATTTATCATACTATTTGTTTTCCATTATCAGTGATTTTGGTATATTGCATTATCTGATTATCATGCTACATCAACATATAACTATGTACAGTATATAACACAACACTACATACATAACACAAAGACAATACAACAGTCAAATAACAGTTTATATAGTGATAAGCAAACCAGTGTGTTAAGATATAAGAAACATTGTATTACTACAAAGAAATTAAATTGTACCTTACGTGTCATTATTGGTGTAAACAGTTCCTGTCTACTTTCAGTTTCACATTCTGCTCACTCAGACATTAGGTTTAAGATATATATAAATATATAGCTTAATTTCAAAACAAACTTTCACCAATGGTTTCTGTATGAATGGATACACACTTATCTGACGTTAAAAATAAACAAAAGGCGATTGTTTGGGCCTATGCAGCTAACATAATTAATAAAAACTAATCATTTGCAACTACAATCAAGAATATAGTGCCTGTTCTTTACTAGAATAACCTTGTTAAAGACACATAATATAACTTGTATGGAGAGCAAAATTTTGATAGAAAGCCTGACATCATGGGTGTTTACTCTTTCCAGCTAGCTTGTCACTGAACTGAGAATACTAGTCTAGTTTACAATGCTCGGTAACCCATATATTTTGGCAAAACTTTGTAGCATCCAATAAAATGTGGAGACCTATGAAGACAAGTTTCCTTTTGTTTCCTTTAACATAATCAATGCTGATCAACGTTTCATTTCCTTTTAATCACCTTTATTTAAGAATATTTAATAAGGTTTCTCAGATTATAACCTGTCAAGACCACAAATACAATAACTATTATGATTATATCACATTCTGGACATTTACGAAACATATACATGGAAGTATTTATTCTTGTTGTAAACAACCAAAATAAACACTTCCACTGGAAGCAGAATGTTACCCCGCTGGGGTGATGACACTTACCGGAGGGCCGGGCAGCCCTGGAGATCCTATTAACCCATCACGCCCTGTAGGCCCTTGATCTCCCACCTCACCCTTTTTCCCCGGGAAACCCTGTTGTAGGGTGCGGAAGGCGTGAAGCAAGGAAAGACATGTCATTCAGGTGACAGAGATCAACTACACAGGAAACTAGCTGAGACACCACGAAACCCTTAAAGCAGCAGACGAGAGTTGGTGAAACCCTCAAATTAGTAGTAGATACCAAGAAACCCTTAAAGCAGATCAGAGAGAGAATGTATCAATATTGCATTGTCTCTATTAAATGTGTAGTATCTTTGTCTGCCTACATTATAGAATAATTTCAATTCTTGTAACTAAACTGTGTTATTCCCATGGTTCCAAAACTGTAATGATCACTTTCTGCCAGTGTTTGTTTGTAAGTAATATAAGTCTTATAGAACACTTCTCAATGTTCTACATATAATGTTTATTATTCTGGCATACATGGCTTCTCATATGTCTTGCTAAACTGTATGTGACGTTTATATTTCCTAAATTATTTTCAGACAACAAAACACACCCTGGTGCAGCTGTTGTATGAATTACGCTAGATCTCAGAACACATATAGCAATGTATGTTTAACATATCGATGTTTTAGTGCATGGTGCAATATCAATGTTTTAGTGCATGGTGCAATATCAATGTTTTAGAGCATGGCGCACACCCACAACACACGGCAAGCATTAATTGGCAAGATCTTTGAAGCTTCGAAGCTGTGATTGTAATCCACATAGCAGATTCAAAACCGGCTAATCCAATAAAATGTGGAGACCTATGAAAAACCTTCAGATACGTAATTTATTAAGGGAGAAATGCTGAAAGTTCAGACATAGTCTGCCAAGTACAGTCTGAGTCTGCCAAGTGCAGTCTGAGTCTGCCAAGTGCAGTCTAAGTCTGCCAAGTGCAGTCTAAGTCTGCCATGTACGTTGTAGAAATGTTCTGTTTCCTTTGTTTGCATCTTGTACAAGGCCAAGCAATTCCTTGAAATCTCAAATTAGGTTGGGAGCACACAACTAACTGATTCTTTTCTAATGTGGCGGGGTACAAAATACACAAACTAACTGGATGATAAGTGTTTGATGAAAGAGAAAGACTGACCCAACATACATCTCACGTACACCACAGCTCCTCTAGATTCCATCAGTCATTATGGGGTGATGCCTTTTGTGAAATGTTTCCTAGTAACAACATCTTCGCATTATTAACTCTTAAAGGTGTGTCTGTCTAAATGTGCTTACAAGCATGAGGCGACTGGTGTTGTGCAGAGGCAGTTGTCAGTAACAATAAAACATGCACACTCAGTGACTAACCAGGTTAAACAACACACATGTGAGTTAACACCAAATGAATGCTGCATGCCCCTTCAGCTCGTCCATCTTCTTGAAACTGACCACAATTCTTCAACTGACTCAGACTTCAGCTACAGTAGTTAGAGTGTCGGCCGTCTATCAAGAGTAGCTGAAGTGTACCTGCTGCTATATTGTAACTTGGGCAGTTTTGTTCACCCTATCTTGCACACATTCACCCAGCTGTATAAATGAGTACCTAGCTATAGACAGTGGTGGGAGTTGAGTGATAGATGGAGGTATAATAGCAAACTGCTGTTGTGCAGTCTGGTTATTTGCTTCAGCAGAAGTTGATGAAGTGTCTGCATGAACAAATGTGCCAGTGACAGAGGGTAATAAGTTCTTAGCAGCGAATGTTATAAATAAATTTAATTCTATATATACCCGTTTCTTCATTATATCTTTCTGAATCTCTGCATTGTTTCAACTACTTAAAGAATAAGGTGAAAACGATGCGAGCGAATATATACCGCTTCCTTCAGCCACAGATGATACAACTTGACTTGCTGTATTAAGTACCAAGGCTTGGTCTGAGTCTGTCAGACCAATGCTAGCATGCACACAATGCTGGCAATACTGTTGTGCTGACACTGGTAACATGCTGACATTGGGATAAAAACTATGTGCTTAATATACCATGATGGCTGCTGTAGTGCTGACACTGACATGCAACTAACCATCCTGGATTCCTGGTGATGTTTCCCACTCTGACAAAGCTGCCATGCTGACAACACAAACATGCTGTTAACCCACACAGTGCTGACAACACAACAATGCTGACAACAACATGTACCCATTTCTTGTACATCTACAAAACGTCAGCAGTAACCAATATATGCAGCATGCACTGAACACACGGAATGTGCATGCATGCTTGCATGGTCATGTGACACTCACGCGAGGTCCCATAATGCCTTTCTCTCCATTTCTTCCATCTGCACCCGCTGGACCAACCGGCCCCACTTCACCCTATGACCCAGCAACAGTTACTTGAACATGACACCTGTGTGTTTACTTAGTCGACCTGGACTTTGTTACCCCACATCAAGTTGTTGTCTCATTTATTTTCCATAGTAAAATGTCTACAAATTATCATTCCTTAAACATCAGCAGCAAGGAGATGTGTCAGAATACAAGAGGGTAGGTATATTCTGGAGTGCAAGCACGATTCACATATGGGGGTAGAGCAATTAATAAATACAGTTCTTAATATGGAAGTAATTTTGAGTGTAACTTTGCTGTTGCAGATATGTCAAATAACATGTGTGATACTGTTATAAAGTTGTATTGTATTGTTAGTTTTGTCAATGAAGTTTCCTCACAGGAGTTTTATTGATTTTCTTTAAAACACAAGTGTTGGAACATCTGGATAAGTGTAGTTGGAGTAGGTTGCATTGGACCACAGACATCTGTTCCTTGATGAGAAGGATTCTCATAATTTCAAGACAATAATTCATATAAGTCAAAGTATTTAAGACATAAACCCTTAAAACACAGCAAGAAAACAAATTAAGACAATAACCTAAAATAACTATTATAAATTGATCTAAATCTAACAATTACTGAACTGAAGAAATAATATAACGTTACATCACGTTTGTCTGTTTCTCTGAGGTGACATGCGGAGACTGAAACAAGTGATTTACCTGTGGCCCCGGTAAACCTAAATCTCCGAGATCTCCCTTAGGGCCACGGGGGCCCATTGGCCCGGGGTGGCCAAACTCTCCTGGTTCCCCTTTAGGCCCGGCTAAGGCCTGCACGGGGCATAATAGCAAAGTTGTTAAAACAAACACAACGACACAAACTAAGAACACGAACAAAACTGAGTGTATAATTGTACATTTACACTGTTTGACACATCATAAAAACTACACATTTTTCTACAAAAGAAAAGGTTTAACTTACTTGAAATATTAAAAAATTATAGAGATTTCACAAAAAAGACAAGAACACTACTTCATAATTATAAAGTAATTCTACCATCAGTAACCATGGTAACTGAATCCATTTAATAAGAAATGGATCAATGTAAAGTTGTGGCTATCACCAAAAAGACATACTGCATAGTACCCAATAGATGACAATATTATAATTGGAAATCTCCATTTATAATAATGATTAAATCAATTTGGTTTGTCTGGTATGAGGTTTAAGTTTCAAATTTCATTAAATGCATCAATGCTATAAAGTTTTGTTGATTTTCACAAATATTAAAGGTACCTTTCCAGATAAGTTTGGACAAACAGCCATGACATATTCTAAGCTCCTCTATTGGGTACCATTCAGCTAGATTCAAGACAGCGAGCAGCACTAAAGAACACAGGAACATCTAGAACCAATCACCTTGAGAGAGCAAAACTACGCAGCACAGATAACAGAAGTGAACTACCGGTAGATTGCATAAGGAGTTGCAGATATACCTACCAGATGACGTAACAATGGCGGACTCACCTCCTCACAGCACAAAGTACGGCCTCATGCTATCTCCTCTAGTATACAGCTTTTACTCTGCCCCCTTAGAGTTGTCTGTGTCAGGGTGATAACCCTGGTAGACGTCTGCCACTCACCTTGCGTCCTCTGCGCCCCCTCTTGCCCTTGGCCCCCCTGTCTCCCTTTACTCCCAGACTCATTGGTCCAGGCAAGCCAACTTCACCCTGCAAGGTTACACAATACATTAGTACAGACCCGGACAAATAAGTTAATCTAAATAATATGTCACATCATAGATAGGATATGCATGCATGTATATATATACATATATATATACATAGATATATATAGGACAAGAGCATCCATACACGTGCACGTGCAGACCTGTCCACTATCTCTACGTGATTTCTGACGTACCACAAACATCCTAGGCACTGTGATGTGTGCGGGGTAACTATTCCGGGCATGGGAAAGGTTTGGTGAGTTGACTGCGAAGAAGAAGAATGACATTTTGTTGTATTTGAAAGAAATTTAATAGTGCAATCTGAAACGAGCCAGTTATCGATCGCCCACTCCCTGAATGCTTCCGTAGGACTACGACACTCTTGAGTCTTGACCAGACACAATGCTGCGTTCCAATGGGCTCGTTTATATCGTAAACACAACTTGACAAACTGGAAAGTTCACGAGCTCCTCCTGTTTACCACTTGTAAGTTTATGCAACTGGGTCAACTAGGGGTTATGATGTCATGTTCACAGTATACATGAGGTGATTGGAATGTGGCATAACAACAGACCAAGGTTACGTAACAACTACCAAGGCCCAACAACAATCACTACACCTGTGATTACACAACATCCACCACAGTGCCAACATGCCACCACAGGCAAAACAGTTCAGACGATGTGGAGGTCCTCGCATTACAGTTAATCAAGTTACTGAATGAGACAATATTGTAGTCTTTAATAAGATTAAATGAGCAGCAAAAAGTACTTATTACACAGACATACTAAGAACGTAAGCACATTATCCAAGAAACATGGGCTGTATCACGACAGGCAATACGCAAACAAAAACAATTCTCCAAACTACCTGAAACCTTCATCATAAATGGACAAAATTCGAATTCAAACAAAATTGCACAAGAATTTAATAGTTTTTGTTGGCATAGGTAAATCAATAAGTGACTCAGTAGCTCGTCCTGTTATGCAAATTGACACACACATCGGAGGAAATTATCTGGTAAATTTCTCATGCAACCCACACAGACAACTGAAATTGAAATAATTGTACACAAATTTAAAAATAAATGCACCGAAGGATTCAACGGCTTATCTACTAAATTGCTACAAGCAACCATACATGAAGTAGCCACTCTGCTTGAGCATATAATTAAATAAATCCTTTGTCAAGGGCATTGTTCCTGAAAACTTAAAGTCTGCAAAAGTAATTCCTGTTTTTAAATCAGGTAACAACAAAATGTTTAATAATTATAGACCTTTCTATAAGTATTATACTTGCGATTTCTAAAATAATGGAACAAATTGTATGCAATGAACTAATTATGTTTTTAGAAAATATAACATTCTATATAAACACTAGAATGGATTTTGTACAAAACATTCTACTATTCACCCAATACTGCATATGCTCAAGGATATTGCAGATACAAACAATAAAATAACAAGACTCTATACTTGGTTGTGTTTCTGGACCTTTCAAAAGCATTTCATACAATTAACCATGATATTTTACTGTACAAATTAAATTGTTATGGAATTCAGGGAATATGTAATAAATGGTTTGCCAGTTATTTATCAAATCGAAAACAATCTACTGAGATACAGAAATGTCAATCATTGCAAAAAAACATTCTAAGTTCCATACTTGGACAAGTCTTATTCCTAATTTATATCAATGATATAACTAACTCTACATCTTTTAATTATTTTTGCAATAGAATGAAAAATGATCTGCCTCATAATGCTTTAAAAACCTTCCATTTTATCATAATTCAAAGTAATTTAACTTAAGGTGTACAAATATGGGGAAATGGAATTACTGTCAGGAAGTTAGACATTTTATAAAAAGTTTTATATGAATAATTAATAAAAAACAGATACAGAAGTCACACCAATCCTATTCTTAAATCAGGTCTTACTATTTATGTATGACTATCAACATAACACACTGCCTAAATCCTTTAAATATTATATACCAAAAAAGAATTTAGCCACTAATACCAGACTTACCAGAAAATATAACCTCTTACATACGGAGAAACCCAGAACACATTTTTCATCTAGGTTACCTAAACATAATTTCATAAAAATATGGAATAATCTTGATTATAAGATACAAAACATTAAATCTAGAACAAAATTCAAAGTTTTATTATGCAAACAACATATAGACAGCTATCTGGACTATGTACATAGCCTAAATCCGAGATATGTGGAGTGCAGTTAGAGGTGTTTTATATCTACGTTGGATTCGGACAAATCTGATACAATTATTTTCTATGTTTTTTATTATTATTCATTCCATCGTACCATCAGTCCGCTGTCACACGGTCATTGTTGTAATATAGTTATCGTACACTTGTATGTGTCGTAGTTTAAATTTATCCTTGTGGGGTCACAGGAAGATGGCATCTAACATGCCATGTGACCCCATGTAACATAACATTACTGTTTTAAACGATTGTTTTGTGTACGTGTTTATTTTGTTGTTGCAAAATAAAATTTAATTTGATATATATACAAATTCACGCTGTCATATTTCATGTTGATATGGTTTGTAAAATTATAATAATACTCCTCAACATGCACATAACCCAAACAGGAGAGTCCTCAAGGGAAGGTCAAAGGGGATAGTTCTGTGATGACACCACCAATGGTACAAACTGTGCTGCCACCTACTCCGAAGGAATTGCGACAAAAGCAGTTAGAACCACCACTAGGCCTATGTTAGCTGTGTACATTCTGAACACGTCTAGTGTACATTCTGAAGACCTCTAGTGTACATTCTGAAGACCTCTAGTGTACATTCTGAACACCTCTAGTAGTACACCACTGCAGGAAGTGATTTCATTACATTGTGACATACGTGTGAAAGATATACGAGACGCCACAGTTTCGTTACAGGAGAGCTGGAGAAGGACATGTACCTTGATGGATATTAGCTTTGTATACAATGTTTGTTTCTGTTTTTATTATTTTATATGTACATACTGGTTGTCTGAAATAACAACATCATTATTATTTAAACAAGAATAAATAAATCAGAGTTTTGGCCTTAGATGTAATCCAATTCAACTTAAATTGAATATATAATTCTATATGTTGGTTTGATCTCAAAATCCGCTTTAGAATCAATCAACTCTACAGACAAGGCAGATAACATGTCATATAACATGTTAATTTGTACAAGAAATAGGTTGTATGCAAATCAAATAAATCAACAGTTAATTGATAATTGTATTAGTAAATTAGCCTCATCACTTTATATAGGGAGCTTCAAGAAAGATTATTTACTATATTAGTTAGTTACTTTTAATGGCCAATCACAAATAATACTATTTTATAGTGCATGCTACTTTTGAAGCTAATTAATCAAACAAATTGTTAAACAACATCAAAATGTTTTCTATTTCCAGAGTTAACAGGTGTTTGAGTAATTAATAAAAAATTAATTATGTCAAAAACTGTCTAGATTCAAGACAACACACAATTTTAAACAATTTATTTAAAGAGTAACAACAAATGCTACGAGGCCTTGTCCTGAAGATACCTCATGCAACTGTTTGAGGTGATAGTGAACTGACTGTAACTCTCCACTGTCCTGGCCGCCATGACTCCTGACATGGCGACGTCTATAAGATGACCTTGACCTAGATCCCAGCATGCCCAGCGCCTGTCGCCGTGACAACAAGCGCAGCACCTTAATCTGACACGCTCTCACTTGTTTCTGTGGTCCCAAGTCACAGAGAAACCATGCATCAGATCACATGCAAATGTCTACCACTACGTACGCATGCAGTGTACAGTACCGCAACAAATACTACCTGCAATCTGATCAGAATTTTTGCTAAAATGTGGTTTGTTATTTCCAGCAGCATTTATTGCTGAAATTTAAAGGCAAAACATAGAGGTTTTTTATAATAAAATCATGTTGTACTGTTTAAACTATTTCATGATGTGTGCCCAGAAATATTCAAATTAAAGAGATAATAGTCAAAGTATGCTTTTTAAGTGATCATTACAGCACATTTTGATGGTAAAGATATGCACATTTAAAACAAAAGTGAATGTGGATATATGTAAATTATGAAACATACATTTATAAACCACATAGTTTTTTTATTATTTAATATGCAACTATTGCTTGTTGTAAATATGTCCCGGTGCTGTACACACTCGCTCTAGTAAACAATCAACATAATTCAGTCTATAAAAGCCTGAACACTTCTCTGTGACAATACAAAACTCTCGAAGTAACAAAAGATGCATGCCAACTGTCACCATTTTGGGCACATATTTTGTGGGTGATTACATCACAATTATAGATGACAGAATAAAAAGATACACACCAAAAAACTATGCTATAAATGCTGGACATTAATGACGGGGAAATTAGATGGTCAATTTCCATCTTATGTTAACTTTAACCAGCAGCGCCACAGAAGAGAGAACCCACAAATAAAGTGATTCATGATGTGAAGCTGACTAAGAGCGACTGACTCTAGAGGCATCTTCCAGATCTTCATGTGACATCTAAACACTCTCATTTAGTATAAGTTATTAGTGACACATTGCGATGGTCAAATACCGTCCTATCTCACCTTCTCCCCCGCGGATCCATTCTCGCCGGGGGGTCCTGGTGGACCCTCAACAAATGTAGTTGGGAAGTTGTTTCCATTCCGCGACCTCGTTGAAATGTGTCCGGGGTTTCCCTTGTCCCCCTTGGCACCCTGTGGGGTTGGGGGAGAGAAAGAACAAAGGTAACAATGTGGGAAAATACGACACGGGAATCCGTGGGAATGTCTGTCAACTTGACGTGACATTACCCAGAATTCCTGCCCATAGATGGCAGCAGCGTGCAGGGCACAAGTCACGCAAGATGCAGAACGCATCGATCAACGATGCCACGAGAGGGCGCTCTGCAGGGCAGCATCCAATCATTCACCGGCTGGTGGGAAAAGAGAAATTCGGTCACGCACGTGCACGATCCATTGGCCTGCATTTCCAAATTATACGGTGTTTTCTTTTGCTTGTAAACAAAACATTGCTGAATTTTTCAGTCTCTGAGAATGCCTTTGTGTTTCTCATTTGGCGACAGAATGTTCAGAAATGTTTCGCTGTCTCTTAGATAGAAGCCTCAAACCACTGAATTCACAAAACCACAACAAAAGTCAAAAACAAACTTAATATTTCACATCATGTTCCAATGGTGCAGTAAAGCCAAACTCCTGCTAATCTGTTGTCACCATTTAGGGACGCAGACACTGTTTTGTCATCACGGAAACAGGCTTCAAACCAAAACACCACTTTAACCTACATAAATAATAAAACCTCTGTCAGAAGTTGAAAATGCACGCCAATGTGTTCATGCTTCTTCAAGAGAGAATACACTTTACTGAAAGTGCCTCATAGTAAATGGCTTCTACCAGATCTGTATTTAATCATTCAATCAATCAATTTATTTAGCTTATTTATAACCAAAGGAAAACTTAAATTAAGTGGTCCATTCAATTGTGTTTGTTTAAGAGAAATAATCAAAAGGTTATGGCGATATAAATCAGGTTTGCAATAATAATTTATTACTCTTTGCATACAAGTGCTTTAACATGTCTTTTTTCTAGAACAAAATTCCCCTAGTTCTATTGCTTAAACTATACTATTGCATAAGTTAAATAGTGTTTTATTTCAAAACAATTTGTTCCCGTGTTAGTTCAAACCAAAATGTGGGTATTAAGGAAGTAACAAGGGAGAGAAAGGTTGTTAGATTGTTAATAAAATGATAAATTGTACTAGTTATTGGGTTAGTACTAAAACTAAGCTGTTAGAAAACAACAACAATGTATAATAACAAGTTTCTTTTTATTGACCTGTATATCTGGGTTAAGGATTAAGCTCTCTCACACAATCAAGCAGTCAAAGCTAGAAGGTTAGTACTGCTAAATCAACAAACAGAAGCACTATTATTACCATATATTGGGAACAAAATGTTATTGAACTTGCAAGCATGTAATCATGACACAAATTAGCTAAACACCTGAATATTAAACTAATACTAATTAAAAATCATTAGTTAACAATGTTTTTATATGAACACATCATAAACCACATCAAATGTTTTACCTGTGACAATGTAATATATCGGAGAAGCCATTTACATATGAGTACACAACCAATAAAGTCGTATTCCACTGAAGAAGGAATCTGTAAGCTGAAACGGGTTGCCATAGTTACGCGTAGACGACTCACTCGTTTCCCTGACGTCCCTGGCTCTCCTGGTAAACCTGGCAGACCCTCTGGTCCCTGGGGACCAATGGGACCACTCTTCCCCGGGGGACCATGCGACCCATGGGGTCCCACTGGTCCTCTCTCCCCCTTGTACCCAGGAAGACCTGGCATTCCGGGTTCACCGTGGAACCCAGGTTTGCCAGGATAACCGGGGTCTCCCTTGGCGCCTGGAAGACCGGACTCTCCAGGGGGACCCGGTGGACCGGCGGGACCAACTAGGGTGCCACGGCAGCCCCCAGAGGTGCAGTTGGGGTTGGATGAACCCTGAAACGGCACGGAGCATGTGAACAGTTGAGTAGATGGAGGGGGGGGTAATGGTCTGTCCCAAGTGGGAGAAGAACAAACACATGTTGTGTTTGTCCTTGGGGAAAACTTGGCAGACCTAGACGTGGGAGCTGGAAATGAATGAATACAACTGTGTAGAAGATAAGGAGGAGGAGGAGGAGGAGGAGGGGAAGGGAGACAGGGTGATGTATGTCATCTGTGAGGCTGTGGAATTGAATGAGACAACATGACAGTGATGACTGCAGCACTCACCTGTAGGGATTCATTACTTCTACATCAAATATTGCAATGTTTTTCTTTCTGCATTTATACATAAGACATTGCAACCACTGAAGTCATTAGTTCCTCCAGTATCTTCAAATAGTCACATGATATCAGCCATCAGACACATTAACTTAACATCACATTTAGATATGTTTTGTACTCTAATACAACCAATACATATGTTACAATGTAGTTTAAATATATCCCATGCACAGACAATAAAACAAGAGACTGGAGACCATGACATCATGTGACATAAATAAGTTACTTAGTTATAAATACAATATCAGTTATGATTATTTGTCAACTTCAACTCTATATAACATATTCGTCTACAAAAGCCATGCCTAATTCCGCCTGGCCATGCAACAATAACCACGTAATCAACACATCATTTAACACGCCTGTGTTCTAAGTAAACACCCCTCTAACCTCCCTTTAGGCACAATGACCAGTCTTTGCTGTCTTTAAAGGTAACTCACTATACAATAGAAATATATAAGCTTCATAAGTTAAAGCTTTACATGACGATGACCTTATAAAATCAAAACATGAACAATTATTAACAATTTACATATTTACTTAAAACCATAAACAGTACTGTGATATAAAAACAAAACGTTAAACAGAATATTGCTAAAATTGTATTGAAGGAATTATAGTTATATTTTAGGTAACAACCACTTTATGGCTACATCTTAAAAAGTAAATAAAAATTATAATTAAACATCACAAAGATGATATTATCATAGGACAATTGGTGATTCCATCACATATATTAAACAAATGAAAACAAACCAAATATCAACTTTTAATTACAAATAATTATTCTTTTTAGTATAACATAACAAAAGGTTTAAAATAGCTGCTTTAAGTGATTTGATATTTTCATTGCTTCCAATAAAATGTTGCCGTGTCCTTGGTAATTAAATATTCTGCATTTATATCAGGGATCTGCTTTGGTCTTTCCAACAGGCAGAGATCAAAATTATATTCATGATTTGCTGCTTTTTGGTGCAAGTTTATTACCTGCAAAATACAATTGCCTTCAATTTTGGTTCCCAAGTATAAATATTGGCTTTTCTACTCTAATAGCGTTTATTAGAGACATAATTAGAAGCCTGTGATTGTAGTTGCATTGTATTTAACAGTGTTAATTAACTTAGTTAGATTATTACAAAGGAAACGTGAAAAACCAGAGAGAAACCACATAGTTGCAAAAGTACAACACAGATGCTGAATCAGCAAATCTGACCCACCCTAAAGCCCTGAGGGCCGAGCTTTCCCTCTCTCCCAGGCTTCCCTGGCCACCCTGGGGAACCTATTTCACCCTATAAGCGACAGGGTCAAGGACACCATATAGTATCTGACAGCGGAACATGCCCTGGCTGTGGAGAACTCATTTTATCTCTAAAACACACTTTTCCACATAAAGGCTTTCAGTGCAAAATGCAATTCGGGTGACATGTTTGACTGGGGGAAATTTCATAACTGAAATATAAAAAAGTTCTCAACCCGTGCTATAAGTCGCCATAATTTGGTATTCTTAAGATATACCAATATCATGCAAATTTGTTTACTGGTGCTCTAATTAAGGATGAAGCACAAAAATGAGTTTTTGTCCAAAACAAAAAAATGGATATATCACATTTTACTCTGAAACCCTTCACATATAAACTAACATTTACGTAACGTTTGCAAAATCAACCACGAGTTCTAAAACATTCAAGAACACTCATAACATCTCTTCCCAATGTTTACACACACAGACTGAGCCATTCTCCAGGTGGAATATTTTCACTCACTATGTCAGATTCCTTCAGAGAAAGGGTCTCACATCACTGGCGTTGTGTGTCAAATAACACTTGTCTACGACCTGCCAGGATAACTTGCATTTGGTATTATAACTAGAAGTCAATAAACATGGTTTTGATCAGTTATTATGATTAAACAAGCACCTATGTGATAAATAATATGAAGCAGTTTTCGGCATGTTGTAATACCAAATGAAAGAACCTGCTGGGATACCGCTGAGATTCATCCAGATTTCTAATGAGGTGTTTCACAGCTGAATCAAATTGTACCAACTAGGATAGAGACAAACACATGGCCATAATTAGCAACCATCTCACATGTCAAATGAATATACTAATTATTTACATACGTTTCTGATTCTGGTAACAAATAATATGTATATTCATTTGGTAAAAGAAATAATACTTATAAATTGGTCCATTTCACAAACCAGCATCTGTTTTCAGTTAAATATACCCATAAAAAGGAATATGTTGGACAAATAATATTTTCATACAACTACATGGTCACCAATTATGTCCATATCTTATAAAAGATTATATCTCGAAAATTATACATTTCTGAAGCCGAGTCTGGGATAAGACGGCATGCCAACCCTAAACCCACCATTATTCCCGGGGGTCCCACAGGCCCCGGTTCACCAGGGTACCCCTCTGGTCCACGGCTACCCTGAAAGGTCAGTTCTCAATGTGTTAAGAGTTGTCTGTGACAGGTCTTAGGCATGGTCTAGTATCACACCATCACAGTGGGTCTTTCACATGTTCTTGTACCTCCTATGGTAGTTGTGAGATGTCTCACAACGAAACTCTTTATTCAAATCTACATAACTGACACAAGCTCTATCAAATCATGTCCTTTACAAACAAACTACATGAACAACAATCCCTGGTCTTGCATAAAAGCTTATGATTACCTGAGAGTTTCTCACCCATGTGAATACCTCAAAACACAGAGTATCGCTTAATAAACAGACAACATAAAATGGCAGAGGGAGAGAAAACGGCTTTGAGAGAAGAACTAGAGAGAACGGCTTTGAGAGAAAAACTAGAGAGAAGGGCTTTGAGAGAAGAGCTAGAGAGAAGGGCTTTGAGAGAAGAGCTAGAGAGAAAGGCTAGAGAGAACTTTGAGAGAAGAGCTAGAGAGAAGGGCTTTGAGAGAAGAGCTAAAGAGAAGGATGGCAGCAGTAGAAGTGCATGTGAGGATGTGCATAGCTGGTGACTTTAATGCACACGTAGGTACAGCAGAGGTAGGAGAGGATGGGGTCGGGAGATTCGGATGGGGTACAAGAAACGGAGAGGGCCGAGAGCTAGTAGAATTGGTGATGCGAAATGGACTGGTAGTGGCCAGGTCGTTCTTCCAAAAGAGAGAAAGCCAAATGTCCTATAGAAGTGGCCATAAGACAGAGCTGGATCTGCTGGTAGTGAGGAGACAGTATATGTGGCGGGTGAAGGACTGTAAGGTCATCACTGGGGAACAAGTGACTATGCAACACAAGCCCCTCTTTTTATTGTGCGTAAGCAGAAGAGGCAGGAGGTTAAAAGTGTGGGGCAGAAGACTATTAAATGGTGGAAATGTCACGGGGACACACCCAGTGCATATAGAGATAGAGTGGCATCCGAGTATGTGAAACTGCGGCCAACAATACGAGAGAGATGTATGGAAGGAGGTAGAAGTGAGGAGTAGAGGACTGCGTAAAGAGACACTTGGAAGGATTGGGAGAGGAGGAGGACGAGAGCAAAAGCTAGAGGGAATGGAGACAATTGGTAGAGAAAGCAGTGAAAGATGAGTGAGAGAAAAGAAGAGTAAGAAAAAGAAAACTGAAATCGAGGAACGGAACGGACCCAAGGCCAGCCTCACCTCTGACGACAGGGAATCAAGAGAACAACAACAAATTATTATTTTCTTAACACAGGTTATATCAGCTAAAACCATATTTGAATATAATTTTTTTTAAACTACATAACCATCTAAATGTGTTGTTTTCAACTAGAAACATCTTCACATAAATTCTAGAAATGTAATAATAGTGAACACAAACATAGTAATATTATGTCAACCTTCTAAGATGTAATACATCAGCTCTTGTACAATTAATAAACAAAACAAGACAAACAAGTATGTGTACAAAGACAGGTTAGGAGGGTGGCACAGTGTTTGTCTGGAACAGGATGCCTTTTGGGTATGTCAGAATACCCCCAGGACCTTGAGAATGAGTTGCAAGATAGCTGTCCAAGGAAGAACTAAACTAACATTCAAAGTTTCTCAAACTAAAAGACCAACTACACAGCACACTGGACAGACAATATTGAAACCAGTAGAGGAGACTAAAATAGAGTTGTTTAAATCACGAAGGAAATGAAAATGTTGATAGCACATTTTAAAGGAAAGCACACAATAAAATACACGGTGTCAAATGAATAGGATGCACCCATTCTCTCAGAAAATGACTAATGTTTAGAACAAATGATCTGTTGTTTAGTTAAATATCAACAGCATTATTACTATCTTTAATAACATTTCTTATGTGGGTAAACTTGTGACATGTGTGATAGGTACAACCGGTGGCCAACCCGACTGTTTCATCAAGATTAGAGGCAGCATGCAGAATGTGCACCTGACATATGGAAAGAAAGAAGGAAGGAAGGAAGGAAGTATCTTACAGATTAGAGGCAGCATGCAGAATGTGCACCTGACATATGGAAAGAAAGAAGGAAGGAAGGAAGGAAGTATCTTACAGATTAGAGGCAGCATGCAGAATGTGCACCTGACATATGGAAAGAAAGAAGGAAGGAAGGAAGGAAGTATCTTACAGATTAGAGGCAGCATGCAGAATGTGCACCTGACATATGGAAAGAAAGAAAGAAGGAAGGAAGTATCTTACAGATTAGAGGCAGCATGCAGAATGTGCACCTGACATATGGCAAGAAAGAGAGAAAGAAGGAAGTATCTTACAGATTAGAGGCAGCATGCAGAATGTGCACCTGACATATGGAAAGAAAGAAGGAAGGAAGGAAGTATCTTACAGATTAGAGGCAGCATGCAGAATGTGCACCTGACATATGGAAAGAAAGAAGGAAGGAAGGATCTTACAGATTAGAGGCAGCATGCAGAATGTGCATCTGACATATGGAAAGAAAGAAGGAAGGAAGGAAGTATCTTACAGATTAGTGGCAGCATGCAGAATGTGCACCTGACATATGGCAAGAAAGAAGGAAGGAAGGAAGTATCTTAGAGATTAGAGGCAGCATGCAAAATGTGCACCTGACATATGGAAAGAAAGAAGGAAGGAAGGAAGTATCTTACAGATTAGAGGCAGCATGCAAAATGTGCACCTGACATATGGAAAGAAAGAAGGAAGGAAGGAAGTATCTTACAGATTAGAGGCAGCATGCAAAATGTGCACCTGACATATGGAAAGAAAGAAGGAAGGAAGGAAGGAAGTATCTTACAGATTAGAGGCAGCATGCAGAATGTGCACCTGACATATGGAAAGAAAGAAGGAAGGAAGGAAGGAAGTATCTTACAGATTAGAGGCAGCATGCAGAATGTGCACCTGACATATGGCAAGAAAGAAGGAAGGAAGGAAGTATCTTACAGATATTAGAGGCAGCATGCAAAATGTGCACCTGACATATGGAAAGAAAGAAAGAAGGAAGGAAGTATCTTACAGATTAGAGGCAGCATGCAGAATGTGCACCTGACATATGGAAAGAAAGAAGGAAGGAAGGAAGTATCTTACAGATTAGAGGCAGCATGCAGAATGTGCACCTGACATATGGAAAGAAAGAAAGAAGGAAGGAAGTATCTTACAGATTAGAGGCAGCATGCAGAATGTGCACCTGACATATGGCAAGAAAGAAGGAAGGAAGGAAGTATCTTACAGATATTAGAGGCAGCATGCAGAATGTGCACCTGACATATGGAAAGAAAGAAAGAAGGAAGTATCTTACAGATGTGACACAAAATGCCAGAGGTGCCATCTACCTGGTGTCTGAGCTAGCGGAGGTAAAAGAACCGAGAGAGGTGTAAATGTGTAAGCTGTCGTTGACTCATTGTCTCTAACTCAGTGGAACAATGCTGGAGAGGGTTCTGTCACAGGGAGGCAGGGATATGACATCACTTCCTGTCCATCTACCTGGTGTCTGAGCTAGCGGAGGTCAAAGAACCGAGAGAGGTGTAATGTGTAAGCTGTCGTTGACTCATTGTCTCTAACTCAGTGGAACAATGCTGGAGAGGGTTCTGTCACAGGGAGGCAGGGATATGACATCACTTCCTGTCCATCTGCCGTCTGGTTCTCATTGCTTCCAAGGCTCACTGCTTCTGACACAAATGTGCTTAAATATAGACCTGGGATTGACCCGAATAAGTACCAAACAACCCCAGGGCACAGACGGTGGGTGTTGCCCCCACAAAACACTTCAATAGAGGATTCATGTACAAATGGCATAAACAAACCCTTCTTTGCAATTTTATTAAAAAACCCATGGTGGGTCCATGGCCCCAAACACTGACAGATTCAGCAGTTGGAACATGCAGAGGTGGAAGGAAGGTGGCGGGACACAGCCCAGAGATAAGGGACAGAACCCCGGGATACGGGACAGAGCCTAGGGAGAAGGATGGAAGAGGGAAAGACCACCATGTGTAAGTAAAAACCCTGACAAGCCTTTGTCACCCTACAAAGTCAAAGGTCAACGACAATGAACTAGTAAAAGGAGCAACTGATCACCTCATGTCACATGTTCTACCTGGTCTCTACAGCCTGGTAGCTAATACGTTATCACAGACTAGTGCTGCTATTCCGTCAGGATGTACCAGGAAGGGGTGCTAGCATAGGTTAGCTTTGTCATTAAAGGAAGTAGTGGTCTTGCTCCTGCACAAACAAAAACTGGGTCAAATCATGGAAGTCAAAGGTCATGTTGTAAGCAATGAAGGAACAGTTGCTTAAAGTCACTTAATCAAAAAATAACATATACACATCATATCAAATTGCAACTTAGTCAACTGCAGATTCACAATAGGTGTAAACTAACAACAAGAATTACTAGTCAGATATAGAAATACATTAAGTAATAACAGTTACTTGGTAAACAAACTTAGACAAGCCACTAAATGACGGTATAATAGTGAACAGTGCAACAACAATACCAGACAGTAACACCAACACATCACAACAGAGAGGGGAGGGGGTTGTTAGCTCCAACTGGGGTAAATACATCGTCAAGGAGAGGGCTTGTTGAGGGTAACTGGGACACCAGATGGACAGTTAGAATTACGTCTCAAGTTGGAAACGTAGAAAATGTGGCCCAATAGCTAAAGGCAATGCTTTGAGATGTATTATGTTTATTTTAAACTTAAAACTGGAATACTATGTCAATTTTATTTAATGAAGTTCAAGTTAGATAGATAACAAAGTGGAATATTTGTTGGAAAAGACAGTTTTCACATCAATGTCAAACAGTACAAACCACTACAAACAGATTCATAAGTGGTGAGATATTCAAAATTCAAAGAAGTCCAAATGAAAGTTATAGCAACAATGACATGACAATAGTGCACTGGAAAATATTTCTTCAAATTTATCAAGTTTATCGATACAGATTATTTGCAAACTTTCTGGCGAGTACATATTCAAAAGGTCTACAACTGTTAAGTTGAAGGCAATGGCTGAAAGCAGACACGATTACAAGGCACACAGCCAGGACAGTGGAGTGACAGACTGGGGGGTGGAGTCGACCAGGGTGGGGCGGGGGACATCAAGCATGCTTGTACCCACCATGTCGCCCTTTGGTCCTGGGAGTCCGTCTTTGCCATCTTTACCCTGCAATGGGGACGAGTGCATACAACAGACAGTTGGGCATGGAGCAAGTGGACAGGCGACAGTAACTGGGCGCACAGCCTCTGACACTGTCACATGACATTCGTGGGTCACATGATATGCTATACTCAAGGAGCCTCAACCTCTAAAATGGCTGCTAAGTGAAACAACGAAACTGGCACAATCAGAATCTACTTTTAACAGTTTCTGTTTCATGAAAGGAACTAACATAACATTGGTTACTTATGGGCAAATGTCCATATCCATTCCCTGCCATATGTCTATACACAGAAGTCAGCTCCTTAGACCTGTCCTACATTGTAATGAGTTGCTATCTTACAGACAATGACAAGTATGACACGGGTAGCACTTACAGGTAATCCTGGTCGGCCATCTTTCCCTGTTGGTCCCTGAAAGCAACATTTTGACTGTTATATCTCTGTGGATTATTATTAAGCTACCAAGTGACGTGGACCCCACCTCACAAGGGAGCAAAGGGGAAGAAGAAGATATCTCTGTGGACTATTATTAAGCTGCCAAGTGACGTGGACCCCACCTCACAAGGGAGAAAAGGGGAAGAAGATATCTCTGTGGACCCCACCTCACAAGGGAAAGAAGAAGATATCTCTGTGGACTATTATTAAGCTACCGAGTGACGTGGACCCCACCTCACAAGGGATCAAAGGGGAAGAAGAAGATATCTCTGGACTATTATTAAGCTACCAAGTGACATGGACCCCACCTCACAAGGGAGAAAAGGGGAAGAAGAAGATATCTCTGTGGACTATTATTAAGCTGCCAAGTGATGTGGACACCACCTCACAAGGGAGAAAAGGGGAAGAAGATATCTCTGTGGACTATTATTAAGCTACCGAGTGACGTGGACCCCACCTCACAAGGGATCAAAGGGGAAGAAGAAGATATCTCTGTGGACTATTATTAAGCTGCCAAGTGACGTGGACCCCACCTCACAAGGGAGAAAAGGGGAAGAAGATATCTCTGTGGACTATTATTAAGCTACCGAGTGACGTGGACCCCACCTCACAAGGGATCAAAGGGGAAGAAGAAGATATCTCTGTGGACTATTATTAAGCTATCGAGTGACGTGGACCCCACCTCACAAGGGATCAAAGGGGAAGAAGAAGATATCTCTGTGGACTATTATTAAGCTATCGAGTGACGTGGACCCCACCTCACAAGGGTGCAAAGGGGAAGAAGAAGATATCTCTGTGGACTATTATAGCTTTCACAAACATAACTATTGGCAACAACAGAGGAAATTATTGTTGAAACATGTTCAGTTTTCACTGATTAGAAACATCGTCATAATATTTGTTTTGACCAGAACACAGCTTATTAGATACATTGAAATTAAGGGCTTAGTGTAGGCAAAGTCAAAACACAAACAGAAAATATGACTTATCTACTGTTTATCTGTATATCTCAGATGTTTTAATTTAATTGTTAGTACCCCTTGTACAGTCTTAGCAAATGCATTACTAATCAAACTGCCCTGTACCAAGTCCTGAATTGTAATTCATAGTTGTTCTATTATTCAATGCTCAGTTTTCATATTTAGCTTTTAAAATAATGTAGACACTCCTGAACGAGGTTTTAAATTGTCTGGGTGCACGAATAAAGATTACTATTACTATTGCCAGTTACATGGAAGAAGAAACTGTCCACTCACCGATCTACCCAGCGGCCCTTCTGGACCCTGAAACACAAGACGAATATTCATTATTTGTAAATACTATTTAGCAACATTGTTATTGATGTATTTTCTGGAATAAATGTATGAAGCATTAAAACTATACAAAGATGACCCTCATCCAGAACATGAAATAACACATGCCAAATATTCATAACAATATTCTGAGCCACGTAACATCAAATGTACATTTTGCACTTTAAAAATATTATATAGCACACAAAGTAACTTCAGACTTTGCTACGTTTGCATAGTCAAGAAATACAACAACTTTGTTATACAATACATTAGATTTTACTTCCGCAACGGTATGATAATGTGAACATTGATGTTATTATATTTACAATTATGGTAAAAAAGGAGAAAGCAGAAGTTTAATACTTACAAAGTGCTTTTCTCCTTTACAACCAGTAGTTACAGAACATATGAACAGTTATCTACATGACAAATAGAATTATAATAACATAATATAAAAATAATAAAATAGTATATTTTGGCTTCTTGCACATGTTCAATAGATCAAACCAGCTACACTTGCAACACCATCAAACACTGTTATTCTTCAGTATCTTAAACACTGAGGTGAGTAAAGCTGCCCTGGTACATACCAGTTCCCCCCTCGGTCCTGGCAAGCCATCGTACCCTGGCAGACCTGTCGGGCCGGGCTGACCACGTATACCTGTAGGTCCAGGCTCACCTGGCTCTCCCTGGAACACAAGACACAGACATGTGAACAGAACACAAACCACCATCTTGGAATGGACATACCAGTGGACACACTACTTCTATTAGACATCTTTCAGCAGTCGTTAACACAAACCACCATCTTGGAATGGACATACCAGTGGACACACTACTTCTATTAGACATCTTTCAGCAGTCGTTAACACAAACCACCATCTTGGAATGGACATACCAGTGGACACACTACTTCTATTAGACATCTTTCAGCAGTCGTTAACACAAACCACCATCTTGGAATGGACATACCAGTGGACACACTACTTCTATTAGACATCTTTCAGCAGTCGTTAACACAAACCACCATCTTGGAATGGACATACCAGTGTACACACTACTTCTATTAGACATCTTTCAGCAGTCGTTAACACAAACCACCATCTTGGAATGGACATACCAGTGCACACACTACTTCTATTAGACATCTTTCAGCAGTCGTTAACACAAACCACCATCTTGGAATGGACATACCAGTGGACACACTACTTCTATTAGACATCTTTCAGCAGTCGTTAACACAAACCACCATCTTGGAATGGACATACCAGTGGACACACTACTTCTATTAGACATCTTTCAGCAGTCGTTAACACAAACCACCATCTTGGAATGGACATACCAGTGGACACACTACTTCTATTAGACATCTTTCAGCAGTCGTTAACACAAACCACCATCTTGGAATGGACATACCAGTGGACACACTACTTCTATTAGACATCTTTCAGCAGTCGTTAACACAAACCACCATCTTGGAATGGACATACCAGTGGACACACTACTTCTATTAGACATCTTTCAGCAGTCGTTAACACAAACCACCATCTTGGAATGGACATACCAGTGGACACACTACTTCTATTAGACATCTTTCAGCAGTCGTTAACACAAACCACCATCTTGGAATGGACATACCAGTGGACACACTACTTCTATTAGACATCTTTCAGCAGTCGTTAACACAAACCACCATCTTGGAATGGACATACCAGTGGACACACTACTTCTATTAGACATCTTTCAGCAGTCGTTAACACAAACCACCATCTTGGAATGGACATACCAGTGCACACACTACTTCTATTAGACATCTTTCAGCAGTCGTTAACACAAACCACCATCTTGGAATGGACATACCAGTGGACACACTACTTCTATTAGACATCTTTCAGCAGTCGTTTTTGTTTATGCGGGTGAAATTTCAAAATGACATAGAAATTATGTCTGTTACATGTCTTTTTGTGATGCCTAAAAGATGTCTAAATAGTTACATAAAAATAAGATGTAATTTAGATTTTCATTGGCAACCTAAATTTCCAAGACGTTTTTTAGACATACAAAGGTACCACTTTTGCCCACTGGGTACAGTTAATGTAACGTGATGATAATACAGCAACATCTTTCTCAGCCATAGATCTGAGGCGCATTACATGATTAAAAACAAAAATGTTGCATGCTCACACTAACGATGTCTGAAACATTTTTACATTGGCGATGGTGACTTTGCAGACAAGGGGGGTCTGAATTATCTCAAATATCCTCACCACCATTCAGAACACCCCTGATATGTGTACACTGAATGGGAATATTTTTACATTTTACCAAATAAATAGGGTTATTGCTAGGTGGCAGCAGCAGGCGTATTACAAGCTGTTGTTAAGACAAGTTTTACTCTAGTGGATGTCTGTTTTGTGTAAGAGCATGACAGACGTAACCACAGATTTAATCAACAGTAGTAACGTTAGACAACCAAACAGTAATGTGAAAGGATAACACTAGTATTGTAGTGACCATGTAAACACCAAAGAGCATGTTAGAGAACATGTAAAGAATGTTGTGACGTCTCACTGTTACATCTAGTACACAAGGGCCTCTCTACATGCCTAAGGTGATTAGCTCAACACAAATTTAGCAAATGTGTAGGAAATCTGTCAAAAAATGAGAGAAAACAGCTTCTATAAACTGACCCTCCTAGTGTAATTACCCACAAGAGGTCAACAGTAATTAAACCCGAGTTGTTACACTTCTAGATTTATAACAAAACTAACAATATTTTTTTGTTAGAAATTTTATTTACTAAAGAAAATGATATCATACATAATACAATAGTAGCTAACATCTTTATCTAAACCTCTGCTGTCATTGACCACCCTATTGGGGTAATTACCCTCCTACCTTCACTAATTCCACACGTTCGATCCATTCATCTCCGAGACCGCCAAGAAGACCTTGTGGTCCTCGGTATCCCTGAGACATGCAGGGAGCATGCAGTAACAACATGAGGGAGCATGCAGTAACTGATAGATCACAGTGAACACAAAACATGCTGGAGACAACAATAATTCTGTTATTGTGAGGCAGCATGCATGATGACCTTGAAGCATGCATGATGACCTTGAAACATGCATTATGACCTTGAAGAAATCCTTGTGATTATTTGTTATTACATATACATGCACCAGTAAACTGGCAGCATTTCCTGGCGTGGAAAATATGTGCAGTTTCAAGTAAGCATTACATTCAATAGGTGGCAGGTTTTGTGACAAGGATGGTCACCAGGCGGCAGCACGAGACACATCAACAAGCTAGTTTGGGGAACGTTTAATATTATATTTCTGGTATAAGAGCAGTTGAATTAATGAAATTCCAACTTTTAGCAGTCGTCATTGACAACATTTCAAAATAACAGTCAAGACGATCAATTTTGCATGCAATTTCAGTGCATGAAATCGTAGGAATTATTTATGTTAATATTTGTTGCAAGATGCCCATGATGCACACCATGGTGACTAGCACAAGACTGACCAGGTCACCAACACTGACCACTTGAATAGAACAAAAGACACAAAAACTGACCAACAAACACAAGAAAGTAGACGGACATTTGGACAGTTTGTGTACAACCATTCCTTGGCATTCCTTCATTCACAACTACAGCGACTATTTCATTTCAGAAAACTGTTTTTCTTGCTGAATGTGGTACAAATTCATAAATATGCGGCCACGTTTCATTACTAATTTGCCAAGATGTGTTCATTGTGATGTAGACCACAACCCATATCATAACACAGAAATGTCATGATTTCTATATTTTAATATTTGTTATCAAAAATGGCTGTACAGCAAATGACTTCAGAAATCATGCGACATGCTCAAAGACTGAGACATCACAAACCTTCAGCGTGATTACTTCGTATAAAGACCCCTACAAGAAGACAAAGAGATTAATTCATTGTATACACCATTCCAAGACATGCTGGTTGAGCTCATCCATAAAATTTACCCAGTTAAATGATAGTAACCTTTACATTTGAGTGTATATTGTCTTCATAAATAAGTCAACATCATAAATAAATGTGTCTATCTTCACATATGAATGATCAAAGATAGTAGGTTTCATCTTGAGAGTAAACTGCCCCGTTTAAATCAAAACCTAACATGACAATGTTTTTTTAATTCAACCACATTCAACCAATCTTTTTTTAACATGACAAGTAAACATAATTGCATTTTACATGTGGTTTTATTTTAAAATATTTTATTAACATGACAAATTAATCGTATTGTTTTTAAAATTGTTTAAGCAATTTACGAGATGTTAACTTTTGAACATTACTACTTAATTTTGTGGCATTTTAAATGTGTTTTTTCTTCTTTCAGATTTTAACTTCTTTTTATCTACTTGTAACATGAAAAGTTAATACAAATTGATCAATAATTTAAGTAGAAGTATCTGTAGTAAACCATGCAATGACAAAGGCAAGTAGTTTGCAGCATCAATCATGGCGAGCTACCTTAATCGTGATCACTTCAGCATAGCCAAATGAACCATCATGTAATCTCACGGATCTCTTCGGAGATTTGCCCTGAAAATATGTGTCCATTCCAACAATGAAAATCTGTAAAACTTATGAGTATCTCAGTGCAATATATGAATTCATGTTTCAAACAAGAACTAGCTACCAGCTTAATTATTACAACAAATGATCAATGATACCCATTTGGGAACCAATTCTAATAAAATTATCCAACTTCAACAACATGTTTTGAATTTCATGACTTTATGAACCTCTGATTGTAGATTCAAAACTGAAAACACTGCATATCTGAAACAAAGGGTGTAGGTGAAAATGATGTTGCTGTTCTCCTCCTCTCTCTCTGTCTCTCTCTCTCTGTCTCTCTCTCTCTGTCTCTCTCTCTCTGTCTCTCTCTGTCTCTCTCTCTCTGTCTCTCTCTCTCTGTCTCTCTCTGTCTCTCTCTCTCTGTCTCTCTGTCTCTCTCTCTCTCTCTCTCTCTCTCTCCTCTCTCTCTCTCTCTCTCTCTCTCTCTCTCTCTCCTCTCTCTCATCTCTCCTCCTCTCTTCATCCATCTCCTCTCCTCAGCTCGACTCCTCGTCTCTCACTCTCCTCTCTCTCTCTCTCTCTCTCTCTCTCTCTCTCTCTCTCTCTCTCTCTCTCTCTCTCTCTCTCTCTCTCTCTCTCTCTCTCTCTCTCTCTCTCTCTCTCTCTCTCTCCCCCTCTACATTCGGGGGGGGGGGGGCACGGTATGCAATTTAAAAAGCTGATTTTACACACACCACATGCATGCACGCACACTCACACACTGTCAGGAATTTAGGAAGATGTTTTCTCAGTGGGAATTATTCTCTTTGATTACCCTTTTATCCAAGACATGTCTACAGCCCATGTCACTCTTGGGAAGGAACTACTAGTAATATAAAAATGAAGCCGCAGTGAGTACCTTGGGTCCAGGTAGTCCGTCGTAGCCGGGTAGACCAGACTCCCCTCTGTCTCCCTTGATCCCTGGGAAACCCTGAAAGGACAGAGCCATGTCACAGAGGAACACTCAATCATATTGAAGTGACACAATTTGCACGACAACTAAGATGTAAGGAATTATATATTCGTTGAGAAATGTCCTTTGCTTGATATTTGCCTGGGTATTCTACAAGATTACTCAAAGAACACTTGCTACAAATTCTAGCAAGTAGAATTAAACAGATTACCCGCTGATTGTGTCCATGCTAGAAGCAAGAATATGATCTTTGTAAATCGACACATGCCTCAGAAGGGTGAGATACCCAGCCTCTCCGCTACTGTAAGTTATCTTTAGCAAGACTTATGGTCAATTTATTATAAGATGTCACATAAGTGTTTGCAAACTGCAGTGGTGCCACATGGTGGACAAACTGGAAGTACGTGACACAGACATATTGGTGATGTTGAGACAGGGTTGGTGAAGGGCGATGTACCATTGCGCAAGAGATACTTACTCTGTCTCCTTTGTCACCCTTTGTCCCATCATAACCCTGAACAGAAACACAATGTTAGTAAGGGTGACACAGGGCATCACTTTGACAGGTGCAAGAGGAAATGAACAGATTTAAATCAAACAATGTATCTTTTAAAGGTATAACTTGAGGTCTTAAAAGAATGTTGCTTCCATCTATTAATATCTATAAAATCACTGAAAAGCTGTTTCAGATAGCCACATAAATTCATAATTTATAACTTTGTGTTAACTTACAGGTACTCCCTATAATTTCAAAAAGTTTTATTTGCTATTTCTCAAAATACCTGGTACAAAAAATGTGTAATCACTGCATAATCTGTTTATTTGCGTAGTTTTGTCCTCATTGCTATCTTATATGAATGGTCTTAGATTTATTTACACTGATGTACAGTGCATAGAACTGCAAAGGCAAAGTGGGAATTACCGCTACATAAATGCATCATAACTATTATAATTTTACCACATTCAACAATGTACACCACTCAAATCGTTATCCTGAATATATCAAGTTCTAAACTGAACGATGTTGCGCAATTAAGACAACACTCAAGTCCCCGCCATCCAAACCATGACGGCCATCGTGTCATCTACAGTTACCTGTGATCAACGTAATGGTTAATCCATCAGAACCCTTACAAGAAATGTCCCTGCTTGGTGTCAGTCCGACCACAGATTTCTGCATTTCTACGAAGCAGATATTTACATAAGAAAGGCAATATGTGGGGATGACATGATGCTCCTTTTCTAGGGTTTCCCCAGTGCTCCCGGTCTGACACAGGGAGGGAGGAAGCAAGGCAACGTTCTCCCTCCATCTGGAGTCAGCTATCAGCTCCGCGTAATGAGAGATTGGCTTTCTGCTCCGGTGGACCACATGTGTTTTTTATTCCGCCAACAATTCTGTGCAGTTCATGTTCAATACACAAACAAATTTGACAGAAAAACAAACAAGCAAAATTACAGCAGCATTTTCTCAGGGTGCAGCAGTTCTCGAACAGCCAAGGTGACAGAAACAGGACCTGGTTTTAGGATCCTTTATTGAGGTGGGGGACCATTTATTGTGACATCAAGTGCTGATGCAATGACACCACTGTATGTGTTTGATCTATTAGATTTGCTATAACACGGGCTCTAAAAATGAAATTTTGTTCAGATAACATGAAAATATGTGGCTAACTAAAAACCAAGTTTATTTTTTTCTAAAAGATTGGTCAACTGTAGAAATATTGAAAACTTTAAGTTTAATATGTCTGTGAAGAACTCAGATAAAGGAAAATATATTTGACCAGCTTTTGCCTGTGTTACCTTTGTTGGTCATGAAGAAAATAGTGCTTTGGTATAACCACCTATATGGTTATGATATCCTCACCCTTTCAGCTGCACACTAAAACATCATCTCACCATGCCACTTACCAGTTCACCCTTCATGCCCTTCAGGCCAATCGGACCCTACAAACAAACATGTCTTCATGAACTGACCATAAACATTGGACCAACAAGACTTGTCAGTACTTTGACTACATTCATGAGGACAGTTTTCACAGACTGCTTCAATCGACTTCACAAAACACCTGTCTACCTGGCAATCTCACTTTACACATCACAGAACACACATCTACCTAGCAAACTCACTTTACACATCACAGAACACACATCTACCTAGCAAACTCACTTTACACATCACAGAACACACGTCTACCTGGCAAACTCACTTTACACATCACAGAACACACATCTACCTGGCAAACTCACTTTACACATCACAGAACACACGTCTACCTGGCAAACTCACTTTACACATCACAGAACACACATCTACCTGGCAAACTCACTTTACACATCACAGAACACACGTCTACCTAGCAAACTCACTTTACACATCACAGAACACACATCTACCTGGCAATCTCACTTTACACATCACAGAACACACATCTATCTGGCAAACTCACTTTACACATCACAGAACTTACACATCACAGAACACACATCTACCTGGCAAACTCACTTTACACATCACAGAACACACGTCTACCTGGCAAACTCACTTTACACATCACAGAACACACGTCTACCTGGCAATCTCACTTTACACATCACAGAACACACGTCTACCTAGCAAACTCACTTTACACATCACAGAACACACATCTACCTGGCAAACTCACTTTACACATCACAGAACACACGTCTACCTGGCAAACTCACTTTACACATCACAGAACACACGTCTACCTGGCAATCTCACTTTACACATCACAGAACACACGTCTACCTAGCAAACTCACTTTACACATCACAGAACACACATCTACCTGGCAAACTCACTTTACACATCACAGAACACACGTCTACCTGGCAAACTCACTTTACACATCACAGAACACACGTCTACCTGGCAATCTCACTTTACACATCACAGAACACACGTCTACCTAGCAAACTCACTTTACACATCACAGAACACACGTCTACCTGGCAAACTCACTTTACACATCACAGAACACACGTCTACCTGGCAAACTCACTTTACACATCACAGAACAAACGTCTACCTGGCAAACTCACTTTACACATCACAGAACACACGTCTACCTAGCAAACTCACTTTACACATCACAGAACACACATCTACCTGGCAATCTCACTTTACACATCACAGAACACACATCTATCTGGCAAACTCACTTTACACATCACAGAACACACGTCTACCTGGCAAACTCACTTTACACATCACAGAACACACATCTACCTGGCAAACTCACTTTACACATCACAGAACACACGTCTACCTGGCAAACTCACTTTACACATCACAGAACACACGTCTACCTGGCAAACTCACTTTACACATCACAGAACACACATCTACCTGGCAATCTCACTTTACACATCACAGTATACATGTCTACTTGGCAGTCTCACTTTACACATCTACCTTGCAGTCTCACTCTACAGGTCTACCTGGCAATCTCACTTTACAGGTCTACCTGGCAGTCTCACTCTACAGGTCTACCTGGCAATCTCACTTTACAGGTCTACCTGGCAGTCTCACTCTACATGTCTACCTGGCAGCCTCACTTTACATGTCTCCCTGACTGTCTCACTTTACACATCTACCTGGCAGTCCCATGTTATACGTCTACCTGACAGTCTCACGTTACACATCTACCTGGCAGTCTCAAGTTATACGTCTACCTGGCAGTCTCACGTTACACGTCTATCCGGCAGTCTCAAGTTATACGTCTACCTGGCAGTCTCACGTTACACGTCTATCCGGCAGTCTCACGTTACACGTCTACCTGGCAGTCTCACTTTACACATCAAGAATCACTTTGAGACATTCACCACAAATACAGTGGGAGCAACAGTGCTGACCCCTAGTGTGTACCGTTCACTCACGTGCTCTTTCATTGGACATCAAAGGGTAAAACACATGGACAACATTCAAGTGCATCAATTGATCATACCATGGATCCAGTTACCATAGCAATGCTTTTGGTGATGGCTGTTCCAAGAGAAAGCTCTCAGGAAGACAGACAGGAACTTGGGAAGTCTAGGAAGGACTAGCAGTGAGGGAGTGGGATCAGGGTTGTAGTGATGGATCACCTGCCCTGGTAGAGTTTGGGTCTCTCCCCAGCCACTGTACAGCAGTGTCCCTTTCCCTCAAGGTAGGGACAAGGTTCTTAGCAGACACCTTCCATTATGGTAAGGAGCAGTAACATTGCCAGGTTCTCAAGTAACAGCTTTAAAACACATTCGAATATTAAATAATATGATAGTTGGTTGACATGATAAGACTAGTTGAATCAACTTTAGCTTGGGTTGTACACGGATAATGTGACTGGAATTTGGGGGTGAGGTCATCACTAGGATAAATACTGAGTACCCAGAGCTGTCATCATAGATCGCAATATGTTTATACCCATGGGATAGACCTTGTTTATGTGAAATAATAATGAACAAGATGAGATCTTGCAAATAAAAATGCATTAATAAAATCTAGGTTATTTTGTGCTGGTCTTTTATTTAAGCTACACTTCCAGCTGTGATGTGTAAATGTTTGTGGTTTGTGGAAAGAAAAAGTGGCAAATATCCGACAAAACGATTCCAGCTAAACTAAATGATTGCAGCATCACAGCAGACTGGCATGGAAGCCATCTGGGCAGAACCACAGGTAGATAGATTCCTGAAGGCAACCCACAGCCTGCACACAGCCTCGGGCACTTCACCTGAGACACAATGCAGGCCGCAGGTGGGTGCAATACACTGGTAAACAACAGCCAGGCAGGTGAGACAGACAGACAGACAGTCAGACGGGACAGTGACAGACTTCCACACCACTGGCGAATGACAAGAACAAGGCCAGAACATGACCAGCCAAAGGGAAGACAAGATACCTACAAGCTTCCTACATGCTCCCTACATGCTCCCCCTGCTCATTACTAGCAAAAAGAAAACACTGCCCGAATAATCTGCCAAAAAGACAATAGCCCCTGAGAGAGACATAGGAACCAGACTGCTGCCCCACTGAGTGGGGGAGACAGCGCTAAGACTGCGAGGGAACTAGACAGGGCAACAGTGAGAGAGACATAGGAACCAGACTGCTGCCCCACTGAGTGGGGGAGACAGCGCTAAGACTGCGAGGGAACTAGACAGGGCAACAGGTAGTGTGTCCTCAAAGATACACTGAACCTGTAGGCTGAGGTCTGCTCTCTATCTCGGACTCTAGGTTATATATCAAGATGTGTGCGTGTGTGCGTGTGTGCGTGTGTGCGTGTGTGCGTGCGTGCATGCGTGTGTGCGCACACGTGTGCGTGTGTGCATGTGTGTGTGACCGAGCATGTTCATGAATGTATGTATGTTTGTTTACACAGACTTTGTATGCATGCATGCATGCACACTCACTTTCACACACCCACATACGCACACACGCACACACCCACCCACCCACCCACACACACACATTAAACACACATACATCCATACACACACACACACACACAAACACAGTGCACACACACACACCCACCCACACACACACATTAAACACACATACATCCACACACACACACACACACACACACACACACACACCCACACACACACGCATGCATGCACACACACATGGCATCGCATGCCCGCAATCACACACATATACACACACGCTCACACACTACTGTCTCATGATAGCGACAAGGAAGAAATGCAGAGAAACCAAGTAGCCTCCTGTAGCCTCCTGTAGCCTCCTGTAGCCTCCTGTAGCCTCCTGTAGCCTCCTGTAACCTCCTGTAACCTCCTATAGCTTGTAGTCAACTGTTTACACCTTGCACTTGTCATGTCTGTAGCTGGGGGCCAGGGAGACATTGTCCACTGCCAGCAACATTCCTCACATGTCTACTTTATCATGGCTGGGGTGTAACAGACTTTTTATTCTAGATACTGGTCGCCATTTCAGCCAGCTGATTTGTTCTAATGAGGCCTCCTGCTAACAGTATCTAAATTTATTACTATAACTGACATTTTAATGTCATGTTTTCTTTGTGCTAAAGAAGATGTCTTTCATCAAAAACGAGTTAAATATAATGTTTTTACTGCAAGTGGCCCATAATTCAAACACGACGTATGTAGAAGTCTGAAATCTGCCGTCAGTGGTCAAACACGCTCACAAAATTCTGCCTATAAACTTTTGTTTCTGACAGGACATTCAGCCTTTTTTGCAAGAACAAAAATGATAGAAAAAAGTGGAAATCGTCAACTAGCAAAGTCTACATTGCTATGGTAACCAATGCTACCAGCAGGTGGCTAAAACTGAAGCCATATGTCTCAATTCATATATGCCCTGGAATGTTAATTACGGTGGGATATCTGACATACATCTAAGTAAGAACTTCTACATTAATCTCTTTGCAAAAAGGAAGTACCTCGTAATGAGCTAGTTTCTAGTGTTACTTCTCTGAATAAGAACTTATTGTCTCTCCTCATATATTTGTAATTACTTTTATATATCATTAAAATATATATATCCTGGTGTCAACTCCACCTGGTGGTCAATAACAGCATTACAACACAGCGATGAACATCAGCGAAGCTAGCACAGTCCATGTCTTACATACTTGCCAGCGAAAAATAACATCAATTGATTAAACTGTGTATTTGCGGTTTCGGTTAAACTGGCACACATGCTCACACACAAACCAGATTCAAACTGAACATAACGGAAGGCGACAAAGTCAGCCAGGCACAGATGGAGGTCTGAGCGTACCAATCAAATACATGCTGGCAAACGTGAAACATTAATCAACAAACTCGGGCCAGATGTGACAATAAAAAGATCACACACAGTTTTCCAGTAGACTGACGCAGATGCAAAGGTTTTTCACGGAGTCAATTTTTTTTAAAACTCTTTGTTAGACATGATTATTTGGAACTGCGAGAACATGATGTCAATATTGTGTCGTCACTGTCTCATGAGGTCTTAATATTTATCAACGAATATCAGGAGCCAAATCATATAAACACATCATCAAGTGTTGTATGCTAAAGGAAAATATTGATAATTTATGTGAATTTTATTAATCTTCCATTCAATAAATACTTTCATGTGAAAACAGCAAATATAAATAATATCACACCAACTAAAACATGATTGTCACAGTTGCTACCAAATTATATGCACTATTTCAGTTAGTATAGAGATGAAAGCATTAGATTATTGCAAGTTAAGTTCATGCCATACATTGCAGGTGTACGTTTTGCACAAAGATAAACTGTGCGTCATTTGTTCCAAAGTAAAACAATGAATGATTTTTCAATTGATCTATTTTATAATTTTGCTAGTTTCAATTTTGTATACCAAATCATTTCTGCAAATGTATGTGGAAGCAGAATGAGGGTGACTAATGTCTAGTAAGCAACAGAAGTGACAGCCTAGTAGAAATCAACTAAAATCATGCACATAAACTCAGTAAAACACACAATTACGGAAATAAACAACAATTAAAGTGCTTCCTTTCTCACTGAAATATTTTTTTTTTTTTAATTTGTGCCATCCTAAAGATATTGAGTCCTGTGGTACACCGTATTGGTAAATAATTTTCAATCGCAAAAACCAATTCGAAGATGCAACAAACTGTGTAAATAGTATCCCAGTTATTCCACGGTGTGAGCCACATCTAAGCTTCACAGAAACTTCACTGGTGGAATAACTCGATACTATTTAGTCGGTTAGTTTTATGTGTGATTTTGTGGTGCACGGCAGGAACTCAAAATTTGCAAACAATCAGGCCAGTGGAACCACGAGAGCAGTCCTGCAGCAACAGGTTTAGACCGCTCTGATTGGTTGGTTAGTGTGCCGTCAAACAGCACGGTGCGGAGATGCGTAAAAGCACCAACCGGAAATCCTGGGTACCCTCGATGACCTTTTGAGCCCTGAAAGCAGAGACAAATTCACAGTTACATTTAAACAGAACAAAACATATGGAGAACCGGTGAAAGGAAGCAGCAAGGTTAATGAGTTGATAACTAATCAAACATTAAGCAATTAAATTATACTTCCTGCAGTTTTCACCAGAATTATCAGAGCGAAGAGGGCGGATAAAAGAAGGATGAGTGACTCGAAGGAAGAAATTACGATGAAGTTCAACTTAACAGGAAGAACGGTAAGATACCAGATAGTGTAGACAGGTCACTTGGTGCAGAGGGAAGTCTGCAAATTACCAACGGGAGGGGAGGTGGGGAAACAGTGAGGCTGCAGGAAAGAAGGCAGACTGCAATTAAGACGGGAAAATTGTGTTAAGAGGGATATGAGAATGGAGGAAGGGAGGAAGGGGATAAAAGTGGACGGGAAAAGCTGCAGAGGGAGTAATTAATGAGAACAGCCAAAGTAGTGCAGCTTGTTTTAAGCAACCAGCAATACAGTATAATCATATAGATTTATTTTCAATCTTACAGAGTTCTGTTTGCCGTCACGCAGGTGTTACCTCTCAGGACTGGCACCTGAGGGCGCTACTAATCACCATAGTTGCGGTAATGAACAGGTGCTTCGAACATGACCAAGAGAGTATGCGAAAGTGCAAGTCATTAACTTTTCTGCTGCTGAGATTTTTGGAAACTGCTTTATGTGTGTTTATGGGTATTTTCCCGGCTGTTTTTCATATGATATTACTCTCCAAGACTTAGCTTGTGAACATGCAAGCATGAAATAACCAACATATTTTAAAAATTACCACTTGCCAACTAGTACGCTGAAGTGACCACACCATGTGCTGCCATCTAGTGGCTTGATGGCTGTGTCATTTATAACTACACTTGAGGTGTATTACAGACAGAATGCTTGGTAACATCCTATACACACTGAGGAGTTAGATTCTTGATTGAGAGCAGCTGTAAGACATGTGTATGACTTGTCTTAATGCTGTCTTTTATCAGTTGACTCTCCCACCACCTTCTATCACGTCCTCTCATCTCCCACCACCTTCTGTCACATCCTCTCATCTCCCCCACCTTCTGTCACGTCCTCTCATCTCTCCCACCTTCTGTCATGTCCTCTGATCTCCCACCATATTCTGTCACATTCTCTCATCTCCCCCCTTCTGTCATGTCCTCTCATCTCCCCCTTCTGTCACGTCCTCTCATCTCCCCCCTTCTATCATGTCCTCTCATCTCCCCCCCCACCTTCTGTCACGTCCTCTCATCTCCCCCCTTCTGTCATGTCCTCTCATCTCCCACCACCTTCTGTCATGTCCTCTCATCTCCCCATCTTCTGTTATGTCCTCTCATCTCCCCACCTTCTGTCATGTCCTCTCATTCCCCCCACCTTCTGTCACGTCCTCTCATCTCCCCCCCACCTTCTGTCACATCCTCTCATCCCCCCCTTCTGTCATGTCCTCTCATCTCCCAACACCTTCTGTCACGTCCTCTCATCTCCCCACCTTCTGTCATGTCCTCTCATCTCCCCTTCTGTCACGTCCTCTCATCTCCCCCCTTGTGTCACGTCCTTTCATCTCCCCCCTTCTGTCATGTCCTCTCATCTCCCCCCTTGTGTCACGTCCTTTCATCTCCTCCCTTCTGTCATGTCCTCTCATCTCCCCCCTTCTGTCACATCCTCTCATCTCCCCCCTTCTGTCATGTCCTCTCACCTCCCCCCACCTTCTGTCACGTCCTCTCATCTCCCCCTTCTGTCATGTCCTCTCATCTCCCCCCCACCTTCTGTCACATCCTCTCATCCCCCCTTCTGTCATGTCCTCTCATCTCCCACCACCTTCTGTCACGTCCTCTCATCTCCCCCCTTCTGTCATGTCCTCTCATCTCCCCCCTTCTGTCACGTCCTCTCATCTCCCCCCTTCTGTCACGTCCTTTCATCTCCCCCCTTCTGTCACATCCTTTCATCTCCCCCTTCTGTCACGTCCTTTCATCTCCCCCCCTTCTGTCATGTCCTCTCATCTCCCCCCTTCTGTCACGTCCTCTCATCTCCCCCCTTCTGTCACGTCCTCTCATCTCCCCCCTTCTGTCACGTCCTCTCATCTCCCCCCCTTCTGTCATGTCCTCTCATCTCCCACCACCTTCTGTCACGTCCTCTCATCTCCCCCCTTCTGTCACGTCCTCTCATCTCCCCCCTTCTGTCACGTCCTCTCATCTCCCCCCCTTCTGTCACGTCCTCTCATCTCCCCCCCTCCTGCACAGTTAAGGCCAGTGGTGTCTGCATTAGAGCGCTCTCTGTGTCCAGGCCTCCTGATGTTCCAGTTACCTGAGCCATTGGGGTTCTATTGCTTTCAGCTGGTGACAACCATGCCTCTATTACTGGGTCTGCCACGCTCAGTGGGAAACATGTTTTCTTTGAAAGCGAATGAACTGTTGGATACAGCCAATTCAGCTTTATGAAAGCCCTGAAAGTGAGACAGCTGCCAATTACTGACAGGTAGCCGAATGTTGGACCCCAAAACGACACCCCACGGAGGTGGAGTATTGAGAACACTGGCAATGAATACTGGGATACCGCCAGGAATTGGGTATGAACCCTAGCAGACAGAACTTAGGATGTGTGTCCATGCAGACATCTCGTTAACAGATTAAACTAATTAAAGGCAGTATGAGGTGAAAGGGCAGCAGCTGGTGTATAAATTGAAGGGACAGGTGGTTGGTGAATACCAGGACAGAGGCACACATATCTCTCTGATGGCACCTCCCCCACCTTGGGTGAGACAGGGGACAGTGACCCAGGTCAATCAGTTTGTCATGTTTTGTGTTGTGTCTTGTTAATTGTATTTTCCAGTTTGTTGTGTTCTACTGAATATGTTATTGTCTTGTTTGTTGTATCATCATTTTGTTCATTGTATTGTCTTGTTTGCTGTATTGTCTTGTTTGTGTTTGTTGTATTGTCTTGTTTGTTGTATTGTTTGGTTGGTTGTATTGTCGTGTTTGTTGTATTGTCGTGTTTGTTGTATGGTCTTGTTTGTTGTATTGTCTTGTTTGTTGTATTGTCTTGTTTGTTGTATTGTTTGTTTTATTGTTTTGTTTGTTGTATTGTATTGTTTGTTGTATAGTCTTGTTTGTTGTATTGTTTGTTGTATTGTATTGTTTGCTGTATTGTCTTGTTTGTTGTATTGTTTTGTTTGTTGTATTGTCTTGTTTGTTGTATTGTTTTGTTTGTTGTATTGTCTTGTTTGTTATTTTTTGTATAGTCTTGTTCTAGTTGTTTCCAGTGCTCAGCCACATTCTATTAACTGACTAGTCTGTATTATTGTGGTTACAATGTAATGGTCTTATGAGGTCTCATTCAACTAGTCAGCCTTTTTCAGAACATTGTCACCAAGCCGACCTTTTTATGCTGGCACTGAGGGTGGTCACTGCCAGGGTGCTTGTCATCCTCAGTGGTTCTGAGACGGAACAGACATTAACGAGGGATACACAGTCCCCAATGTTGAGGGCCAGGTTTTTATACCAAATATCATGCCTGACTGGTCCGGGTTTCGAACTCAGAGCACTGGCATGCCAGGCTGATGTGTTGACCATTACACTAGCCGCTCTCCCTTATTTGTTGTCCAGTCATGTTTATCATGTTGTCTTATTTGTTAATATGTCTTGTTTCTATTGTCTTGTTTGTTGTATTGTATTTTTCTGTTGTATAGTCTTGTTCATTTATGTTACTTGTATTGTTTTGTTTGTTTCATTATTTTGTTTCTTGCATTGTACTGTTCGCTGTATTGTCTTGTTTCTTGTATTGAAATGCATAACCATTAGTATATTTTATGATTAGTATTACTATTATTAATTTCTAGTGCCAATATATACCCTGGACCAGGACTAACCCATTCAAAGTTGCCTACATTATAAATCTTACATGGAATCATAAGGAAAGTTTAAAAACAATTTTTTTTATTTAATATTTTAATAACCTTAATAAATCATATGAGTAATATAGCTTACGAAACATTAAAATAAACAAATACATATAATACTAAGACTATAATATTATATATGAGGTTGTGTTATACTTACTGGGGGTCCAGGGGGGCCGACTACGAGACGGGAACTGAACTCTGTGAGGTAGTTCGGGATGTCTCCCATACTGCCCTGCAACAGATGACACACAATGTCACAGCATGTCAAACTGCAGTGTGGTGGTACGTAACGTACTGGACAAGGTAAGACAACAATTGCACAACATATCATCAAGTTAAAGTATTTGTGCATCAGATAGACTGATGAAAAAACAGAAAGACACAGCCATATAGACAGACGGATGGACTGACGGACGGATGGACAGACAGACATACAAATAGGCAGACAGACAGACAAACAAATAGATAGACAGACATACAAATAGACAAATAGGCAGACAGACAGACATACAGACAGACAGACAGACAGACAGGCAGACAGACAGACAGACAGACACACAGACAGACACGCAGACAGTCAGACAGACAGACAGACAGACAGAGATAGACAGACAGACAGACAAACAAATAGACAGACATATACAGACGAACTGACAAACAAACACAGAAAAGATATGGCATGTTTTTAATTTGTCATGAATTCTCACATTCATTAATCCCCCTCTGCAGAATAAATAACTCAGTGAAAGCTTCCAACTTGCACTGGACCCAGTGTTCTCCTGGAGCAAGGGAACCTAGTTGCTCCACCGGAGTCAACACACACCTTCACGTAGTTGACAAGACATCACTAATGTGCCGTGCTTGAGAAACCTCTCCTGCACCTGGGCTCAGCCTCACACGCAACACCGCCATCAATTAGTGGAAAGTAGGAGGAAAAAACACCAAAAACACAATCGATTGTCCAGGTTAATTAAGTTAAATGTGAACTGCTGCGGACTGACTTCGTCGGCCCAAGGGTCAGGCTCTTCAACGTAATTGAGGCAAATGGGTGTGAATTTAAATGATCTATGGACAATTAAGTCCTCGACAGACTTGTGCATTATACATTATGTACCACTGATTAACCTTCACGTGATTTATATTTCATGGAATGAGTCTTTTATACAACTAAAAACATAGTCCCATTTACAAGACAGGAAGTAGACATTGAACACACAAGCTATTGCATATAGGTAGTATGCAATTTGAAGGTGTAATTTTTGTTTTCTTCATTCCTTGCATGTATAATTATTATAATACTACAGTAAAATTTTCGATTTTTATTGATTACATTTTTTTCAAATAACTGTAATTATAATATGTTGAGTCATGTAACCACTAACACTGTAATGGGCTTATATTCACTTATTACATTCAGACATTACAACACAGCGATAGAAATAAGCCAGAATATTTACTTGTCCACCGGACAAGTAAGTTTTAAAATCTACTTGTCCGCCAAAATGTTAACTTGTCCGAGTGGTTGTCAAGGGGAATCGAAGCTTCAGAAAAAAGTAAAAAGTCTGTCTTATTTTTACGACAACAACACAACGTTCCTGCTGTTTCGTTGCATGTACATCTGAGTGACTTGTGATCAAAGACACATTGATTTAATCTGCAAATTTTGAAATTGCTAAATTATATTTGCAACTATTTTTCGGTCCATTATTATTCATCACGAATATTAAAAATAGACACGTTACATGATGTATACCAATATTTTAGTGATGCTGATATGAACGCTTTTATTAATAACAAATAATTATGATGATTATAGGAATGAGACAATTGTTTTCCTTGCTATTTGTTTTATAATGTTGCAAAAACTGTTTATGTTTAATATGGTATATATATTATATATATATATATAATATATAACACTGCTGTAAAATGTTGGCATCAGTTTGTCATTGAAGATGCCACTCTACCAGGAACACGACACATGCAAAGCCAGGAAATGTTGTCACAAAAATCATAATAAACTATATAATCTGATAATATTTTGTTAAACCTCTATGAACTTCAATATTAACAAAGTTCTGTATTTTACAAATTAAGATAATATTCCATTGATTATCAGCAAACAAACGTATATTTTTTCCTAAATGTTATATTACCATTTCAATGATAATAAAACAGTTTTAACGGTGCCCGAATTACATTTACCAGGCGGAATATAATCTATAGATTTAGTTACGTCGTAACGTTGCTACCGCGCGCAGACCGCCGTAGTTGACGGAAGCCGACATGTCAACGGCGGTTGGCGCCCCGTCCCCGGCCGCGCCTCTTGCATAATTCGGTTTCGAAAACTAGCAATTTATGGTTAAAATAAATGTTACATAGATACAACACTTTGACATTTCAGTAATATTCTGTTTATCAACCAGCATCACAGATTTACCGGAGAGCCAGTTACAAGTTTTGACAATTGTCACCGATCTGGATCGGCTAACCGCCTAACGTTCGATGACTTGGAAGACTGCCGAGTCCGCGTGGGATAGGCGTAATAATGGTTAAAACTATATAATTATTCAAATAACAGGTAGCGATACAAAGTCTACTATTTCCAAAGTTCATCAAATATGATCCGTGAGTGGAAGCAAATTGCACGTCGGCCAAACTGAATGATTTACGATTGTGTAAAATACAGCCTCGATCAACGATGGCTGATGCGGAGTCTGTCCTACGCGTATGACAGAGCTAGGTCGGTGCGCTCAGCGGATGACACTGTTAACGCAGGCACTCGGTCGAACACTGACGTACAACAGGGGTAAGACCACATTAAGGATTCGTCCGCCATTACTCGAAAGAGTGCCCTTGAAAATACCGTTTTGGTGTCATGTGTGAATTTTGTTCGAGCACTTTGGCATGGCACATGCCAGTCCAGTGAATACTAAATGTACTACTACATTAGATCTTTCACGAGGTAGCAATAAACATATGCTAGTCGCTCGCATATTCGCACAATGGCTATTTTGCAGAACGCACCAATATTTCAAAATCCGTCACGAGATTGGGGCGAAATTGAGGGGTGTCAGGTTTGGGTGGATTTCTCTGAAAACTGAGGTATGAGAATTTTACGAGTTTTCCACAGCACTTGTGTCAATGGAGGTTAAATATGCTGTGGAATTTTCAAGAAAATTGTTCATCAAATTTAGCAGGAAATGAAGGAAACGTTATAATGGCCGCCTATGTAAAATTTTAATGTGGTCTTACCCCAACAAACTGGCGGCGGAACGACAAGACGCCGAGACACTAACAAAATTGGAACGCGCGCGATTGCTAACGAACTTCATTTACGTTTGAATTCCCTCAAATAAAAAGTCTGCAATGTTGCACGCGTCACTATTTACTGTAAATTTTCACTTGTCCACCGGATAACCATGTAGAGTCATTTTACTTGTCCGGGCCAAAAATCACTTGTCCCGGACAAACAGACAAGTGCTATTTCGAATGCTGCAACATATAGTATTTTTAATTAAAACACAGTGGAGTAATATTGAGTAATTCTGTAGACATTGACAGTATACACATATGTATCTCTGTGTGTAGGCATAAGTGCACAAACACACACTGTACACTGTATATACAAACAGCCACCCCCAGCCTGGGATAGTCCCCTGTGGTTCCTGGAGTAGTGGTCCACTTACACAGCCCTAACTGGGAGCAGCTGGACCATGCTGCAACACCTTGTTAGACAAACACACCGCTAGGTAGGAGCCAAGTAGGGGCCAGGTAGGAGTCAGGTAGGAGCCAGATAGGAACCAGGTAGGAACCAAGTAGTGACCAGGTGGGAACCAGGTAGGAGCCAGGTAGAAGTCAGATAAGAACCAGGTAGGAGCCAGGTAGTGACCAGGTAGGAGCCAGGTAGAAGCCAGGTAGGAACCAGGTAGGGACCAGGTAGGAACCAGGTAGGGGCCAGGTAGGAACCAGGTAGGGGCCAGGTAGGAACCAGGTAGGAACCAGGTAGGGGTCAGGTAGAAGCCAGGCAGGGGTCAGATAGGAACCAGGTAGGAACTAGGTAGGGGACAGGTAGGAGCCAGATAGGAACCAGGTAGGGGCCAGGTAGGAACCAGATAGGAACCAGGTAGTGACCAGGTAGGAGCCAGGTAGTAACCAAGTAGGAGCCAGGTAGGGGCCCGTTAGGAGCCAGGTAGGAGCCAAATGGGAGCCAGGTAGGAAACAGGTAGGAGCCAGCTATGAGCCAAGATGGAACCAGGTAGGAGTCAGATAGGGGCCAGGTAGGAGCCAGGTAGTGACCAGGTAGGAGGCAGGTAGGGGTCAAGTAGGAGCCAGGTAGGAGCCAAATAGGAGCCAGGTAAGGGCCAAGTATGAACCAGGTACTCATGGGTGCTAGGACCCAGAAAATAACAAGTTGAGACCCGCCCATGTTGCAGACAACAGATACACCCTAAGCCTGGAGCTGCCTGGACCAAACAAAGGTGTAAATCTCCTGTATCACAAACATGTCCTACATCTGGGCAGTCTGAACACTTGAAAGACCCTAAAATCCATTGGTTCCTCCCACCTGGTGTCCATTCCAGGCAAAGTAACAAATCCAACACCAACTGGAGGTAAATGAGTCACGTAAACTGGTGATCTCTTTCTGCTAACACACTAGCTGAACATCTCCACAATTATGTGAATGAGAAATTAGAAATAACGTTGACAGGCTTAAGATCAGATTTAGTATTTTTAATTCAGGCATCTTAAGCATATGACAATGACGAACACTTAACAATGGACTGGGTGACGCCATGGAAGGAAACACGAGGCAGGTAAGATACAGCAACAGACACAGCAACGACAGATGAAGAAGCCCAAGAATATGTCTAAAAGATTACCATAATTTCATAACTTGCACAGATCTATTTTAAAATTATAAATCTTGACAGTTGGATAAGTAATGTGTAATGAATATTACTCACATTCAAAACTTTGTAAACCAACTAGTTAATATTACTCATTTTACCAATACACTTGACTGTTTGACAGAGTGTTGGCGAGTACTGTGACAAGACAAGACAAGCTAATGAAATTATCATTACAAAGTTTTTGAAATATTCTTGGGTTTCTCCAGTGATTACTGGGTTCATGGCACTAGACATATTTCAACTCAAAGGCTGAAGCTTGCCCAGAGCATGTATCTAGATCTTTCCCCTTCTTTAGCCAACCGTTCAAGGTAACATAAGATCTCAAGGGAGGGCGGTGAATCTTGTCCCAGCCCTAAAGAACCACTGGTGGGAAAGACAACCACAAATAATCTCAATGTGTGTTTACTCAGGCGATACGAGTGACATGAGAGTGCTCAGTGACAGTCATTCATGTTTGTGGACCAGCAGTAGGTTTGGTGTCGACTCCTGCAGGCAAGCAGGAGTTGAAACAGACACTCATGTCCACCACTCGCAATCATAGTTGCAATCATAGTTCGTTACTAGTGTTCAGAATATTTTCTAATATATGTCAATACTAAATATAACACGTTTTTATGTTTGTTGTAGAACTTTAACATTAAAATAAAAATTATTTAATACCATCAAATAAGTCATTTCTGCATCATGTCTGCTTCACATGGGTTCATTTTTGTATACTCGTGTTACTGTATTTTAGCAGTTACAGTTTGTTGGATAATTAGTGTTTTTGTTTCCTCAAAGCTGCAGGCATTTCACTTCTCCTGGCACCTAAACACCCCAAAGGGGCAGGATAAACACCCCAGAAGGGGTTCATATAGATAACAAGTGTGATAGCCCAAGGCTTCCTTGTCCAGTTGCCATGTGGGTTTGCGCTGCGGGTGGCAGTCTTGTTAAATCTTGTTAAATCTGATTAAATCTACTTCTTTAGATAATGGTAGTGTCAAGTGTCACATGTCACGTGACTCCATGTGACATCCACTGACCAGGATACGACCTCTATGACTGTCAGAGGTCACTAACCAGGTTAAGTGCTTCATTAATTTACCCCGTGGCAAATTTGATAAGAAAGTAAAAAACATTAAACAGGCCAATCCTGATAATACACTGAAAGTCATTGATGTAAGTATGTGAAAGTCATTGGGTGGTGCACTGAAGGTCACGGGGTGGGGTGATAAATCTAATCGAAAATGATGTAATCGATGCAATGATTCCTGCACCCCAAAGTTGCTTCTTCTTCTTCAGGAGTATTGTGGAAACCCCGGCAGTTGAGGAATAACTCCACAGCTTTTCATTGCTAATAAACACTTATCGACATTTCTACATCAACTGCCCTGATACATCACCATTCAGGTTGGTGTAATATAGCTACAGGCGTGGTCCTGTTTCAAGCCTTTCCAGGTAATTTATTCGCTTCACTTGGCAGCTGTTTGGATGCTGTCAGTGGAGATCTTGCTCGGAACAAGTCGGCACTGAGCCAGGGTTTGCATTAGCTCCACGATCCACAGAAATAGCCCCTTCTACAAGGCATGTGTTTTGATAGTCAAGCTGCACTGACATTCAATTGATCCCACAAGCTGTGCAATATATCTCTGATCCCAAGAACAAAACAGCAAGCCTTTCCACTTATTGAATCTCTTCCTTTCCAAAGCTTAACCCTCAAAGAGCCTGAGATCAGTGTTGGTAGAAATACATCGTTCTCTATTTTTTAATAGGTGTATAATTTTCCTTTAAACTTCTATAATGTTAGTTACCCACTGTTGCTGTATTTCACCAGTCTACAAGACCAGATGGTCTTAAGCAACCAGCAGGAATGTGTTATGTCTGTCCACAGCCAGAGTAAATACATGACACATCACAGAATAGAGATACCTGCCTTCATATATTACGTAATGGCCAATCACTTGTTTCATAATGCACATGATTTATTCATGAATTATTTGTTGGTAGCATTCCTAGGAGTGTGATATTCACCTGTGATGGTTGTCTGTGTGTTTGTGTTACCAACAAGCCAGATGACCGTGCCACACAAAGCAGATAATGATGATGACAGCATAGTAACTGCCAGTGTACACTCACACTTCTTCTAGAACATGGATAGGGTTTAAGGAAGTCTTTAAAGACTCACCTTTGTTTACTAATTTTATATTTAGATGAACATATCCAACACAACGGATAGTATTTTAATACTTACGGTAGTATTACCTGTTACTAGTTTTATTGATTTATATATGTACAAATATTTGTGTTCTGATTATACTCTACAATGCTCTATATATACTCTATACTCTACAAATAGTTTTTTCGCATTATTTTTTAAATTTGTATTTCTACAATGCATCAATTCAAGCAGCACCAAATACCATAATAAATATTTATCATTTTTCTATTATTATCTGATATTAGTATGATGGAATGACATTGTGCCGAGACACAATGAAACAGATCGAGGGACCACCTGTGTTTATCAATATGATTTCACTCGTAGGATTTCACAAGACGGAATAAGAGAGACCACAAGTGCAGTCTCTCCTAGTGTAAGACCATCACTCAAGATGGCTGACGCAGTTACATTTACATGAAGCCACAATAACATCGACACAGTCTCTCACATTAAGACCCAGTCTCTCATACATACAGTCTCACAATGTCACAGACACATAAAGAAGGAGGTTCCTTACCTTCGGTCCAACTGGTCCTCGAGCCCCCTGAAAATAACATCACATGAGACCAATTAAACAGTACTCGCTGGCAAACAAGTTATTACTAAGCCTTCTGCACACTGCGTGAATTCGGCATGCCAGAAAATGCAATTTGTTTTTGAACTCAAGACCTAAACTGATATCAACATTCCAGCTAAACACTAATTTTGGAATCTTTATTTGTCACTTGATAATTGCTCTCCAAATAGGTTATTATGTTTGAAAGGTAAGTTTAATTGTTTTAAAAGTATTGCAAAAATGATATATTACCAAGTACAAAGAAACAATGTTAATAAAAACTAGGCAATTTAGAAATAATTTTGAATAGAAACAAAAGATTTAATTGTAAAACAAAGTTTCTCCTGTGTAAAGATTTTCCTTAAAAAAAACTCTTAGAAGGAAAGGTTTAATTTTGATAGAAAAATCTTGGAATCTCAGTAAGACATAGGCTTCCTTGTTCGTTTGCTATCTGAATTTCTTTGCACCAAACTGATCAACAAAAACATGTCTTCTAGGTGTAAGCTCTGGCTGGTCAAACATGTTTAAGTATTAAGAGGAATTCTCAGTTCAAACAGACTATGGAATCTGCACGATGTCAAGCCAGGGCTGAGGTATTATTCCTAAAACCCACCACACCTGTGATTGCATAACTCAGCTTGGTGCCAAATGAAGTGTCTGCATGGAATGCTCTTGATGAAGTGCCATAACAGATGTGCATGGAAACTCTACGTGTAATTTCAACTGCCAATGCAATTAATTTATTTTGGACAAATTACAATGGTCTTGCAAAGCAAATTGTTTATATTCAGAGCATTATTTCTGTTCTAAAATCTACACATTTTTCTTAGCAAAATAAACATGTAAACATGTGTGTATTTTTCATTACATTGATAAACAAAATGTTGAAAAATACAATGTCATTAATTACCCATGAGAATGCAGGAGCTGTATGCAGTATTGTTGGTGATGATGTAAAACAAATTGTAAAAAAACTATACCATTGTTTTTACATACAATTTTTCCAAATTTTTGTTATAATTTTTCCTAAAAAAAATATTATCAACAAAACTATTAGGAGTAGCTTGTTGTTAATTTCTCTTGAAAATAAATCCTGCACAAGGCAAGTATTGTGAGATGTACATGGCGGGAGTTAAGTGCTTTGTGCGACACGTCAGCAAGATGCAGAGTGCATAATAAAACATCAACAAATGAAAGACATACATCTAATGATGTCCAATGATGAAATAATTATCTCTAAATTCGGCAAATGCGGAAACTTTGAGAAAATTTTAGTTTTATAATAAAGCAGTTTAATTTGATTTACATGCTGTTTATTTTTATATACATAAAAAGTCCCAATCATTGTGAAAGTGTGTAATAAATCATAAGCATTACTGTCGTTAAAGTTAGTACGCATAATTTATTTAGCAATGGCACCAAGAGATGTGAGTATTTCTCTGTTGAAAACATCACCCATAAAACACACCAGATATTGCCTTGAGAGAAACAAATTACTACAGAGGCCAGCAGCCATATTAACAAATACCACTTGTTTTTATTAAACCAAATATTCTGCTATTGGTGTAAGCGATTAATTTTCACAGCATATGTGATCTCTCAAGCCAAAGTCTATTGACCAACAATTTTGACCATTACCATACTTGAAATCGTCACGCAAAATATCAAAGAAGAGTGCAAAGCAAACAAAATAAACAAAACATAAGAATCACACATTGATCACTCCAATAAACCTCACATGCACATAGTAATATCGGTCAAAATGACACAGAAAAGAAATTAATACCAAATTGAGACCTGTATTGTTCCTTATTGTAAATCATTTTGTCCAAGTCGTTATGTAAATGAAGAAGTAATCGTCGGTTGAATACTTACTTTGGGACCCGGCCACCCTGGCAGGCCTATTGCTCCCTGGAACATGGATAAGGGCCACAAACCCAATGATGAATCAAACGGCTAAAACTGGTGCACAAGAAAAACCTCGCCAAAAGGTGTCATCAACATCGTCATTGACATGAATGAGTGAGGAAGTCACCAGAACAGAATCAGATCAAATGGAAGCACTTTAATATGAAACTCTGCCCGAGTAAAATGCTCCAATCGGCCTGTCCTGAATCGGCGCCAAACATTGGAGCATTTTACTTTGGCTCTCATTGTGAGTTGATAAAGAGTGACTGAGAAGGAACAAATGGTTTGTAGCCGTCCATTTGAAGGAAGGGCTCGCTAGCAGCAGCGCGTACACTTAGCTGCACGAGTGGACATTGCTGCGAAAACTGCATTGTTTACTTTCTTTGTTGCAGAAGTTTTTAATTGAAGGAGTCAGATTGAGATGTCATTTACCGAGGCTGGAGAAATGAAGAAGGTAGAGTTGACCTACGGAGGGGTGAGGGGTGAGATGAGTGTTTGCAGCAATGTTACACTTCTGCAGAAGTGTACCTGCTGCTGCTTGCAAGGTACACTTACTAGTGCACGGTGCACAGTGCATGTAGCGGTAGCAGTATTTCTCATGTGCAATAACAACAATTAGGACAATGGCTTAAACTAGTGTCACTTAACAGTTAAAAGCATGTGTGTGTGTATGCGTGTGTCCATACAAGCATGTCTGCGTTGCATGCTTTCGTGTGCATGTGTGTGTACGTATAAATGAGTGTGTGTGTGTGTGTGTGTGTGTGTGTGTGTGTGTGTGTGTGTGTGTGTGTGTGTGTGTGTGTGTGTGTGTGTGTGCATGCACAGCATGTATATGTGTGTGCAGTGTATGTAAGATATATACCTATGAGTAATGTTAGCCCCAACTGTCCAGTAGTGAATACTTTGACTCAACACCTCTACTGTTCGTAACCCCGAGCCTCTGAAGACAGTGCGACAGCGTGGTGTCAACGAATGTCTTCAACTACATGGACGGGACGGCGACATGAGAAACCCTGCTACTAGCGCCACCTGCATATGTGCATCGTGCATCGTTGCGTTGCGTGCCTAGTGCAATAGAACTGAGGGTACGGGGGAATCACAGTCAATGTAGTCCGGTTACAACGATTAGCATCCCGAATGTGGTGTGTGCACCACGCGGTTCCATGTGACACCGCGCGGTGCTGATGCTAATGGTTATAACGCAGTGGGGTCTAGGGAAAGCACAATGCAGAAGGCAACACAGAAGAATAATCTGCTTAAATACCGGAAAACCATTTCTTCCTGGCAAACCAACAAGACCCTGGAAAAAGCAGACACACGCATTTGGTGACCAGGGAATCATACGGGCCACTTACATCATCGACTGTGCATTTACGGTGACAGTGCCTATGCGAGATGAAAGTTATGTTTCCCCAGTAGGTTGCACCACTAATGTTCATGATATATTAGCTCCATATGTTACTTCACGTTTTTATTGAAAAATTTGTAATAAATCATACGTAAAAATAATTAAAATGCTGTTCATGATGCAATACCTGTACTGTCCGCTCGCATGGCAATGTCACATATAAAGACACGGTGCACAAATAGTTAGGTTCAGAAGCAGAAGTATTATATGGATCATCTTAAAGTCCATAATACTCTAAAGCTGATTATAAACTCACATAAACCCTCACTGAACCACCAGGAGAATAAAAAGTAATCAAATGTTTGCTAAAACACCACATGAAGCTACTTCTGCCCACCGCGGGGCTTTGCACAAACTTGTTGATTGCTTTACTTTCCTGTGCAACCGCTGTACCTAGATTGAGCCTCTTCCCAGCTTTCAATGACAGCTGTCTAGCATTAATGGCATACCTGGCCCAGCCTGAAATAGAGCATCTGTATACAAGCAGGCTTGCCACAATATACCGGCCGGGATCTGTCTTAGCAAAGCTAACATCCATCCTATCAATTCAACAAACACCCGGCTCTATGTGGACTGGATGGACATAATCTTGTAGAACACCTTCAGTGCCAGAATTATACGGTCCATTACATTGCAATGATCATAGTCGGACTGTGAAGGGACGACAATGGGTAGAAACCATGCTTGCTTACTGGCGACCCTTCTGATCCTGCTTCTCCCTTGAATCCTTTCTTTCCCTTGTCGCCAGGGGGACCCATTGGTCCCATCGGTCCGCGGGGACCTGAAACAAGAGACAAGTGAGAGTTACAGTGAACAGTCAACACAGGTCATTATTAATAGTCAGACTTCTTTAGTTTCCACACAGCAACTGCAGCGAAGGAATGAAGTAAATCAACCATGCAGTGACTCATCCAACAACCAAGAAATGAGACACACAACCACAAATGAGACATCCAAAAGGAGAGATGTCCAACCAAGAAATGAGACATCCAACTAAGAAATGACACAACCAGCCAAGAAATGAGACATCCAACCAAGAAATGAGACATCCAACCAACAAATGACACAACCAACCATACAATCATACATCCAACCACGATTTGAGTCATCCGACCAGAAATGAGAAATCCAACCAATAACTGAGACATACACCCAAGAAATGAGACACACAGCCTAGAAATGTGACACTCAGCCAAAAATGAGATATTGAACCAAACAGTCACGTGTCCATTTATTTTATTACAAAAAGGATTGTCATACTGTCTACCAAACCATGACAGGTCATTTATTTTACTGTTTTATTCCTTCTCTCGACAACTTCATCTAAGAACAACAACAGGAAATGACAATCAATTATTTAGCGACGGATTAAGCCAGTGGAGAAAATAACATGAAATGGAATACATCAATAAGGAATAAGAACAGATAAAACGATTACTGAAACAAACCCAGAGATCAGACAAGGAAACCTCCAAACAAAACACCTGACAGTGTCCACAGGGAGCTAGTCAGCACGATTCACTGTCAGCACAGACGTCAGCACAAACATCAGACGTCAGCAGTTGCCGACATACTACATCAGCACTACACCCGCAGCTATCATAAACATGCGATCATAAACATACATGTAAGCCAGGTGCAGGCGCAGTATGCCACTACATCGTTCAATAATGGTCAAGTATGTCCAGTTCCCGTAGTGGACAAGCCATCTTGGCCACTGAAAGAGGAGTTACTACTGACCAACTGCTTTGAAACTGACCATAAATTGTGATAACTGCAGGAAACATCAATTCTACTAGTTCTGATCCCACTGATAGTGTAACAGGAGGGATCTCAATGTTAATCTGCAACATTAATATTTTGTCTGGTAAACTCTGCTCCAAAAACATGTTCTTAGCTTGCTCAGTATCCGTTCTTTGGTACTGCTGCAAATGTTATAAACTTCACCGCCAATAAATATATAAATATATATATACATACATATATTTGTAAGAAATATTAAGGTATATTGCAATTACTACATAAAAGCTAGTTTTTCACCTAATTCCTCCACAGTTGACAGCCAGGTATACATCTATACTGCATACTAGTTATGGACAACTCGTATGAATGTGAACTGACACTGTGTTGTGTTTTATAGGTAAAACAAACATTGATGCTGATTCCAATTTGAACAGAACTTCAGAAGCTGTAATCCAGCTTGGTCTAGAACCAAACCAAGGTGAACACTGTGTCTAGTTGGATGGATCAAATCCACAGTCATTTCCCTGTCTGAGCCCTGGAGTATTACTTCCCGTCTGACCCACAAACCTGGGTCTGTGTGGAATATCCCAAGCTCTAAGAGAAGACAGATCTACACAGGTGCTTCACTAGAAATAATGCAGCCAATTATTAAATTTACCAGGTTTTTTGTAACAAGACAAATTTCTGTCTTGCTGTCATATTGACCGAGTTTTACCAGTCAATTCCATTAAAACTCGTGTTTGATGTGAATCTGCTTCAAATTGTGTATGAATCATTGAGTGAATGTAGCATTGTTTACACACACATACATATGAAATTTGTTGCCTCTAGAATGTTTATATTTATGTAGATAAAAATGTATAATTATATTTAAAGTAGTAAGTTTGTAGATTTGATAAAGGGTACTCCAAATATTTGAACATTTTGACATCATGTCAGTATACTGCTATGTACGTGTCACGAATAATACGAACTATGTTCATATATAAATTTGTTTTCAATAAGTAATATTTTTACTTATTTCATAGTCAGTTTATATTCTTTCCCTGTGACATTACAAGTAAAAATATTACTCTTTTGAACCATCCAGTCTAGTGAACTCTTAGATTTGTTTTAGCTTTTGTTAACTCACTGCCGTACGTTTTTATTAGTACATCTGTACACTGTTCACCCACAGCCCAGTCTAGCTCCAAACACCAACAACAAATTCTGACCATCTCACACACACACACACACACACGGACCAGTCATCTGATCATCTGAGTGGTCATCTGACTGGTGGTCAACACTAATTGGTTTTGCATCTGGGTGGTGAAACAAATTGGCTGGATGTCAGACCGGACTGGTCAGCTGTCCACTCCTATCCACTCTGTACTGACCCCTGGTCTGGTCAGTCTACATATATACATGCTCTGTCAGTTCTACCAGCCAAGTAAGGATTATCAGTATTTATTATCATATCAAAACCATTTTTGTGTGTGTGTCTGTATGTGTTTGTGTGCATGCACGCGTGTGTGCGTGCATTTGTGTGTGTATGCATGCATGCATGCATGCGTGTGTGTGTGCATGCATATGTGCATGCGTGCATATGTGCATGCGTGCATGCGTGCGTGCGTGCGTGCGTGCGTGCATGCGTGTGTGTAAGTGTGTGTGTTTGTGTGTGTGTATGCGCACATGCATGTGTCCGATCATGTGTGTGTGTGAGTGCATGTATTTGGGAGAACTTGCAAACACAATACTGATCTGTCCCCACCCACTATCCAAATGGCGATGAATCTGAACTGTTGTGAACCAGCCTTAGCCAAAGGCGCAGACACTAATATTGCAGTCTGATATCTTTGTGACAATCTGCACTGCCCTTCTCATAAATGGCCTCTCTTAACACAGAATGCCCACAGAACAGTGCCGATGTCTGGTTATAACCAGTGCAAACCCCCCAACTACATCAGTTTTATTCCAGCTGTGCGACTGCAGAAACTACCCAGTAATATTCACCATTGCTGTGATTGACTTTTCCTGTGGACAGTTCTGTCATTTATCGATGTGTTATCTTGATCCCAGTCATTTGTAACACACTGAAGTAGCCATGTGGATTTATCAAGGCAGTAATCTACAGGCACAGACGCATTATGATTTTTACTGGTTCATATGAGTCATGAATCATTGTTTTATTGTCCTTCACTAGAAAACCTCAAAGTCTGGATATTTCATCGTTACTAAAGCAATCTCTCTCATACGGTGGTTTTACCCCAACAGATTACCACCGATGGGACAGGGCGAGTTGTATGTTCATAAATAACGCTGTAGGTACCTTTGATGCCCTAATATATATTGCATAATACTTACAATTTTACAAAAACTGTATATGCCATTGAAAACTATTTGATAAAATGTATGTGAAACTGTTCAATTATTTTTAATGGACCCATGTGGTCTAGATAAGTAAAAGAACTTTATACAGTATAAATGTGATTTTATATCCTATATATTTAAATTGTTTATTAAAATATTTTATAACTACTTGATAGATTTACTTTTTATTTAATATTTTTTATATTGTAACATATTTACACTTTTAAAATTAATTTCATTTTAAAGCATATTTATGTACCTGAATATGGGTTTTTAACCTGAAAAAGTATTTGTATTGATATAAGAGAAGAGAATGCAGTGGCTTTAAGAACAGTTCAACACCAGGACATTTGGTGTAATGTGAAGTGTAGCCACTACTTCTACAATAAACAAGACTTTACCAGACGATTAAAGCCTGCCCTCTCTCACTTCAATGGGAAGAACCTGTATAACAAGGAATGACATGACATCTGTTCATTGTCTCAACCATGACCCCTAGAGGGGAGGGGTTATGACCCACAGAGGGAAAGGAGGTAATGTTATGTTAGGGCAGGTTGGTTAGGCAAACAACCCTTAAACTGTGGTGTCTGGTCTTTATCAGGGGTCTCACATGTGTAGTGTCAGTGTGCTTGTGTAAGGGCAGGTTATAAAATAGTAGCATTCAGTCTCTGCGCTCTGTCTCAGTCTCACCCTCCTGGTATTAATGTGGTGTTAGGGTAAGGTGGAAAAAACATACAGTTTCTGTTCCTTGTCTCAACACAGACAGAGCTATCATGAGGAAGTGTGTGTATCATTTGTTTAGGAAACTAAAACGTTTATATCATGCATCAGTTTTATTTGATTTATTAAAAATAAGTATAATTCATATAATAAACACATGCAAATTATAAAAACATTACTTATGGATACATGAAATATGAAAGCAACATTAAATGTGGAAGCACTTATCACCATGGTGGTTCTTATAATATAAAAATACAAATAAAAAATAATTGTACATAAAAATGAGGGTATAGGTCTGAAAATCACCTGTTTAACTGTGTAAAATTTCCATAAGGCCCTATAAAATAATTATATTAAATGTTGTTAAAGTCATCAGAACAATTCACCACAATCCAAAAGGAATGCTTACATCCCTGGAAAAGAGGAACTGATAAGAAATATATAAAATACATTTTCACGATTGACTGCTATTTGGGTGTCAATACATTTTTTCATCTAGATATAAAAACATTTGCACCATGTTTATATATATATATATCTATATGTATATATATATATATACATATATATATATATGGAAAATTACAAAAAGAAATTGCTCAGTTAATAAAATGATGTTAACCCACTGATAAAAACAAGAACGGTAGTCTTGGCAGAGCCCCAGAAGAAAGGGCTAAGACGGGCAACTTTACGGCATGGAACAACCAATTGGATGCAGTATGCACCAAAGATCTTTTTTTAATGTTATCCGCCCTCTCAAGGGTTGTTTTGGCTCCAAAGTCAAATCAGTCTGGTATTTTTGCGGTATCTATACACCAAATTGAAGTCATCACAGGTTGAAAGTTGAACAAATTCTGCTGGCAGGCGCAACCGTTGAACAAGTGTTCCTAAACAGGCAGACCAAGGTCGACTGGGAATTGAAGTGACAAGTACACAGGTCTAATTGAACAATGCCACAAGGTCTATGGTGGAGCCCTGAACCTACCCACCCTTTCCATCAGTAGAATACCAACTTCTGCATAATTTACTTCCTCAATAGTCTGCCGTTTAAATGGGCTATCTCTGTCATTCTTGGACCATGTCTACATTTCATACTTGACTACAAGGAGAAACTGTTATGGTACCATAAAGATACTCTCTACATTTCATACTTGACTACAAGGAGAAACTGTTATGGTACCATAAAGATACTCTCTACATTTCATACTTGACTACAAGGAGAAACTGTTATGGTACCATAAAGATACTCTCTACATTTCATACTTGACTACAAGGAGAAACTGTTATGGTACCATAAAGATACTCTCTACATTTCATACTTGACTACAAGGAGAAACTGTTATGGTACCATAAAGATACTCTCTACATTTCATACTTGACTACAAGGAGAAACTGTTATGGTACCATAAAGATACTCTCTACATTTCATACTTGACTACAAGGAGAAACTGTTATGGTACCATAAATATACTCTCTACATTTCATACTTGACTACAAGGAGAAACTGTTATGGTACCATAAAGATACTCTCTACATTTCATACTTGACTACAAGGAGAAACTGTTATGGTACCATAAAGATACTCTCTACATTTCATACTTGACTACAAGGAGAAACTGTTATGGTACCATAAAGATACTCTCTACATTTCATACTTGACTACAAGGAGAAACTGTTATGGTACCATAAAGATACTCTCTACATTTCATACTTGACTACAAGGAGAAACTGTTATGGTACCATAAAGATACTCTCTACATTTCATACTTGACTACAAGGAGAAACTGTTATGGTACCATAAAGATACTCTCTACATTTCATACTTGACTACAAGGAGAAACTGTTATGGTACCATAAAGATACTCTCTACATTTCATACTTGACTACAAGGAGAAACTGTTATGGTACCATAAAGATACTCTCTACATTTCATACTTGACTACAAGGAGAAACTGTTATGGTACCATAAAGATACTCTCTACATTTCATACTTGACTACAAGGAGAAACTGTTATGGTACCATAAAGATACTCTCTACATTTCATACTTGACTACAAGGAGAAACTGTTATGGTACCATAAAGATACTCTCTACATTTCATACTTGACTACAAGGAGAAACTGTTATGGTACCATAAAGATACTCTCTACATTTCATACTTGACTACAAGGAGAAACTGTTATGGTACCATAAAGATACTCTCTACATTTCATACTTGACTACAAGGAGAAACTGTTATGGTACCATAAAGATACTCTCTACATTTCATACTTGACTACAAGGAGAAACTGTTATGGTACCATAAAGATACTCTCTACATTTCATACTTGACTACAAGGAGAAACTGTTATGGTACCATAAAGATACTCTCACACGTTTGTGCTCCTGGACATTTCCTGGCTGAGAGATCACAGTAAATGTCTACTGGTTTCTGCTGCACTCAACTGACATAAATTACCCCCCAAAATAACAGCCCCCAAGCAGTGGTGATGTTTCACTGGTCAGGCTGTGATTTATGAAGACATGGAATACCAGTATAATACCTCAAATACATGTACTACAACAGTACAAATGCCTTTAAATGAGTTTGTGATTGTTGTTGATGGTTCAATTATCCCACCAACAGCCACATAAAAAAGGAAACTCTCTAGAGATATGTTATCAACTTATTTAAGATAATTGCTAACTGTAGAGTTGTGAGTGTATCAAATCTAAGAGTGGCAGTGAATGTCTTTGTGGTTGCTTGTATGAAAGAATACATCCAGTAGTGGCCTGACTACCTCCACCAGTAGTGGCCCAACTATACCACCAGTAGTGGCCCAACTACACCACCAGTAGTGGCCCAACTACACCACCAGTAGTGGCCCAACTACACCACCAGTAGTGGCCCAACTACATCACCAGTAGTGGCCTAACTACCTCCACCTGTAGTGGCCTAACTACCTCCACCAGTAATGGTCCAACTACATCACCAGTAGTGGCCTGACTACCTCCACCAGTAGTGGCCCATCTACATCACTTGGCACCTCTAGTAGTGGCCGGGCATCATCTACCATTCTGCCAGTGGTTATATGTAAGGCCAATAGAAGGATTGGTGCAGTTTGTTTACCAGACCCCTGGAGAGGGCATTAACCCCCCACAAGTATGTAATCCCCCACAAGGTGGTAGTTTCCCCACAGCTTGTACCTGCCATCTGGGGGTGTCCAGTCAATATCTCACTGGGCAGTTACTGAGGATGACGACAGAAGCCAGCCTGGCACTGGACGCAGGGTACAGTGTGTCCAGCTGCTAACAGGGCTAGACCTATACTATAACAAGCTGTCCACTCTTGTTGATTTGACAGACACTTCAAATAGAACATTTTGCAAAGCAATTGCAAAGGAGAAAAGACAGCAATAAATCCTATGAAGGGTGAAACTGACAACATTTATAGGATAAAATCTTTGTAAATATATTCAACAGCAAATGTTTCTGTTTATCCTTGTCAGATAAACTGAAATGACAAAAGCATTAATAATATGGCCACATGTGATGCTCGTTAATAGACTTTCTACAACCAGTAACAAGATTTAACAAGATTGCCACCCAGAGAATTAACTTTAGATAGCAGGTGGACAAGGAAGCCTTTTGGCTTATCGAGAGTCCGACCCTTTTATCTACATATATCCAGCCCTTCTGAGGTATGTGTTGATTTTATTTTTAAACATATTTACGCTACTAGCACCCACACAATCAGCAGATATTCTGTTCCATTCATTTACAGTCCTTTGTGAGAATGAGAACTTTCTTATATCTAATCTACACTGCTCCTTTGCTAATTTAACTTCATGTCCTCTGGTTCTTCTATCTTTCTTAAGTGAGAAAAAATATTTCTATCAATATTTTCATAACCATTCAATATTTTAAACACTTCTATTTGATCTCCTCTCAATCTCCTGGTCTCTAGTGTTGTTAAACCACATTTTTAGGCGTATTTCGTAACTAAGACGCCTCAGTTTTGGTATCATTTTAGTCGCTCTCCTATGTACTCTTTCTAGCATATCTACGTCCTTCCTGCGATATGGCCTCCACGCTTGTATACAATATTCTAAAGTAGGACTAACTATTGTTTAGTACAGCGGTATTGATACACATCAGAACTGTCACGATACATGCAACAGTTGTCATGATACACACAAGAGTTTCATGATACACACAAGACTGTCATGAAATATATCAGACTTGTCATAATACACACAAGCATTGTTGTGATACTCATCACACCTGTCAAGATACAAACAAGACTTGTCTTGATACACATCAGACCAGTCATCACACACATCAGAACTGTCATGATACACACAAGAGTTGTCATGATACACACAACAGTACACACAACAGTACACACACGGCGTCGTTCACAATAGTTCACACAGTACACACACGGCGTCGTTCACAATAGTTCACACAGTACACACACCGTGTCGTTCACAACAGTTCACACAGTACACACACCGCGTCGTTCACAACAGTTCACACAGTACACACACAGCGTCGTTCACAACAGTTCACACAGTACACACACCGCGTCGTTCACAACAGTTCACACAGTACACACACGGCGTCGTTCACAATAGTTCACACAGTACACAAACAGCATCGTTCACAACAGTGCACACAGTACACACACAGCGTCGTTCACAACAGTTCACACAGTACACACACCGCGTCGTTCACAACAGTTCACACAGTACACACGCGGCGTCGTTCACAACAGTTCACACAGTACACACACCGCGTCGTTCACAACAGTTCACACAGTACACACACGGCGTCATTCACAACAGTTCACAAAGTACACACACGGCGTCGTTCACAACAGTTCACACACGGCATCGTTCACAACAGTTCATACAGTACACACATGGCGTCGTTCACAACAGTTCACACACGGCGTCGTTCACAACAGTTCACACAGTACACACACGGCGTCGTTCACAACAGTTCACACAGTACACACACAGCATCGTTCACAACAGTTCACACAGTACACACACCGCGTCGTTCACAACAGTTCACACAGTACACACGCGGCGTCTTTCACAACAGTTCACACAGTACACACACCGCGTCGTTCACACAGTACACACACAGCGTTGTTCACAACAGTTCACACAGTACACACGCGGCGTCGTTCACACGCGGCGTCGTTCACAACAGTTCACACGCGGCGTCGTTCACAACAGTTCACACAGTACACACACGGCGTCATTCACAACAGTTCACACAGTACACACACGGTGTCGTTCACAACAGTTCACACAGTACACACGCGGCGTTGTTCACAACAGTTCACACAGTACACACACGGCGTCGTTCACAACAGATCACACAGTACACACACGGCGTCGTTCACAACAGTTCACACAGTACACACGCGGCATCGTTCACAACAGTTCACACACTACACACGCGGCGGCGTTCACAACAGTTCACACAGTACACACACGGCGTCATTCACAACAGTTCTCACAGTACACACATGGCGTCGTTCACAACAGTTCACACACTGCGTCGTTCACAACAGTTCACACAGTACACACACGGCGTCGTTCACAACAGTTCACACAGTACACACACGGCGTCGTTCATACAGTACACACGCGGCGCCGTTCACAACAGTTCACACAGTACACACGCGGCGTCGTTCTCAACAGTTCACACAGTACACACACGGCGTCGTTCACAACAGTTCACACGCGGCGTCGTTCACAACAGTTCACACAGTACACACACGGCGTCGTTCACAACAGTTCACACAGTACACACACGGCGTCATTCACAACAGTTCACACAGTACACACACCGCGTCGTTCACAACAGTTCACACAGTACACGCGGCGTCGTTCACAACAGTTCACACACGGCGTCGTTCACACAGTACACACGCGGCGTCGTTCACAACAGTTCACACAGTACACACACGGTGTTGTTCACAACAGTTCACACAGTACACACGTGGCGTCATTCACAACTGTAGACATTTACCTATTCGTACAGAGTGTACTAATTCTGAGAACCCCCTACCCCCTGAATTAGTACTCTAACATGTTGATAATTATCCAGATTGAAAGTGATATGTAGTTATATAACAGTGGTATGAAATGGTGTGACATGGTATGACATGGTATGACATGGTACGACATGGTATGACATTGTATGACATGGTATGTGCAAAGGGAATATATCAACAACCATCATCATAATATTACACACAATTACCTAGAGTGGTGAGACATGGGTGTTGATGCAAGAGCTGTCTACCTATCTCGTTAACGAATGTGTCTAGACAGTTTAGTGCTTTTAAAAACATCTGGTAATGCAACACCTTTCTGGCAGCCAATGAAACCAAACAATTTAATAGCTATAAAACTGTTGCATCTGAAGTCTTCATTGATGGACGGAATAGTTCAGGCCCAAATTACACTTCAACATAACTCTTCATCCTAGCTCCATTTGTGTAGCCAGCCGAGGATCTGTGTAATCCAACCAAAGATAAAACAGTTAAACTCAACATGCACCAAACAACATTTTCCTTCCAGTAACTCATATATACTCTTTTTACCAACAATGCACCCCCCATGATAACTGAGATCTATAGGCTTGTAATGCAAGCAGTCAATTAGTCATACAGGATATATATATATATATATTAATATATAAGTGTACAAAGTTGCATGGGATTTTTCTGAAAACACGAAGGAATCGTAATAGATAATTTCACTGACACAAAAATATTATCCCATCTGTTCTGCTGACAAAATTATATGGAAGATGCCCCTCTCATGTCTTACCTACATGTGTATACCTCCCTCAGCCCCCCCCCCCAGTCCCCTGCCCCTGCCAGTCCCTAGCCCACCCAGTCCCCTGCCCCCCACCAGTCCCTTGGCCCCTCCAGCGCCCTGCCCCCACCATTCCCCTGCCCCCACCAGTGCCCTGCCCCCTCCAGTTCCCTGCCCCCTGCCCCCACCAGTCACCTGCCCCCTCCAGTCCCCTGCTCATACCAGTCCCCTGCCCCCGCCAGTCCCCTGCCCCCACCCCTCCCCTGCCCCCACCAGTCCCCTGCCCCGGTGATGGGGTTGGAGATGGGGGTGGGGATGGGGGTGGGGTTGGAGATTGGGGTGGTGATGGGGTTGGAGATGGGGTTGGAGATAGGGTTGGACATGAGTGGAAGAGGCAGCAAGGAAAGGGGATCACTGATGAAAAAAGGAAAACAACCATCAAGCCTCATCCCGTATTTGAGGGACGGGGATGAGAGCTCTAGTATCCCTGCAAGGTAGAACTCCCTGAGCCACTGCGCTGGTCGGAATGTGGAAACCACTGACACAATGTCCCTGCCAGGAATGTACAGTTTCTGCCAAGGAACCCCAGGGAAGACTCAGGGTCAGTCAGAACAGGAGAAAGAGGTGAAAACATCCCAACTAGGGGAAGTACACGGAGCAGCACTCGCACACCTGGGGCAGGTTCCAAGTTCTCTTTTTACCTCAATGTTTCACACAAACCAATTGATATGTGGATCTAAGTATATTATGATTATCAACAGACAATATTTACACTGTGTAATAGCGTCAGTTACAAAACACAAGGAACAGCAAACATTTTGGATTCTTAATAAAAAGTGTTTTATATCAGTGTAAAAAAGATTATACATATTATTCACACCTGAAAGCAAGAAGGTAACATGACCATACATGAAACATGACCATACATGAAACACCTCTAAAGCTTACATATGACCTCCATCTAAAACATTTACAGCATGCTGTTTAATCTGGTTGCCTAAGTGCGTAAGAGATTTGAAAGAAGCATGAGGTGAATGTTTTCAGGGATAACTTGACTGAGTGTTCTTGTGTCAGGCCTGGCTCTGTGGCCTGTGACAGGGGACAGCAATGGAGCATTCAGCGTTGACAAGACATCCTGTAGAGATCATAATAAGCTGGCACTTCTCTGCCAAGACCGTCTGCCTTCACTGAATGGTGTGAGATGCACAAACAATGTCCAAGGTTGTCCGTGACTGTCACCGATCCTCTTGTATAAATTGTCCCATTTGTTGGAGACATCTACAAGTGGTGACAATGTGTGCTAAGGTAGGGTGACATTACATGGACATGACAAAGTCATCTGACGGGGAGATTCAGCCATGGGGAGGTTCAGCCAAGGGGAGGTTTACCTATGGGGAGATTCAGCCATGGGAGGTTCAGCCAAGGGGAGGTTTACCTATGGGGAGGTTCAGCCATAGGGAAGTTCAGGCATGGGGAGATTCAGCCATGGGAAGGTTCAGCCATGCGGGGTGTTCTAAATTCAACATCAGATCTGCTGTATACTGGTTAGACATTACATCTACAACTTTATGTAAAACTGCAAACCTCTAAGTCTTGATGTTATATTTCTAAAAATAACAAACTGACAAAAAGGAAAGTTCTTATACAGCACTTCTCTGGGAAGCATTCAGCCATGCTGCAATTAATGCACAGACTACTCATACACAAATATCCACCACTGTCTATAACCAGGTACTTATTCATATAGATGCATGAACTAGAGCAACGCAGAGTGAACGAACTTGCTGAAGGTTTAGAAGGGCGAGAGTAATCAAACCCGGAATCTCTCAATTGAGAGTTTGATGTGCTAACCACTGTGCCACGAGGCTCCACAAACGCACCAGCTAGAACAAACCTTTGTATTGTGTACAATAACTTAATTACTAGTTAACCTTTAAAATATGATGGATATAGGTTATTTCGCTATGTTATTCACATTAGGTTAAGTAAACACCCCACCCTGGGGAAGACAGACTAGTTGACAAGCCTTGTAACCCTGTCTGGTATACCTGCCGTAATGAATATGTCCCGTGCACAATAAGACGGAACAAATTGGACAAGACAATTTGATGTCTGTCTTGGCAGGAGGCCACAGAGAGGAGACTCCTACCACCCACTGCAAGACACTAATTAACATGGCGTGTTGCAAGACCATGGCGCACGCAGTCACCACAACAATGGGGCGGTCTACTCCTGCGAAATACAAGGAACTATATAATAAAAATTAAACGTGACCTGTGAATATAAATATATGAACAAATCAACTGTGAGCAAATGACTTGAGAGCAAATGACTTGAGCAACCGAGCTGCAAAAATGACATACGTTGACCTGTAAGGAAATGACCTGCGAATAAATGACCTGCGAGTGACTGACCTTTGGGGGAAGGGCCAGAGATTGGTGCAGCAGACATCTAAGGAAATTTCTGCCTCCCTCGAATCGTGTTTTCCATTTCCTTCCCATGTGCCAGGTGCTGTATGCATCGATCCTATTTCTAGGAGATTGAACATATTTCTAGGAGAGTTCTGGGAGAAGTCTGGGTGGTCCACCAGCTTGAGATCTCCTCCCACCTCCTCTTCCAGCCCTCCCATCCCACCCCTCCCCTCAGTCCTAATTATACCAAATGTGTTGCATTTCACAGATATTGCTCAAAATCGAACATGCCACAGCTGTGTTGCAGCACCAACCAGTCACGTGCACACAGGCTGTGTGGTAGGTGAAACACACAGGCTGTAGGGCAGGTGAAACACACAGGCTGCAGGGCAGGTGAAATACACAGGCTGCAGGGTAGGTGAAACACACAGGCTGTAGGGTAGGTGAAACACACAGACTGCAGGGTAGGTGAAACACACGCTGCAGGGTAGGTGAAACACACGCTGTAGGGTAGGTGAACACACAGGCTGTAGGGTAGGTGAAACACACAGGCTGTAGGGTAGGTGAAACACACAGGCTGTAGGGTAGGTGAAACACACGCTGCAGGGTAGGTGAAACACACAGGCTGTAGGGTAGGTGAAACACACGCTGCAGGGTAGGTGAAACACACAGGCTGTAGGGTAGGTGAACACACAGGCTGTAGGGTAGGTGAAACACACAGGCTGTAGGGTAGGTGAAACACACAGGCTGTAGGGTAGGTGAAACACACAGGCTGTAGGGTAGGGTAGGGTAGGTGAAACACACAGGCTGTAGGGTAGGTGAAACACACAGGCTGTAGGGTTGGTGAAACACACAGGCTGTAGGGTAGGTGAAACACACAGGCTGTAGGGTAGGTGAAACACACAGGCTGTAGGGTAGGTGAAACACACAGGCTGTAGGGTTGGTGAAACACACAGGCTGTAGGGTAGGTGAAACACACAGGCTGTAGGGTAGGTGAAACACACAGGCTGTAGGGTAGGTGAAACACACAGGCTGTAGGGTAGGTGAAACACACAGGCTGTAGGGTAGGTGAACACACAGGCTGTAGGGTAGGTGAAACACACAGGCTGTAGGGTAGGTGAAACACACAGGCTGTAGAGTAGGTGAAACACACAGGCTGTAGGGTAGGTGAAACACACAGGCTGTAGGGTAGGTGAAACACACAGGCTGTAGGGTAGGTGAAACACACAGGCTGTAGGGTAGGTGAAACACACAGGCTGTAGGGTAGGTGAAACACACAGACTGTAGGGTAGGTGAAACACACAGGCTGTAGGGTTGGTGAAACACACAGGCTGTAGGGTAGGTGAAACACACAGGCTGTAGGGTAGGTGAAACACACAGGCTGTAGGGTTGGTGAAACACACAGGCTGTAGGGTAGGTGAAACACACAGGCTGTAGGGTAGGTGAAACACACAGGCTGTAGGGTTGGTGAAACACACAGACTGTAGGGTAGGTGAAACACACAGGCTGTAGGGTTGGTGAAACACAGAAGCTGCCAACATGAACATAAAGGTATAAGCGTATTTTACAAAACATTACGTACATACACAAATAAAATATATCTATATACACCTATACCTAGGTTGACCCCATATGTACTAACACTCGTTCACATGCTCAGTCTCACTTTCACTCATTCACTCTCATATATTGCTATCAATAAAGTTAATTAAATATTCAAAACCGTCATGTGCTTCCTATTGAATGAGTCAAAAGTTAATAAGTAAACTAGCTGCCTTAACCAACTGTGAGCTGTAGGCTCTGCTTCTACTGTGCTACGCTTGGCTGAGTGTTCGGCTAACCACGAAGACTTGTAACCTCAGAGCCAAGAGGGAGTTCTACTCCAGTATTATGAAATTGTTCTTTGATGACTTTGTACTGTTGTAATGGGCCTCGTCTGCCTAAATGAGCCACCACTACCTTTGTCAACACTCCACGACTCCACGACTACCTTTGTCAACACTCCACGACGCACCACTACCTTTGTCAACACTCCACGACGCCACCACTACCTTTGTCAACACTCCACGATGCCACCACTACCTTTGTCAACACTCCACGACGCCACCACTACCTTTGTTAACACTCCACGACGCCACCACTACCTTTGTCAACACTCCACGACGCCACCACTACCTTTGTCAACACTCCATGACGCCACCACTACCTTTGTCAACACTCCACGACGCCACCACTACCTTTGTCAATACTCCACGACGCCACCACTACCTTTGTCAACACTCCACGACGCCACCACTACCTTTGTCAACACTCCACGATGCCACCACTACCTTTGTCAACACTCCACGACGCCACCACTACCTTTGTCAACACTCCACGACGCCACCACTACCTTTGTCAACACTCCACGACGCCACCACTACATTTGTCAACACTCCATGACAACAAGTTACATAGGGAGAGAGGAGACCAGATAGGAAGGGATGTAAACCAAAGTTGCTGTTGAGAAATGAAGAGAAATGAGAGCCATGGAGAGGTGCACAGAGTCGTGGAGAGGTGTGGAGAGCAATGGAGAACAGTGGAAGACAAGCAGAAGATGTAGGAGACCCTTGCAGCCACTTATTGCAGGAGGCTCCATGCCTCCCAAGACCTTCCTTTCTAATCACCCTAGACACTCTCTAATCACCCTAGACCCTCTATAATCACCCTAAGATACTGTGTAATGAGAGTGATTAGTCACATTAGTGGTCTCCTAGCCACTCTCCAGTGATGGGGAAACTGACAACAGGCTCAATGGATCAATACTTACACATTCCTGGCTCACTCAAAGCAGGCCTCTATGTCTCTCACACACTCTGTCTCATATAAAGATATGTCTTAATTAGTTTTAACTCACAACTTCCCAAATATCAGAGCCTGCTCATAACAGCACAAAACACATAAGAACACTTAAGATCTTGTGAATTGGTAGCTGGAACAGAGACAGTCCTTGTGCTACCAAAACTAAGTCAGTGATTTAGTACACAAATGATCAACATTTACTCATAAATACTGTACAATATATGAAATTACTACTGTATTAAACATGAAATTATGTGTATTGTTTGTTACCATCATGTACTGGTGAACTTCAGACAAACGTGCAGTATTCAATATTTAGCCAAAAAAATTATATCCATTTAAACATTTTAAAGGAAACATGATGCATAATAAAAATATTCTATCTCCCTCTGTAAAAGTTTAACATGTTTAGTAGGTCACCATAAATTCATTCCAGAAATACATCCTTCGCAGTGTTTGGCTTCCAAGAAGAAACCTTACACTAGGCTTGAGAGAGAACATTATTCTGGCACAGCATTCAGAGGTTTCTATTACAAGTGATGTAGGACATGGCCAGTAGGGCTGTCTTCATTCAGCAGACAGCTGAAGACATGGCTGCAATATTACCCTACATGCAACACTGATGGATGTGACATCTCCCTCTCTCCACTTCCCACTTAAACCTGCTCCCTAGGGAAGGCAACAGGCTCGGCAAGTACATGGAGGGATACTAGAACATGGACTCTAGCGTGTCTCCATTTTACTATTCTGTTTGGTAACTGGTTTTTGTAATTATTTACAGTGGAATGAAATGGGTTGAATTAATAAAACAGAGAGCAATGCTGGCTGACATTGGCTTCTTAAATAGTTTAATGATTGATTTATTGTGTGTGGGCTCACATAATAAATAAGACAGGCTGTTTATGAATACAAACTCTGAAGACTAGATTTAACAAGATTTAACAAGATTGCCACCCAAAGAATTAACTCTAGGTAGCAGGTGGACAAGGAAGCCTTTGGCTTATCGAGAGTCCGACCCTTTTATCTATGTGTATCCCGCCCGTCTGAGGTATGTGTCGATTTTATTTTTAAACATATTCACACTACTAGCACCCACACAATCAGCAGGTAATCTGTTCCATTCATTTACAGTCCTTTGTGAAAATGAAAACTTTCTTATATCCAATCTACTCTGCTCCTTTGCTAATGCAAGATCATGTCCTCTAGTCCTTCTATCTTTCTTAATTAACTGAGAAAAACTATCAATATTTTCATAACCCTTCAATATTTTAAACACTTCTATCTGATCTCCTCTCAATCTCCTGGTCTCTAGTGTTGTTAAACCGCATTTTTTTAGGCGTATTTCATAACTAAGATCCTTCAGATTTGGTATCATTTTAGTTGCTCTCCTCTGCACTCTTTCTAGCATATCTATGTCCTTCCTGCGATATGGCCTCCACGCTTGAATACAATATTCTAAATGAGGCCTAACTATTGTTTTGTACAGCGGTATTATTAGCTCTTTTTCCTTATACGTTATGTTTCGCCTAATTAATCCAAGGATTTGATTTCCCTTTGAAGCTGCAATTCCGCACTGCTCTGAAATCTTCATATCAGCACTAACGGTTAACCCTAAGTCCTTTTCTTTTACAGTAGTACTTAGTACAGTACCCCCCATTGTATATTCTACTTCTTCGTTCCCATGTCCTATGTGGAGGCATTTACATTTCCCAAAATTGAACATCATTTGCCACTTTTCAGACCATTTGATCAACCTGTCAAGATCATCTTGTAAATGCTGTCTATCTCCATCACTTTTAATCCTTCTAAACACTTTTGTATCATCCGCAAATTTCAACACCTTGCTTGTTATTTCATCATCCAAATCGTTGATGTATATTAAGAATAATATAGGACCTAATACTGATCCCTGTGGTACCCCACTCAATACCGATTTCCAGTTTGAAGCCTCCCCATCAACTACTACACGTTGTCTTCTGTCAATCAGCCATTGTTCTATCCAGTTTATTATACCATTTCCTATGCCATGGGCCTTTAGTTTAAGCAGTAATCTTTGATGTGGTACTTTGTCAAAAGCTTTTTGAAAATCTAAGTAGACGATATCTACTGGTGATCCCTCATCTACCCACTTAGTGATGTCTTCCAAAAAACATAACATATTTGTTAAGCATGACCTCGCTTTAAAAAAACCATGTTGAGATGGGTTTATCAAGTTTTGTTTAACAAGAAAATCCACCATGTGATCTTTAATTAGTCTTTCTAATAATTTACAAATACTGATGTTAAACTCACTGGTCTATAGTTCTCTGACTTGTTTCTCGAACCTTTTTTGAATAACGGTATAATGTTTGCTTCTTTCCATTCTAAAGGAACCACTCCCTCTTCTAATGACAAGTTGAAAACTGTTGCAAGTGGTATGCTAATTTGTTCTACAATTTCCAATAGTAGTTTGGGTGGAATACCATCCACTCCAGGTGATTTATTATCCTTCATAGCCCTTATTTTCTTAGCTACCATTTCCAGGGTTACAATTAATTGTCCTAAATAGTCTGAATCTGCCCCCTTGAACTTAGCCTCTGGTATTGGCAGTGAACTAATATCTTCCCTGGTAAACACTAAACTAAAGTACTCATTCAGGTCTTCTGCCATTATGAATCCCTCTGATATTATATTTCCAGCACTATCTTCTAGAGGACCGACCTTATCTTGAACTTTCTGTTTGCTTCGAACATACGCATAAAAACTCTTGCTGTCATGATCTGTTTAGTGATGGTGTATCTAGAGCATAAATGAGATATGTTCAACAGTGATGTGAAAATATGCAATTAACTGATGTATCTGATGTTTGGGGAATTAATAAAGCCTCTCTCATACTTGGATGTCTGTCAAACTGTACACAACTGGAGTTACCATTAACACCAAAGTTTACACTAGCACAGAAAGCAGATTTGCAATAATGTGGCAGTAATGACCCTGGTCCCACAGGAAGTGGATCACCCTGTTTTCACTGATATCAAAATAGTTCATATTGACACTGACTCAGTGACACTGACACACTCAGCGACATTGACAGTGATTCCAGGCCCAGAGTATTTGCATAAAGACTGCTGACGATGACACATGTGCACTCACACACACACGAGGTGCACTCACAATCATAATGTGCACTCAGAAAGTGCACTCACACAATGCACTCATACCCATGATGTGCACTCAAACTCAGAAAGTGCACTAACACTCACAAAGTGCATTAACACTGACAATGTGCACTAACAGACAAGGTGCACTAACACTAATAAGGTGTACTAACACTTACAAAGTGCATGCACATTGATGTGGTGCACATCCACCAATGACACATCTTGCACCAAGTGCTGTCTCCTTCCCCCCCCCATCACCCTCTCAAGAGATGGAACCCCATCATCAAAAATGCTGTTCCACCCTCTACTATACTGTTACTAGTCTGTTAGTACATTGTTAGTGTACAACTGACACCATAAATAATAACCAAATCCTCCAACACGATTGCTGAGGACCCAGTATTGATGCCTATACCATCTGTCTGTCTATGTTTCAGGCCTGGTGTTGTACAAACAGAAGCCAATCTCAAGATTTATCTGACTTGTCATCGTGTTTCAGCAATGCCTCTATCAATATAAACAGGCAAGAGTACAGCAGAAAGAACGCCCACGGAAGAGAGACGGAGAAGCACGTGAAAGGACAACACCACGCCGCTGTCGACACCTCGCAAAAAACATCTCATCACTCCGATACGTAAGTGTCTGTTTCTGGAGATTCAACAACTGTAGGTTAATAAAAACAGGCAAGAGGATAGACACAGCCCTGCTGGGTTACTATTTAGATAGCTGCATGTGACAGTATTAGAGGATGATGTTTCTGGGCGGCAGTGTCAGTGGAGGCAGGTATAGGACTGGCTCAGGTGGTCCGCTCAAGTCCTAGGGCTGTTGATATCATACAACAGAGTATATGACGTAAAACACATCATGCATGCATATCTTATACACACACATTGTATACGAGATCTAATAAGATTATAAAATGGATAATTTAACTTGATATTAAATAGCAAAATCTAGACATTACACAAACCCGATATTTTAATGTACTTTGTATTCACATTTGATATATGTACAAGTTCATTTTATATCTATAAATTAAATAAATCAAATAAGTAATATTCAGTTTATTCTATGTGTAAATCTGTGTTGTCATGTTAGCACCATGAACACTCCAGGTGTCTATTTTGGGCGGTATCGTATTCTCTAATCTCTACACATTAATATTGCAGCACTGGAATGCCGTATTAAGGCAGCCGCATAGTCTTGAATGAATAAGATCATTACCGTGACCAAGAAGCCTGTGTAAATGTTAGCATCAAGTATTGATGGCAGAATGACAGTAGCCTCTTCAGATGGATATCCCTGATGCTGTTTCATGCCTGACAGCCTCTCCTCTCCCAGACACTAGGGCTGGGGCTGATTCAGTTATTGCAGCCCAGGCTACAGTATGACAACATGGCTGATGATAATGTTCCGCATGGCCGACTCCTCTGACAGCCTGGTCCAGAGTCTGACTCGGTGGCTCTGAGGTGATGGAGTAGATGCCTAGACTTGGTGGTGCATCAACCAAAGCTACACAAGATGTCTTTCTCATTACGCTGGGTCTGGCAAGTTGGATGCACACAACACCAATATTTATTTGTTTATTATAATTTGTTTATGCCAAAATTATAATGTCAATTCCATGCCTGCCATTTATGTCCGATCATTTGGAGTTTTTCAGAAATCACTTGATCATACAGTGTGATGTGTCCTTTACTATATGCTCTGTATGAAAGGGAAACCATTTGCATGTGAAAGTGCGCATAGTATATTAAAACATGTCATCACATCAAGTTCCATGTCTGATATCTATGTTTGTTTGTTTGTGCTCCACATGATGGGTGAGGCACTGGACAATTACACCCCCCCCCCCTCCACAGACACCCCCACCCCCACCAGATACCCCAGGGAGAGTGATTACCAGGACATTCAACAAAGAGTTCTGAGATCAAAGTCTTGTCTACACCTAATTAGTAAGACTCCAGGGAATGGAGATCAAGACACCTGAGTTGATGGTTACATCATCTCTACTGGCAGATACCACAGTTTCATTACACAAATAGACACCCAGGTGTCTTCTCCCCTCAAACCCCCAACCCCTCTTCTACACCCCCCCCCCCTACCCCCTCCCACAGTGTCCAGAGTAGGACAGGGTTTAATAGCGAGGTCATGCTTAACAAATATGTTATGTTTTTTGGAAGACATCACTAGGTGGGTAGATGAGGGATCATCAGTAGATATCATCTATTTAGATTTTCAAAAAGCTTTCGACAAAGTACCACATCAAAGATTACTCCTTAAGCTAAAGGCCCATGGCATAGGAAATGGTATAATAAACTGGATAGAAAAATGGCTGAATGACAGAAGACAACGTGTAGTAGTTGATGGGGAGGCTTCAAACTGGAAATCGGTATTGAGTGGGGTACCACAGGGATCAGTACTAGGACCTATATTATTCTTAATATATATCAACGATTTGGACGATGATATAACAAGCAAGGTGTTAAAATTTGCGGATGATACAAAAGTGTTTAGAAGGATTAAAAGTGATGGAGACAGACAGCATTTACAAGATGATCTTGATAGGTTGATCAAATGGTCTGAAAAGTGGCAAATGCTGTTCAATTTTGGGAAATGTAAATGCCTCCACACAGGTCATGGGAATGAAGAGGTAAAATATAAAATGGGGGGGTACTGTTCTAAGTACTACTGTAAAAGAAAAGGACTTAGGGTTAACCATTAGTGCTGATATGAAGGTTTCAGAGCAGTGCGGAATTGCAGCGTCAAAGGGAAATCAAATCCTTGGATTAATTAGGCGAAATATAGCGTATAAGAAAAAAGAATTAATAGTACCGCTGTACAAAACAATAGTGAGGCCTCATTTAGAATATTGTATACAAGCATGGAGGCCATATCGCAAGAAGGACATAGATATGCTAGAAAGAGTATCTTGATACCAAATCTGAGGGATCTTAGTTACGAAATACGCCTAAAAGAATGTGGTTTAACAACACTAGAGACCAGGAGATTGAGAGGAGATCACATAGAAGTGTTTAAAATATTGAATGGTTATGAAAATATTGATAGAAACATTTTTTTCTCAGTTAAGAAAGATAGAAGGACCAGAGGACATGAAGCTACATTAGTAAAGGAGCAGTGTAGATTAGATATAAGAAAGTTCTCATTCTCACAAAGGACTGTAAATGAATGGAACATATTATCTCCTGATTGTGTTGGTGCTAGTAGCGTGAATATGTTTAAAAATAAAATCGACACACACCTTAAAAAGGCGGGATACATGTAGATAAAAAGTATTGGACTCTCGATAAGCCAAAAGGCTTCCTTGTCCAACTGCCATCCAGAGTAATTTTCTGGATGGCAATCTTGTTAAATCTTGTTAAATAGCTAATGCCATCAATTAATCACATTGTTTAGTAATCAGCCAACTTGTCCTCACCCTTGTAATCCCCTGACACTTGACCTGTAAAACCATCTCTCAGTCACCCTGGGTAAACTAACAACCCACTTGATGTAAACAACACAAGTAAATAGATCACACACATACAACTCAATCTGGAGGTTTTGTAATGAAGCTCCTCCCACAAGTTAGTTACCTACTCCGTAGGTCTCTCGTCCAATCATGTGTGACCACTGGCTATATAAAGAATAAAACACATGGCGGAAAAAACAACTTCAACAGTGAGAAACAAAAACAAAACTACCAGAAAGAAAAGAAAAACAAGAATAATAAAAAATTCAAGAATCAGAAGACTACAAAAATGGGACAGAGAAATGCAAGAATTATGAGAGACAACGACACATTACTGGACCAAACGAATGACTTTAGCCAACATGACCCAAACTGACACACATCCCTTCCTGTCAGGGCTGTACTTCTCACCCTGGGGGAGAGGGGTCTACTACACCCAATTGGGGACACTAGGGATTATAAGGCAACAAATAAGGGACTGCAGCAGCAGCCCAATTAGTCCATGTCCCTGTTCTGCACCCATGGGCTTGGGTGTGGATAGAAGCCAACAGAGACACCATGGTCTCCTATCACTGGAGCATGGCTTCTCTTTTATGTGGAACATACTTGTGGTGTACAAATAAATGCTGCCAATAAAGGGTGGTGTGCCCTGGTAGTGACACAGGGTAGATAGGCTGTGGTTGGGGGTTATATAGTGTCTGTGGGTTATCATACCCAAGGGACAAGGGAATGTGGGTATCAGTTTAATCAGTCCGACTAGTTAGCTCTGACTTGCAATGTCTGTTAATTAATGCATTCACCATAACTTAATTAATGCATTCACCATAACTTAATTAATGCATTCACCATAACTTAATTAATGCATTCACCATAACTTAATTAATGCATTCACCATAACGTTATTTATCATATTCACGTAATGTATATAAACATTTATGCCTCTAGCATCAATTGTCTGAAGCAAGATATGTCAGTTATAGAAATTTACTTACCTGTGATTCATATGATTTACCGATTCATACACACAACCTAAACAATTCCAGATGTTGTTGATAAAATGTTAACAGCTGACTTCATTGGCTGCATCTCTGTGTTTATTAGTTAACATTTTCAGTATGACTTTATATTATATTCACATAGTTGCTACAGACAGTTAGGGTGCCATAATCAGTATACCAGGTCATTTGCTGACAAGCCAGATATGGCCGGGGAACACATCAATTTACAAGATACTCATTTTGGTGTCTACCAGAATTCTGAAACATTGGGACAATGTACAATGTCTAAATCCCCCCTTCCCCATATATTTATCACCCCACCACCTAAACCCTGGGGTGTCTAGTCTTCCTATTCCATCATAAACCACAAATCACTGGTTCTTCATTATTGCACTACACAAATATAGACCTGAACTTTGTACCAGTGAACCCCATCAACTAGTGACATTTTGGAAGTGGATTCCTTCTAGTTCTGGGTTTAAGGTATTTTAGCTGTATATCAGCTGATTTGATTATTTTTTCTGACTGAACAAAATAACTAACATCCCTGTTCCTTTGCATTCCATGCTTCTTGCAGATATTCATGACATTATGACAACTGCATTTGTTGTGATTTAAAATATTATTATTTGTTGAGGAGTTCATCAGGTGTTGGAGTTCAACTGTGACTTGTTGAAACATCAGCAAAATGCACTTTACAATTAAAATCACATTGCAATTGGTTATGGCACAAGTGTCCAGTACAGCCATCTAGTGTGTGCTGTACCAGAAAGTGATCCAGCCATACCAGAACACAAACATGCCTCACTGGTTCACTGGCTGATTGACCATGTATTTAATTACACTGGATCACAGGCAATTAGACATGAATAGAGAAAACACAACATCAAAGAAATTAATACTTAGGGACAAGGTTTAACACATATTTCTTGTTTGTGTTGCTGTCAACACCTATCAGGATCGGAAACATCATCTGCTGGATGAATGCCAAACCCAAAAAGACCACAAGGCACCTAGTTCAGCCCTGTACAATGATTTCAATAAGTGCAAGGCCTACTATAAACCAGTGTGGTCTCCATCTAACTAACCATAATTGACTGTCTGACCTTGTTCCGGTATATTCCAGGAACCAACTCCCACACATTATAAAAAAGATTGATGGAGTGACTGGCCAATATAGTATAAACATAGAATGATGCAGTTGAATCTGTTCATAAGAAACTGATTGAAGTCAGGTGATCTTGCTGTGCTGGCCTCTGAAATCTTTCTTCATGAATTCAGTCTGATCAAGGGCATTTAAATAAAATATGAATAAGCTCCAAACTTAAATAAATGTCCGTAGTAAGCAGTACTATAACTACAGCCTGGGCCCCCTGACACCACCCACTGGTGGCTCAAGAGATACAGACACTGAGGGAGGTTTTTCTCTAATTTTGTTTTTCAAAAAATAAATGATAGAATTTAACAATTTGTCCATCAGTTGAAACAATTGTGTCAGTATTGTGTAAGATAGAGAAGAATCTGACTTTTGTTTTTGTTTTTTTACGAGAAACAGCTGATTGGTGGAGAGATAGAGATTATTAGAAACAATGTGAAAGAGAGAAGGAAGGAACTAAGGAGGAGTTGTGGAGAGGATATGGGGAAGGAAAGAGAAATGGAGAGGAGGAGAGAAGAGAAGAAAACTGGGAAGAGAATGCCTGTCATCCTTGGTTTCCATTGACACTGTCTCCTATGTGCTATGGGTGTCACATTCCCCTGTCAGTGCCACCCACCCCCCACACACACAACCCTGCCACACCCACCCAGACAAACCTTCCTTGTACAAAAACTTCTTGGCTCTGTGAGCATAGCAGACATGACGCTTGTAGAGAACCAACACTTAGAGAACAACTCTAATGACCACTTGGCACTCACAGCACTGTTACACATGTCCACACCTCTGAGCCATGACCTCCATGACCTGGCTGGTCAGTGTCAGTTTAGCTACATGTGTAAACAGCTAATTATATCTGGATAATTAGCCTCTTGGGCTTTGTCCATGAGTTCTTGTAGCACTGGATTCACCTTGAACCACAAGAAGCTTGGAATGTGGTCAAAGCAACAGGTGTCTGTGACATCTGTACACTGCCAGCAAGGTGGCTGGGGGTAGGGGTGGAGGTGTGGGGGGTAACTCTGGACACTGACAGAAGACAGATCCAGTCAGGAGTACACAGAACAAAACCTAACCTACTTCTGTATAAACTACTTATGTAAGTAGCAACATTGAAACACAATCTTGTCCTTTGCCCAGCCGTCTGAAGTCGGAACATAGTCGGGAGAAACACATAGAAAACTTCTTAATTAATACAACACTACAAACTTATATGTTAATTTTGTATGTAAAGTTAAATAGAGAGACTATGGTTGTGATGTTACTGGGTAATAACGCATGAACCATGTTTACCAGAAGTAAACACAAGAGGCTACATTAAACATTATACAGCTACAACCCTATTTTAAATGTAACTTATCATTTTATTTTTTAGACTTGACATTTTATATATTATACCTGAGATATATTTTCAACGCCACTACAAATGTATGATTGACAAAAGTATAAATGGTAACAGCCAGCGATGATAACAAATCACAAACTGCAGCTTTACTAGTCCTCGTCACAGATCCACGCAGTCGACACATCTGCACATTAGAGGGACATTTATCAAAACAAAAACATATGTAACTTAAAAGTGATCCACGAGACCCTACGCAAGCTTATGGAACGAAAACATTGCTCCAGGGAACTCCGAGCCCAGTGAGAAACAGGAGCAAACAGCACTCTGAAACTGCAACAAGAAATATTGAGTGATATTTTAATTACACATGTTCCATTAGTGAGTGATTAGTTGTAGCTCAAGTGACCAAACCTGCTCTCAGATTCCTTCAGGATGTTAGGGTTTACTGATGTTAGTTCACCAGACCTGGTTCCCGTGAACCTATCACTGGCTCCAGGGTTTAACTGGCCTGACTTGCACTGCATACGATTGTGGGGACATCCTGCAGAATATGTATAAGTATTACAGGTCATCAGTTAATGGACTTCTTAAGGCACACCGGAAGTCATGGTAGAATACCCAGGGACAATTTAGGGACCTGCTTCCTTAACGCTATGTCTGGTCATTGTTTAAAGTTTGCAGTAAACCAGATATAATACTAAGGCAGTGTCACAGGAGGAGTACACTTGCTCCACAGGAGGAGTACACTTGCTCCACAGCAGGAGTACACTTGCTCACACTTGCTCCACAGGAGGAGTACATTTGCTCACACTTGCTCCACAGGAGGAATACACTTGCTCACACTTGCTCCACAGGAGGAGTACACTTGCTCACACTTGCTCCACAGGAGGAATACACTTGCTCACACTAGCTCCACAGGAAGAGTACACTTGCTCACACTTGCTCCACAAGAGGAGTACACTTGCTCACACTTGCTCCACAGGAGGAGTACACTTGCTCACATTTGCTCCACAGGAGGAATACACTTGCTCACACTTGCTCCACAGGAAGAGTACACTTGCTCACACTTGCTCCACAGGAGGATTACACTTGCTCACACTTGCTCCACAGGAGGAGTACACTTGCTCACATTTGCTCCACAGGAGGAATACACTTGCTCACACTTTTTAAATTAAAGTCCATATTTAACATTCAATTAGGGTAAGTTAGTGCATCTCTGGTCATGATATATGGAGACATTTTCCATATCAAATGTTAATGTTTCATGTGTGCTGTGTCTTTCAGCCTGTCTTCCTTGAGATTTAAGTGCTATAAAAGTTAACGACTTTACTGTTATTATAGTAAGTCATTGAAGAATTGAGGGGCCAAATAAAGCCAGTCATTTGATAGAAGCTGCTGGTAGTCTAGGATTTTATTTAACTCTGAAAAAATAGGATTACAGAAAATTATATACAAGTTGGCGTGTTGACTACATATGAAAATTTTAATTAATTTAAGTGACAATTTTTTTATTTTATATGTTCATTCTAGGAAGTGGATTCTTGCTGCCCTGTTCAACATGATCATCTGCAGAAGGTTCATTACTGTTTTTTTCTGAGTCTCCCAGCCCTAGATTCAGTCACTCGGCAGACTCTCCTCATTGGGGGGTGATTTGCTGTAGGCCCTTAAGTGGACCTGACAGCCACTTAGCAACACTTGGGGTGATCTCATCTGGGTTTGTGCCCTACTGGGGAAGATGCCCTTCCTAGTCTCCTAGGAAGGGATCAGCTAGATCCCAGCACAGCAATGTGGGAGAAACACAAAGTTGTACTGAATCCAGTGTCCACTCAAAAGAATGACCATTGGTCAATGGTTGGTCAGTCTACAGCTGGGAAACACCAACCTCACCAGTATTCCAATACCAGGATATAGTCCTAGTCTGTTTGTGGGAACTAAGAGTGCCCAGGAAGGAGATTAGTAATATGTACTTAATATATATCTATCTAATTTGAATGAAACTGAAAATAAACATCAAAGCAGGTAAATGTGTTATCATTTGTAACCAAACCACACAATAATGATTGTTTGTATAAAATGAAGAGATATCAGTTTCTATAGATCAACCAAATCACTGTGATTGATAACCTACAGATCAAGGAGTGCCTTTCAGTGCAGAATCAGGCAGGAGTATGTTTTGCTCCTTGAATTGTGTTTGTTCTAGGGGTGAGAGCTTGTTCTAGTGTCAGGAACATCTGGCAAAGTGTTTGCCTTAACCAGTCCATGTTACAAGAATTAACTTCCAAGGAACAAAGTCTCTCTGATCCTCTGATCTTTGATAGGGAAGATGTCTCCAGGCTTTCACTTAAATTACCTGGTCTCTGTTTCCTCTCCAGCTTGGTAGCAGTTCCAAAGTTTTTACACACTTGAAAACACAACTTGGCCAAGGTTTATCAAACAACAAAGTTCAACAGAATTTTGCTACTAAGAAGCAGGTTCTGTTTCAGGTTTACAAGAATTGGAACACAATTCTGAAATGGCATGCATACCTCCAGACAGGGCACATGTATAACCTCCACTGCCTTCAGGTCGCTAGTGTCAACAAACAGCCAATTATCCACTTCAGCAATGCATATTTGCATAACAGAGTTTTTTCTTGGGGGAAAGGGAATGCATCTCTTCTGGTGAGGGAAGGGAATCAGCCCTCAAGGTGGGAATATTGGTGGGAGTTTTTTCTTGGAGAAAGGGAACGCATCCCTTCTGGTGAGGGAAGGGAATCAGCCCTCAAGGTAGGAACATACATATGATGCTAGCTGAAATAACGTGTCTAGACATCACTATTTCTAGAAGCTTGTATCGAGTACTTAAAACAACATCTTCAGGTCTGGCTGAAGAGGTTGTTGCTGTGCATGCGTCAGGTGGAAAAGTTCCTCTGACAGTCTAATAAAGCTCACTGATGGAACAGCTGAAGTTTGAGATGAAGATGCAGAGACAGGGAGTGTGAGAGAAGCTGAGTGGTCCAGTGTGCACACGAGGCAGTGCGAAACTGTTGGTAATGTTTTGTTACATGACGATCAGGAACCATGTTCCAGTGGTACACATGTCCTCTAATTCACACACTTGTACATTCACCTCAGTATAATCATTATAATTAATTCACAGTAAAACAATATGGAAATATTACAGTCAACAATCACATTCAAATATAAACAATTTATGTTAGTGCAGTTGGAAAGTGGTGACTAAATACAGTATCAAGCTGTAGTCAGGTATAACATTTCAACTTGTTACACTTCCTGCCCGGGGTAGGCACCTGGCTGACTGTTTCAGGAAACTGGCATGTCTAATGAGCACGTTTCACCCCTGGTTTTTTTATTCTCCCTAAACTGCAGTACCCTACTACCCCACTAACATATGGCCCAGTAACGCAACCTACAAGCCCACAGGTGATTCACCCTTCAACCCTTCCACCTGAGCCACTGGTGCCCCAAACCATCATGACAACAAAATATTTGTGATAACACAAATGAACAAAATGAAATACACAAGAGACATACAGTGTTGCATCACATTCAAACAGCCCTCTGTGTGGGGGGTTAGAGGCCAAAGGGGTACAGGGAACTACAGACGAAGGTACTAAGTAAGGTGATACTATTATCCCTTCAACAGAACTGATATATCTGTCCAGAGGATTGACTGAGTGTGGGAAACAAGGCTACTATGACCAGGCCGGGGTCAATTGGTTAAGTAAGCAACCCCCTTTCACAGTGTTACTGAGTGTGTGAATATAGCCCGGGGACTTACAAACTACAGCAGATTGTGCAACAGTGTACCCCTCTTAATAATGAGATTGTAAGGAAATAACTTTAAACACATACATGGTTTAACTGCAAAATATTATGGGTAAATTACAAATACGGAAGGGTAAATAACAATAGTAACATATCTGTTTATCACAACAGTTTCCTATGTTCTAGTTCCAAAGGGTGATCAAGGAAATCATATACGGAGCTGGTGGGAGTTGTGTCTTTTTCATAACTCGATACAAGATACAGTACTGTGACAACTATTACTCAGTACACTCTGGGCAAGATACAGTACTGTGATAACTATTACTCAGTACACTCTGGGCAAGATACAGTACTGTGATAACTATTACTCAGTACACTCTGGGCAAGATACAGTACTGTGACAACTATTACTCAGTTCACTCTGTGCAAGATACAGTACTGTGACAACTATTACTCAGTTCACTCTGTGCAAGATACAGTACTGTGACAACTATTACTCAGTACACTCTGGGCAAGATACAGTACTGTGACAACTATTACTCAGTTCACTCTGTGCAAGATACAGTACTGTGACAACTATTACTCAGTTCACTCTGGGCAAGATACAGTACTGTGACAACTATTACTCAGTACATTCTGGGCAATATACAGTACTGTGACAACTAATAGTCAGTTCACTCTGGGCAAGATACAGTACTGTGACAACTATTACTCAGTTCACTCTGGGCAAGATACAGTACTGTGACAACTATTACTCAGTACATTCTGGGCAAGATACAGTACTGTGACAACTATTACTCAGTACACTCTGGGCAAGATACAGTACTGTGACAACTATTACTCAGAACACTCTGGGCAAGATACAGTACTACGACAACTATTACTCAGTACACTCTGGGCAAGTTACAGTACTGTGACAACTATTACTCAGTTCACTCTGGGCAAGATACAGTACTGTGACAACTATTACTCAGTACACTCTGGGCAAGATACAGTACTGTGACAACTATTACTCAGTTCACTCTGTGCAAGATACAGTACTATGACAACTATTACTCAGTACACTCTGGGCAAGATACTGTACTGTGACAACTATTACTCAGTTCACTCTGGGCAAGATACAGTACTCTGACAACTATTACTCAGTACACTCTGGGCAAGATACAGTACTGTGACAACTATTACTCAGTTCACTCTGGGCAAGATACAGTACTGTGACAACTATTACTCAGTACACTCTGGGCAAGATACAGTACTGTGACAACTATTACTCAGTTCACTCTGTGCAAGATACAGTACTATGACAACTATTACTCAGTACACTCTGGGCAAGATACTGTACTGTGACAACTATTACTCAGTTCACTCTGGGCAAGATACAGTACTGTGACAACTATTACTCAGTACACTCTTGGCAAGATACAATACTGTGACAACTATTACCCAGTACATCCTGTGCAAGATGGGATGTAAAAACAACAACACCATACGACCAAAACTGCTCTACCATAAAATCACAATTCCACGAGATTGTAGCTGGAATGTTGTCAATGTTTATTTACTGTAAAACAACACATATTTTTATGATCATAGAATATAATATTATTCTGTGCTTGTATGGAAGGAAGATGTACCAAGATGAAGTCCCTCTGTGCGCAGTCTGTACCAAGGTGGGTGGTGAGTTGAAGCACTCATTAGCTGACTGAGGGTTGTTAGCTGAAGGTGTTGGTTCCAAGCTGGCTCCTGGCTGCATGTCAGCACATTCTCCACCAGTGTGCCTTCTGCCTTCAAATAGGAATGTCTCCTCCCAGCCCACAGACATCCCTTGTCCTCTTGCTTCCTCGTTAACATGGTGGTGAGTCAACACATTTTTCTGGAGTGTACAGCTAAACAAACCTTTACACAACGACCAGTATTGGAGCAAATGAAATATGGCGATTATTGATGAGACATCAGAATAATTACGGACGATGAATTATAAATTGCTTCCTACTACTGCAGGTGTTTTAAATTCTAGAGTCGGTGCAGCAACATGGAAAGATCCCTAGTTCTAATACTAGTTTGTCGTAACTCTAGGAACAACAAGAAAGTGAGAATCAGAAGTGGCTGATAAGTAATAGTACATATCTTAAAACTAAAGCAATATCCTCAGTCTCTAGTAGACGTTGTAGTTGATTATAACCCACAAATAACAAACCATGTCCAACACCACTATCTGCTCCAGTGACCAGGACACAGATGAGAACATGACAGGTGATGAGCTCTGTCTAATGAGTCATGTCACTAACTAGAGACAAGATGACAGTCAGGCAGTGGCTGTACAGAGCTCTCATATAACCACTCTAATAGCAGTGACCAAGCGTAATACAAGTGTCTCACTGCACACACAAGTCTGAGACTGTCACAGTTGATGACAATGTGATGACCCAGCAGGAGGGTTGACAGTGGACATCAGTGGACAGTGTCCTCTCTACTTTATTCAAGTCCCTGTCACACAGCTTTGAACATATTCGATTTCACATAATTCCTATTGGAATTCCTACATTAAGTTTATAGAATGATGCCCTGCTCTTCAATAAAATTCTACATTGAGTAGAGCTCTTATATGGGGAGATAGAATGATATGCCTTGTATGCCTTGTATGCCAGGAAACAATGACAGTGTACTGTGCTGTCTTCACCATCACCTCTGTTTGTCTAAATACAGCAGAGTCAAGCTGTGTGGCCAGAGAATGCCCTCACTCAATAACTCTAACCAAAAACAAGAGTTACCAATATGAAGTTTGAAACAATCCCATTCAGTGCCAGTGTCAGGAATACTTAACACTTCAGGAATAGGAAATACTGTTGTGACATTAGCTTTAATTATAAGCCTACAGTTGGTGTGTATGGTTTACCTAGAAGTACCCAGAGTGAAACCAACAGAAGCCACTGGTGCCTGTGTCATATATCACAGTCCCTATATCACACAAGCCCTTTTCCCTTCCCCAAGGGATACAGGGAGACAGTTCATCTCACACAAGTTGGGTTTCTCCCCTTGGGAGTTTGGGATACCATTAACTGGCACTGTTTCCACATTAAAGTACCATCAAAGCTAGCTTGTTACACAGACAGTAATTACCTGCTGGGGTAAGGTTTCCTTGTGCCCTGTCCTGTACTTGTATGACCACTGCACCCAGTTGGGGAGACACCTCCCCTCCTTTCCCATAATAAAACACACCTACAGGTCAGGTTGTTTCTAATCAACTAGCCTTCATCTCTTCTATATCCGATTCTCTCTATTCCTTCCTAGAATATTTCCTTCCGATTCAAACCGTTCTTTCCCAAATCTCCCTCCATTCCCCCTATCATTCCCTCAATCAATCCCTGCTGCATGCCTCATTTGTCAAACATATTCCCTTATCTCTTGTATTCTGTTACACCAGACACAGTGACATGGCGTTAGTGTTTGTCACAAGGGCAAGGGATGACAGCCAATTGTCACCACCTGTCAGCCCAGTATCAGCCTCTTGTCACCACCCTAAGGGCCACTGAGGTTGCCCTTCCCTGACTCATCAAACAACACATCAATAATAATTAAAGACAGACTTGAAAGTGCCACATGAGCTGTGCCATCAGACCACACATGAGGACAGATCCAGGGAGGACTTGTCTCTTATCTAACCCCCTTTTTTACCCCAACACCCCATGCATCATTAGCTGCTTCAGCAACTACATTCTTCAACAAATACCCCTCACTCAGAGACAATGAACTCTTCCAGCACAATGTTTCAGTGAAATGGAAGAGCTCATTTTCAATTGATTAGGGGTGCTAGGACACAAACAATAAAATCCTGGTTGAAAGCTGCTTGATTCAGCCTAACACTGATGGAGTAAAGTGAGATTCCCACCCCTTGTCCTGATCTGTCTGGTTCCATCTGTCAGCACAACACAGGAAGACAAAACTGCACTTGCCATCTTTCATTTGTGTTTTTATCAGGGAATATTTTTTTTAAATCATAGATGTATTTTGTGGACTTGCAACTAAAGATGCACCAATATTTTATGTCTGGTAGTGTTTCAATATGGAAACACATAATGTAATTAAAGTTTCCCCAAAATGTGGCAGGAAAATCTCCTAGCAGGATCCACAATGTTTTGTTTAGCTATTGCAAAGAAACAAGGTTAATTGAAGTTTTATAGACGTTTCCTGGCTGCATGAGATCTTATAATATTTTCAAATGGCAATGAAAATTAACTCAAGGAAATATTCTGTAAGTTACATAACAATAGATAATAAGTAATATTAGTAATGAAACTATGTCAGCAATAAGTGTCAAGGTAAGATGCATTCATTTCCTAGCTGCATAACATCTTATACAGGAAACAGCCTGCAAGTTACATGAGTAGATAATAAGTCATGTTAGTAGTGAAACTATGTCAGCAATAAGTGTCAAGGTAAGATGCATTCATTTCCTAGCTGCATAACATCTTATACAGGAAACAGCCTGCAAGTTACATGAGTAGATAATAAGTCATGTTAGTAGTGAAACTATGTCAGCAATAAGTGTCAAGGTAAGATGCATTCATTTCCTAGCTGCATAACATCTTATACAGGAAACAGCCTGCAAGTTACATGAGTAGATAATAAGTCATGTTAGTAGTGAAACTATGTCAGCAATAAGTGTCAAGGTAAGATGCATTCATTTCCTAGCTGCATAACATCTTATACAGGAAACAGCCTGCAAGTTACATGAGTAGATAATAAGTCATGTTAGTAGTGAAACTATGTCAGCAATAAGTGTCAAGGAAGGAGGCATTCATTTCCTAGCTGCAAACATCTTATAATAATTTAGAATGAAAAATACAGGAAACAGTCTGCAAGTTACATAAGAGTAGATAATAAGTCATGATAGTTGTGAAACTATGTCGGCAAAAAGTGTCAAGGTGGGGGTCATTCACTACAGGTCGTGACCTTGCCTTGTAAAACACCACCCCACCCCGCTACAGGGCAGAGGGATTCTCCTTCTCCCTCCTTCATTTCTATACTGGGCAGAAACAAAAAACCTTTCTGGTATGACAACAGACTACATAATGCCTTCTGATAGAACTATTGTAGTTACAACATGGGAATGGTCCATGTAGAGAGAAACAGCACAACTCAATCATCAATATCTGAAAAATGGAGGGTCTGAAAACCAGCAGTGAACAGCTCAGATATGGAATCGTACTGAAATAAATGTTTCATTAAAATAGTTTTGGATTTTAAATACAAATATATCCCTATGCTAAATACATTTTAAAATATACTTTTAGATATTTCATACATTTATGATATAAGTTTGACAACAAATACCTGTATTCAGCAATGTTCAATATGATACTGAAATGTCTTCTTGACCTACAAGTTTAGACAGCATTTGAAAAGCAGTTCTACTACCAAATGCACTGTTCAGAAGCAAATGCAGTTTGTTTATATTTTCTGTTCTATAAGTTATGCCCTGTGGTGTATACAGCCTGTGTTGTTCTTGTGTCATATAAACGTCACCTTTCACCAATTATAAGGCAACTTTTTTAATGTTGCTTTGCTCATAACAATGACTAATCCATGATTACTAACATGGATGAAGTGATAGTTTTTATGTTTTGCAATTACTGTATATACGTTTCTGCTACAAATACCTTGAAGAGGTATTTACGTTTCTGCTACAAATACCTTGAAGAGGTATCACTGAACCGTCTGTCTATCCAATAACTGCCACCAGCACCAGTCTGATGCCCCACCCAGGTACACAAACGTCACACTACTGATGGCGTACATGTGATCTATTCACCACTGGTGGTTTCAATGAAGCTGATGAGTTGGAAACATGGCGATATATATCATCATCCAACAGAAGGGAAAACATGAAGAACTAATTTGTGTGTAAGTAGAATTCAATAGTGGAACATATATGAACGGCCAAACATGTTGCCATGTCAACCGTCCAGTGGGGTGATTGTGTTCTTCTTTCTATCACAGCAGGGCTAATTATTGGATGAGGGCACTGTGAACAGGTAACACGCCCCCTGTGATGCCCCTTTCATACTTTACCCCTTTCATCTGATTACCCGTCTCAGCCACATACAACCAAAAGACATGGTGCTGACTTTGCAAGTTTGTTTCTGCATAAATGGCCAAATGACATTTCAAAGATGGTTTCCTTAAATTGTATTGTTTACATGTCCCTACTGATATTAGGAGTCAATAATTACAGCCTCGTCTGAAAGTTAACTAATTTGGGAACACCTTTGAACAGTGAAGAGTTTACTATCTTGAGAAAAATTTTGCTCAAGATAAACTGAAGTATTAATTACCTATCAGGTTCTGCTCATCATGGTAATTTAGAAATGTTGGTATATCAATTTTTAAATCACATTTCATATTTGTACCATGCTTAAAATGACTACACGTCACATAAAATATTCCACAATTATCTTAAAGGAAGATCTACATCATAAATTGAAACATTCACGATCACAAATGCTCTGGAAACTGCGCAATTCGCCACGCGTCAAGTGCAAATAGTGTGCATTGATATAAAAACATATTAACTGGATAGGGAGGCCCTGAATGGCATGTGAAGGAACAGCATTCTTGTGTTATTTCTGACCAGATGTTCCTAGGTGACTAATGGCCAGCATATGAGGCTTCTTTATAGGTTGTCAGACTTCTAGGAGGCTAACACAGAGATCCAGCTTCACTTCCTGGCTGCGGTACAGCAGCAGCTGGTCGCTACGGCAACTTCCAGTTTATGTGGTCGCGGGAACAACCAGCACCTCTGTCCTGTACCTCACCCACTGGAGACAGGGGATATAGACAGCAACAAGACCATGTCTCTCACTTCACACAAACATGGTGCTGCTGTATGTCGAACCAGTTCCACCAGTGAGGTCTCTCATATATACCCGTAGCAAAACATGCTCACCACAGATCATTCTTGGGGTCAATCTTTATTTCAGTGAGTGTCATTAGAAATTTTCAATCACTCATATCCTGGATAAATGTATAAACCCAATAAAAATATGGGTCCAGATCAAATGATCTTCCAGTCAAAGCCCCTCATTCAAAACCTTTTATGTCAAAATAATTGGCGTTTGGAAAATATTTATAGAGCTGTGCTAAAATATGTGGAATAATGCTATACAAAAGAATAATTTCAGCCTGTGTCACAAAATCACAGCGATAACAAAATTGGAAAAGAAATATGTCTAGTGCTACACTTGGGGGGTTGACTATTTACCAATTAATAATGAAGAAGAGCCGACACCTACATGCAGAATGCAATGGCCTCTGCTCTCTCCAATGGGGGGTTTGAAGGGACACCAGGATGAGGCAACTCAGTTTCCAGATATCAACAACAAACCTTGGTATAATTGCTGAAGTTCAGCCAAAGTAACATCATTAAATCGCTGTCAGTCGTTTTTAACCCGCCACCTGGGATAGGACAGTTTCTGAGGAACATTATTACATTGTCAATGTTTGTGCATCTGCTGCCAACGTTTCAGCTGCCTTGAGAAAATGATGTTGTCACACGTTAACTGTCAATCACTGTCACTGTCCTGGTAAGAGAACTCTAAAGAGGCTTATTTGGGTGCATGGTACAGTTTGCCCCATCAGGCAATGGGGGCGGATGGGTAGATGACATTCCACTGATGTATGTAATATTTGCACAGATGAATTATGGAACATTGGGTGGAGGGTTGGGGCTTGATTCATGTTCAGCAAATGTATTCCTTGTGTAACACACACACGCATGAATGCACGCACACACGCACAGGCACACAACACACACACAGATGCACATGCACACACCACACGCATGCACGCACGCATGCACAGGCACACAACACACTCACACACTCACACAGATGCACATGCATACACCACGCATGCACGCACACATGCACACCCGCACGCACGCACACACAACACACTCACACAGATGCACACGCACACATGCACACCCGCACGCACGCACACACAACACACTCACACAGATGCACATGCACACACCACACACACACACGCACGCACGTACACACACACACACAGATGCACACACACACACACCACACACACACGCACGCACGCACGCACGTACACACACACACTCACACAGATGCACACGCACACACACGCACGCACGCACACACGCACGCACGCACACACACACAGTTGCACACGCACACACCACACGCATGCATGCATACACGTACACACACACACTCACACAGATGCACACGCACACACCACACACACACGCACGCACGTACACACACACACACACAGATGCACACACACACACACACCACACACACACGCACGCACGCACGCACGTACACACACACACTTACACAGATGCACACGCACACACACGCACGCACGCACACACGCACGCACGCACACACACACAGTTGCACACGCACACACCACACGCATGCATGCACACACGTACACACACTCACACAGATGCACACGCACACACCACACACACGCATGTACACACGCACGCACAGGCACACAACACACTCACACAGATGCACACACCACACACACACGCACGCACGCACGCACGCACGCACTCACGTACACACACACACACACAGATGCACATGCACACATCACACACAGATGCACATGCACTTGCATGTGTGCACACACGTGCGAGTGCATGGGTCTGCATTTGTGTGTGAGCACATTCACACACAAAATAAAATTGTGTCAGACTAAATTTCAAACTCATCAAGTACCAGGGATAATTGCTGCATGTGTCTGAGATGAGATGCTAAAATTGTGTTGCCACTATAAAACATCATCAGTGGAAATTAATGAGTGTTTTTTTTATAGTAAATATTATGAGTGTTACAATTTATATGCATTTGATGCGAGCATGCAATATGTGTTACTATAATTATTATATTTAAAGCTGCACCTTCGTCTAACACTGGTCTTTTCATTCAATGCAGGTAATGTAAAAAACCTTAAAGTCATCATCATTAGTCTTGCAAATTGCAGCCACCTGCAATATAAATACCCTATCCATGGCATCACTGATGGTTACAGCCGCTTGTCTTTCCAAGGTCGATTAAATTATGATGCACATTTAGTGATTTTACTGAATAGTTCTGTTCATGGTGCAGGATAGTTGAGTGGTGCCGAGCACTAGGTAAGTTTCTGTAATAGGCATTAGATGGGCACTTGAGGATCACTGGACGGGTACTAGTCGGGCAATAGACGGGTACTAGATGAGCACTAGATGAGCACCAGATGGGCACTAGACAGGCACTTGATGGGCAGAAGGCAGGCACTAGATGGGCACTAGCCTGGCACTAGACATACACTAGATGGGCACTAGATGGGTATTAGATGGGCACTAGATGGGTATTAGATGGGCACTAGATGTACACTAGATGGGCACTAGATGGGCACTAGATGGGTACTAGATGGGCTCTAGATGGGCACTAGATGGGCATTGCATGGGGACTAGATGGGCACTAGATGTACACTAGACGGGCACTAGACGGGCTCTAGATGGGCACTAGATGGGCACTAGATGGGCTATAGTGCCCTGCACCAAATGGACACTAGGCCAGCACTAGATGGGAAGATGAACACTAGATGAGCACTAAATGGGCACTATTTGAGCACTAGACAGGCACTAGATGGGCACTAGATAGGCATTAGGCCAGCACTAGATGGGAAGGCATGCCTCATACTTCCCCATACCAATGACTGCCACATTTGTGTCTGTCAGTCCTAATTATAGAGGTGTGACCTTGCAGGGATCAGCTTGGAAACATCCCGGGAGTGGGAGGAGGGAGGACTAGAGGAGGGGAAGACGGTAGGTGAGAGGGAGGAATATTCAGTGGGGCCCAGTAGCAGGAAGGGAGGATTGCTTAGGTTGGGCAGAAGCCTCAGGTTAGGTGTGTGTTCTCAGAGCTCTCAAAATACCAAGCTCCATAAAATTATCTTATTATCTTGTTCAGTTTTGTAACTGTTTCCTACTTGCTAAATAGATATGAAATATACATTTGATGATGTCTGGCTGGTCGGTCCAGACAGGTTAGGTGTGAATTAAACAACATCTCCAGGGGGCCAGTGAGGAGACACAGCAACGGACACGTCTAAGGTCACAGCAATGCAACAACGAAGACATCATTTGTAGCTACCTGTTACTGCTTACTTAGTTACCTACATAGACACTAGATACCACATGTCTACATGCACATACATGCAAGCACGCTTACAGAAATGTACATGCATGTTCCCTGTTAACAAACTGCAGGTAGAAGTGATCAGTTCCGTCCTGCCTTGCAGCACATCAGAAATAAACAAGCCATGAGAGCACATTCAAGGAATCAGAGCCAGTGAATCTGTGTAACTCAATGACACAAGACAGTTCTGCACCTTCGCCATGGTGGGAGTATCTCTTTTCAAATGGATTATTTACTCATACAACCTTTACTGCCGTTCCCATTGTGGGTTCTGCATGCGGCCTCGTGAATCAGGCTTCACATTAAACTGCATCTAATGAGTCACTTAAATACACAAGTTGTATTCTAAAAAACCAATAGTTCAAACCAATATCGAAGCAGCTGTATAAAATGAATACAGATATAGCGAGAACGCCATCCTAACCAACAGAAAGACAAAGAAAAGGATAAGAAGACGCAGAGAAGGAAGCCAGAAATGTTGACCAATCGAGAGTCCAACCATCTTGAAGTCTATCTATCATGCTTTGTTTTAATTGTTATGTGACAAAATAATAACAACAGACTAAAGCGAATCAGATATACAACAATGTGTCACTTTATATTCCATTTTATACATGTATATGTATAGCTTAAAACCAAAACTAACACTATTTTATTTATTTAATCTATTTATAGCTTCAGTTAATCTTTTTTCATGAAGTCTTCACCTGTGGTGACAGATTCCCGCGCTGTGCCTAGATGAGAGTGGACGGTGGAATGGAACCGGGAGGGAGAAATGCAACAAATGTTGCAAGAGATCCGTGGACTCAGTGAAAGCAGATGTTGATCTGTCTACTTCACAGCCAATCTGTTTACGGCAAAACGCCTTGGAATGTTGCGCTCTACTTCCGTTTCACTTCCGACAGCCGGACCTTTTTACAGGCGAAACAAGATGTGTCTCCACCGGCTCAAGTGTTCATCCTAGAAACGCTGAATCAAGATTTTGTTTGCAGCAATGTTAGTGATTTTGTTGTGCTTGTAGGAGCCAGGGACTGCCACTACTTTGTAGTCTTTGTTTTAGCTCAGTCATCAGACTGGGTATGTTTATCCTTACCCTGCGACTCTTGTAGAAAATTATCTTCTTTTTATATCATTAAATACTAATGACCAGCATTCATTAGACTTTTTTTTCTCCAATAAAATTCACTTTGCTAATTGACTGCTAATATATTTTGTACACAGTAGGCAACAAGACCTGACTTTTCAATCAGTAATTAATACCACTTCAAAACTTGGACCATTCTGTTCACCCCCACCTTGCCTGTATCTTTCCGAAGACCCTTCTACCTGGCGTATGGGAAGTTAAAGATCCCAGACAGAAGTAAATCAGTAAGTGTGCAGTCTATCATGACGCACTATTTCTTCTTCAGTAACCTGATGGGGTGAAGGTGGTAGTTAAATAGAGGAAGAGAAGAAGACAGCCACACCTGACAAAGACCGGACTAGACCTTTGTCAGATTGCGAGGATCAAACCTACACCCAAACGAAGGGCCAGCAGTAATGGATTTGGAGCAGGGAGTAGATGGGATCACTATCTCCCAGTAGATGGGATCACTCCCTCCAACCCTCAGCCTGACAGACAGCCACAACAGTTCCCTTCCTCCCAGCTGAAGGAAGAATAAATTAGTTCTATGGAGCTGTTCCCATACAGCCTTCTCAGGTGTATTACAAATCACTTCCGGTGACTGGGATGTGTTCATTTCTGTGGAAGGGGACTAGATGCTTGTAACAGTAATAGATAATACTGATATTTTACTCAACTATTGGTCAATATGAGAAAATGTATGTTGATAATTGTACAAAATAATAATGTATTATTGAGTCAAGCTGTAATGAATCTAGCTTGACTGTTGGTATCAAGAATGTTAGTTCGGTACAAAATGAAATGTGCCCGAGTACATAAAACATTCTGAAAGATTATAATATTAGAGCTATGCCTCAATACCACTCCCTTCCTACTTTAATCAATTATCTGTACTTTTTCTTCTAAGATATGTGCAGAAATTAGTTAGTTTAATTTAGTATCATTGAAATAAAAACACAATTTAGGGAAAAGCATGGTAAATGCAAGTAATTTTTGTGGCAATATATATATACAAAGATATATAACTGGCTTGATGATAGTTACGCAATGCATAGTGAGTTAGTTATGAGTTTCCTGGTAGCGCCACAACAAAGACCTCTGAGTGGATGCCTGGTGCTTTACTTTCATGTCTTCCACTCTGACTCTGATCAAACACACCTTAAAGGCAGACCTGACAGTGCCACACCATGAGTGCACTCAGCCACTGGGAGTGCACTCAACCAACAAGAGTGCACTCAACCATCACAAACGCACTCAATCGTTCCCTAGGGAACCACAAACATGAGGTTCCCTCTCCCAACACCTACATTAAATCTCTCTGTTCACACCACCTCTGAGTGCAATGTACCAGTGAGGCTGTGAGGAACCAGCAGAGACTGGGGGGGAGATAAATGGGAGAGAGAGAGGGAGGGAGGGAGAGGGGGACACAGTGGATGTGTGAAGAACCTGTCACAAAGGGGACATGTTGGGTTGATGGAGGTGACATTGGAAGAGGAAATGTCTAATGGACATTCTGCCTGGTGGTCAAGCATTTGTACTGCCCACTGCCCACTTGAGGTCCAGTCTAATGGCTCCTGCTGTTTCCCACTCTGCTGGCTGCTCTTTCATCCCTCTCATAGAGGCCAATGAAACTTAGTAATGTGTGTAATCTTATTCCATATAAATCACATTAGGCAATAGACCCTGTGTTGGTCTGCATGTCACAGGCAATGTGGCTATTATCTTAATAACTCTAATAAAAAACTGTACACCAAAGCATACAACAAATAATGAACAGAGAGAGCTAGTAGTAAGTCTTCCAAAGGTCACAGAGGTTAAAGTTGCCTCAGTGCAGGCCCAGCTTGTGAACCAAGCGGAACCAAGCAGAACCAGCAACATCCCTGTGGCCGATTAAAAGACTTGTTACTTTTTTGTTTGTGTTCAAATGTCACAAAATGGGTCAGCATGGTCTTGCTGACGAACTGGCTAGAACTTGCTGACTGAATGGCTTGAAATCAAAAACATTAAACATTTCTATTTTCAAATGCGCAACCATGTTTAGTAGGAGACAGCTTTTTGTAAACACCTCAGTGTTTTTACCACATGATAAATCCTAAATAACTATAGCACCACAGCACTGAAGCATCCGATTCAAAGTTTTTTATGATGATCATTTTTTTAAACCGACATCGTCTTGGACTTGGTACTGTCACATTTTATGGCAGAATTAGGCCTTAAACAATAAAAACAGAGCGCAGTCAACGTTTTGATAGATCTAGACAGATATATAGATTGATATATATATATATCTAGTTTAATTTTGGAATTGTATAAATCCTACATATTCACATACATGATGCACTATGCTAGAGACATCTGGTGTAGGTTGTGTGCCAAATAATACAGAAACGGACAGTGTAACCCTAGTGTTGGTATGGTCATGTGTGAAATAAAATCATCAACTCATTCACACACACTGACAAAAATAAAGTATTCAGTGATCAACTGACAGACACAGACAGACACAGACAGACACAGACAGTCACAGCCACATACAGACACAGACAGTCACAGACAGTGTGACAGGAAGTCAGATTTCACATTGCCCTGACTCAAGGGAACCTCATCAACTCTGTCCTGGTTCTCTCCTGATGGTGACATCAGATAGTTCAACAGCCTGTGGACTGGAACTGGGGAATTAAATCATCTCTGTCTCTCTCCAGCAGTCAGTGATTCCTCCAACTGCGACATCAATTTTTAATCTGATGACTATGTTTGATGACAATCTATTTCCAGCAGTCCTTCTGCTCACTGCTTTCAGCTGCCTCTACTTTCTTCTTCCTTCTAAACTCTTTCTCTTTCTGTCTTCCTCATAGTCAAACGCATCTGTTATGGTGTCAACTAAAGACACAGCCATTGCAACAGTGTGTTCTGTTTGTAACATACCTCAAAACTTTATCTTTACTGGGGTAAGTCAGCTACAGTACCAAAAAACATTGGTAAAGTTGAAACTATAATCTGTCCACGTCGATATCTCTTCCAGGTCTAGTTATAGTTAGTACAAGTCACAGTCCGTACAACACCAACAATGTTTGCAATGCCGGGAATGCCCGCATATCTACACAACCCTATTTGTTATGGGTTTTTCTAGCAGCACAGGTAATTGCTATAAATAGCAGAGGCTGGTCCTTGGGTTCAATCAAAGTACTTTACTTTCAACTCCGGCAAACTTCATTGCAACCCCACGTCACCCTCGGGACATAGCCAAGTACCTTTGACCAACATTTTTTAAGAGTGCTTTAATTGCAGCTCTGGGTGTCACGTTAGATTAGAATAGCAGCCTTTGTGGGAAGAGAACAAGGATAAGGACTGGGACACGGACAGGGAGGGGAGACTAGTTTAAGGGGAAGGAAGTTCAACAAGAACTATGAAGGAATGAAGTACATAACATATTTTGTAGGATTTTATACGGAACCAACATGTAGTTAATACAAATTGTTTTTGGTAAATTACTAACAGCATTTGATCAACATACTTATATTAGTACTGATGTTAAAAACAACGCCAAAAGTACACAGCTTGATGATTGTAAGACTGTGAAGGAATTATCTTCTACAGACGACTGCATATAAAATAGTGATTTATTAATTTGCTGCCTCTTGCAAAAAAAGCACTGACTTTACTGCAATTGATGTGGTTAATTTCAGTAGACAATATTTGGTTACAAAGTACACTAAATTAATTACAAATTAGATTACATTAAAAATGGTTTTAATATGGTATATATGGTAGTTTAATCAAATTAAATCTAGATCCACTTAAATTTAAGAAAATCGAGATGAATTTCAAGTAAGAAACTCTGCAACTTGTAACCTAAGGAATGTTTATGAGAATATGTTATAGAACCTTTCTAAGACAGCAGACAGGCTTGTATTCGCATCACTACAGAGGAAGCTCATCATCCGACACATACAATCGCCATGGCAATGCACTACGTTTCTCACTTCCGTGATGAGAACAGTGTTGGGTTATCGGGATGCATGTGCATAAACCATGTCGTGGTTCCCGCGCAGGGAAAATTCCACACCTGTGTCTCACCTGTGCACCCCCCCAACTCCCCCCGGCTGGGAAACTGGTAAACACTTTTTGTCTGCTGCCAGCCGGTTGGTAGTGTTAGCAATAACAACCAGGGGGCAGGGCACACCTGTGTTCGCTTGACCGAACAAAAGGCAGCTGCGGAAGAACAGGATGAACTGTCATGGTAACCCCCAGGGCAGAGGAAACAGGGAGAGGGAGGGTTCGAGAGGGTTCAGTTCTGTCTGGGGCACTCATGCGCAATGGAAGGGAAGTTTGTACAGCAATTGTAAAATTGGTGAAAAAATCTTTCATTATTAAGAGAGTCAACTTCTATATACTGACAGTTAATTCTTGATATAATTAATAATGTAGGTTAATCACCTCCCTTCCTTCTATGAATTTTTTGCTTCCATTTTTTCCCCTTTTCATCCTTTCCATCTTCAATTACACCTCCCTGTCTCCCTCCTTGTTTTATCCCGTCAACCCTGTACACCACTTCATTCTTGTTTCCCCTCAACTTAGTTAATCATATTCCTCTTGGCTCTCGTATTTAGCCAACAGAACCTCCCAGTGTCCCACTCACACTTCTCAGAGCAGCAGAAGAAACTGACAGCCACAAAAAGGTATATTCACTGGAGAGATTGGCCAACAAACGTTATCTCACACTGTCAGTGAACGCTGGGCAATCAATGGCCCTGGTCTGATCAAACAGCTGCTGTAGGCTTCAGTGTGTGAGAACACATCTCAACGAAGACGAAGCCATTAGGCAACATCCCGGCTAAATGATCCTTCAAACCGAGAGACCCCAGAAGTGCAACAAACACCTCATTCGATGATAAAAACATCCTACAATATTGCATCAAGATCGCTTAGATACAACCTAAAGTAGATTCCAGAGCTGTTGTGGCTGAAACAGTAGTTTCTCACACTTTCTTTGGCAACTCAGTTGCTAAGTGCTACAGCTTGAGAGACATCTTGTTTTACTTTTTTGTTTGTGTTTTGTTACCCAATCATAGTTGATTGTAACTTTGTATAAATCCAGGCACAAAAAACATTGAAACATTTCCTGCCCAACCCAAGCTGTCAAAATACTGGAACTGTTTTTTTCTGATATTGCTCTCATGTAACAGTTGGTAAGACATTTAAAAAAAACCTGTAAAATCTCCCAGGTAAATTATAAAAGAAAGAATATTTGTTCTACTTACGCTAAATATGACAAATAGAAATATTACGCCAGACACGATGAACACACTGTGCAGCCCTGCAAGCCTGGCAGAACACGTCACAATAAACATTACTGCAACCGCCAGAAAACATCAAACAATTTCCCGTCTTCCCAGGCTAGGGAGTGTAGCAAGGGGAAGGAGCAGAGAGGGAGCTGATGTAAGTCCATTCCTCGGATGCCACCGGATAGATGAACCCAGGGCACTGTAAGTGATGGCTGCATCACAAGAGTGTATCAGTCACCCCAGCTATTTCCATCACACTTGTGGCGGAGGATTCATGCTGTACAGAGACCATCTCGTGCACGGACCATCTTGTTCACAGACCATCTCATGCATAGACCATCTCGTTCACAGACCATCTCGTTCAGACCATCTTGTGCACAGACCATCTTGTGCACAGACCATCTCGAGCACAGACCATTCAGGGTGTATCATATTGCATCAATCTCAATATCGCACAGACCATCTCATGCACAGACCATCTCATGCACAGACCATCTCATTCACAGACCATCTCAAGCATAGACCATATTGTGCACAGACCATCTCAAGCACAGACCATTCCGGGTGCATCATATTGAGTCAATGTCAATATCGCACAGACCATCTCGTGCACAGACCATCTCAAGCATAGACCATCTCGTGCACAGACCATCTCGAGCACAGACCATTCCGGGTGCATCATATTGAGTCAATGTCAATATCGCACAGACCATCTCGTGCACAGACCATCTCAAGCACGGACCATCTCGTGCACAGACCATCTCGAGCACAGACCATTCCGGGTGCATCATATTGAGTCAATGTCAATATCGCACAGACCATCTCGTGCACAGACCATCTCAAGCACAGACCATCTCATGCACAGACCATCTCATGCACAGACCATCTCGAGCACAGACCATTCCGGGTACATCATATTGAGTCAATGTCAATATCGCACAGACCATCTCGTGCACAGACCATCTTGAGCACAGACCATCTCGTGCACAGACCATCTCGAGCACAGACCATTCCGGGTGCATCATATTGAGTCAATGTCAATATCGCACAGACCATCTCGTGCACAGACCATCTAAAGCACAGACCATCTCATGCACAGACCATTCCGGGTACATACATCAATGTCAATATCGCACAGACCATCTCGTGCACAGACCATCTTGAGCACAGACCATCTCGTGCACAGACCATCTCGAGCACAGACCATTCCAGGTGCATCATATTGAGTCAATGTAAATATCACTAATACACTTTTCCTTAAAATAATTTCCAGGAGTTTCGATGTACAGCGTTTCTGGAAAGGATGAAACTGTACATAGAAGACAAGATATAAAAGATAAAGATGCTTACCTGCAGGACACACACATCCACGGACATCGCGTGCTTGTCGCGATTTTGTCTGTTCAAATGATTCAAGTCTCTGAAAAAACAACAAGTATAGTTATTGGTGAAGGTAAAATACTTTTCTCATATATATATGTTAGTCATATATAATGTTAATTTTGAGTATATTTGATTAATAATAATAGTAATGTTTATTTAGATGTAGTAATTTCAAGGTTCATTCATTCTAACTAAATTACGACTCGGGTGATCCTTGTCTATTATTTTAGTTTATTGACATGACTGTGATCTCCTGAACTCACTCAACATTAAAATTAAACAAGCTATTTGATACAAAAAGTTAACTTTAAGTTTTCTTTACTTTTAATACTTAATTATATGAAATACTCAGTGCCATAATTGTAAAAAAATCTAATGTAGACAACACTAAATTTGTAGACACATTAATAAGGTTCAAACTTAAGCATGTTTACAACATTGCAAAACAATGACTATTCAGTCATTTTTTGATAAATAAACCAGTTCTCCCAAATACCCTTTGGAGGCACCCCGAGAGATAACCAACACATACACAGTTTCACTTGTGTCCAATGTGTTATCATCCCTGGGCAGGGCTGGACCATGACATTGTTATTATAAACAGCTATGAAATGCTTCAACAAATTACAGACCATAACAATAATTATCTATTATTGTCGCGTACAAAATATTACTTAACTTAAATAATGGACAAAACTATTCACAGTATATATAACCTCAATTAAAGTATATATCTTTAGAACAGGTGCAACAGAGAACTAGGCTGACTGGGTCAGGGTAAATAGAGGCTGTGAGGGATCAAAGTACCCCACACTGATACCAACAGAACACAACAGCTCTCAGCATAAAGGGTGGCTAGCTCACACCCTCATTACACCAGCAGGGGGCATAAGTTAATACCCCAGGGTTCCTGATAGGGATTTCAAATATCACTTATAAGTTATAGAAATAGCCTGCTATGTGTACAGTGGTCATAAAGCCTTTGTGGTGGGAATGCACAGAGGTATTGAAAGGTGCTGTCATCACCAACCTCTTTATCTTGCTCAATGATGTAAAGGGAACATTAGCTGTTGATTAGGAAAGCTGACATTTGATAAGGCGCGTCCCCCAGCAACAAGGGCCAGGGATATGAGAGTTAGCTAGTCATGTTATATGTGTTCTTATCTCGCCCACATGTGAGGGGCAGACAAGGTTGTTACACCACTTGTATGACTAGTTCACACATAGCAAACCACACACACACAGGTGGTTCAGTTTTCTAGTAAATATTTGTTTACATTTAGGCATATACTGACTGTTTTTATCACAACTATACAGCAATTGAAGCTGTATTAACATATTAACGTACTGGTGCAAATCTGCAAAAATATATATCACCACATATTAGTTACAAAATAACAAATTTGTACAATTATTCTTTATAGTAGAGATGTATTCAGAAATGTGTGCGTAAAATAAGAAACTTAAATGAGTTTTGGAATTCCATGCCACAGCCATTTATTTCTTGTATTAATTTAATACATCGTGCATGCAAGTGTTTTCTTGCATTCTCATGCATGCATGCCGTCTGTTAACAAATGTTGAACTGCCTAAATGAAACCTTCTTGTGACAACAGTAACCTTATTTGTAAGCGAGGGTCATGAGATCAACCATATGATAATGAATCACAAACTCTAAGGACTGTGTACTGTTCTTTAACATCACTGCACAATCCTTTTGTTGCAAGAAATAGTTGTTACAGTTCACTCAAGATATAACTACACATCTGCGTATAACACGTTGTAACTTGTGAGGCTGTAAAGTGACGAGACAGCTTGAGCCTTTAGTGTTGTAATTGTATTATGGTTGAATGCTCTCGGACACGTTCATATGGTATTGGCAGGAACAGGTGTGCCGGGGGTAGGGGACGGGAAGACGCTCTGGGCAATCCCACGAACCGGATACGGCGCTATTTATATAAGAACATGCGAGAAACCGTCTGTTTGAATTTCAACAAAACGCCGAGCGCAGAAAAACATACATTTCGGTACACGATGGAACGCTGGCGCGGTCACGTTTCCCGTGACGTTTGCACCATCTAACGCTGTAATCATTTGCCACAACTATTAACGACATGATTTCTTGCAACCCTGCAGGATGTACTGTACCTATTTCATGTTATTCGTAAGTCGAAAATCGTGTTTTGCCGACTTTCATGTGGTCAGCTTGAACAAACCTCATTCCTGTGTAGGCGTACTCGAATGTGCCCACTAGGGAGCGGTGCGTATGTCACGCGCACATGTCAAATTAACTTTCTTATTTATCGGATGAGATGGAGAATTGCGTCTGCGCTAATAATTATGTCTCTAATTTAGTAATATGTTAACACTGTAAACTAAGAGCACTAACGTCGCTACGAGTGTATTCAGAGACAGGCCTACCCTGTACCATCCGCACACTGTCATCAGGCAGCAAAAGAAACGTGCACCAAAAGTTATTGTGAGTACGTTAGTTTCCTGCCAAAGTGCGCGACTGACGTTATACCCCCTACAAGTTATTTTACGGTTTTCAAAGTCAAAAATATCCTAATTTTATGTAATCTATGTACGTCATTAGGTTTATGCCTGTAGGCCCTATTCCATATTATTGTGTTATCGCGGTATCACGCCAGTAAATATTTCATTATATCTCAATAAAAACGTTAGCCCTGTCCTAAGTACTGGATCGTTAAATAATGCAGGTCATCACACAAACCTATCAATGTAGGTCTCCGTTCTACTAGCCGGGCCTAAGCTAAGCGTTATCTTCTGTATTACACAATTCCGAAATAAAACGCCTACCTACCTAAGCCCTAATAATAAATTATTGGAGACCTCTTTCTGTTTAGTTCAGTTTTAAAACATGCTATCTTCCCTTTGGTTATAAACGTTCACACTCATCGGCGTGTGATGATGCACTACATCTGGAAAACGTATTCACGATTTCAGAGAAAATTCGAGAAGTCCTTCGTGATAATAAAAAAAATGTGTGTCTCGTTGGCTACGTAGAGTGAAAATGAAACTGTTAACTGGATTGTATTAAGAATACAAAGACAACACGACTGCTAGAAACGACTCATTCCGTAGTTTTCAATTATGAAATTTAGCTCGTTCAAACATTCTACCCAAATTGGCGTTGATTGCGTCTTGCCCGGAAACCTAATGTAGGCCCTTAAATGTGTTCTTAGAAAGAATGACAGATAATGTATAACCTCGTATGCTTTATATAAGCTCATCTAGAAGCAAACATCTTCACATTACTACAATTACTTGCTTATATGCGTTAGCCTGTCAATCATAAACCATATTCTGTAGTGTGTTTTGTAGATAAATACTACCGTTTCATTTTGGCAGCTGATAATAACCTATACTGACTCCTCGGATGCCTGACCGGTGACCATATTACCCCGCTCTGCCCTAAATGGCGGCTCATATAACGCTAGGCCAGATCCGCCAGGTGCCATCGACACCTTCATTTCAGAACCTCCTGGATCGGCGAGAAAGATATATCTTTAAGATTATTTAGTATTACGTGGGTCCGCGTGCTACATTAGGCGGTTTATTAAACTCGCACCAGGCTTCGGGATGCGGGGAGATCCGACCGACTGAATCGGCAAGAAGACGGAGAAGCCGGCGCGAGTTGGTTGACGATTATATTTTGGCGCGAACCTGGCTGATAAAACTCGTAACTGGATGGAATGGAAAGGTTTAAACGTCTTCCTTAGGCATGTTGCTATTACCTCATCCTCTGCCGTGAGATGCAGCGCAGATAGTGGTGTAATCTTTAATGACATAGGACGCCATAGATGGTGGTGACATTTATAACCGTGTGCGTATTGACATTCAACATCGTTGTACCTTTATGACACAGAACAACCAAGATGAGTGGCACATTCCTGTATATTTAGAATCTCGGAAAAGGTGAAGCGGAGCAATTTTAATCAACGTTTGGTTTCATCTTAATCTCTAAGGGCAGATTATAGGCCCTATGTTAAGTGGAGTCATATCCCAAAAAACGCCTCCGTCCCAGATGCGCGCGAATTCGAATACATGTTTAAGGTGTTCGTCCATCACAGTTCCGAGTTTGTCAGTTTCCGGTCGCTACCTTTCAGTTAGCAGGTAAACAAGGTGACCTTCGCTGAACAAACTCCGCAGTTTAATCCACCGAATTAAGCGGAGCAGTCAGTCACTGCAGCGAGTCCGCGAAGACACGCCCGCGCTGTCGGCGATGCTGTGGCAGTCCTGCAGCGAGTCCGCGAAGACACGCCCGCGCTGTCGGCGATGCTGTGGCAGTCCTGTAGCGAGTCCGCGAAGACACGCCCGCGCTGTCGGCGATGCTGTGGCAGTCCTGCAGCGAGTCCGCGAAGACACGCCCGGGCTGTCGGCGATGCTGTGGCAGTCCTGTAGCGAGTCCGCGAAGACACGCCCGGGCTGTCGGCGATGCTGTGGCAGTCCTGTAGCGAGTCCGCGAAGACACGCCCGGGCTGTCGGCGATGCTGTGGCAGTCCTGTAGCGAGTCCGCGAAGACACGCCCGGGCTGTCGGCGATGCTGTGGCAGTCCTGTAGCGAGTCCGCGAAGACACGCCCGCGCTGTCGGCGATGCTGTGGCAGTCCTGTAGCGAGTCCGCGAAGATACGCCCGCGCTGTCGGCGATGCTGTGGCAGTCCTGTAGCGAGTCCGCGAAGACACGCCCGCGCTGTCGGCGATTCTGTGGCAGTCCTGTAGCGAGGAGGGTGAGAACTCTCGTCCACACGTAAATACATTCCGCCCGGCAGCGCGTCGGATCCCGCCGGGTGGAGCTCGTCCTGTGGTAACTCCAGTTAATTCCACAAGCCGACTCACTCGCACGTAATTGCTGACAGGTGGCGCAGCAGCTGCCAACTTCCGCTTACCTGGGCGCGAACGCAATAAGGAAGCAGGCGATATCAGAGATATCGAAGATTATATAACATTGATAGCACAGGAGATTATGAACCTGAGTCAGATATGCGTAGAATGTGACGAAAATTTTTGTTATATAGGCGCCTACGGTCTATAGTGTCAGCGGAAAGGTGCCAAATAGACCAGCGACAAGGGTGAAGACGTGAATATGGAAGCGTTTGCAACTTATTGTATAAGAGTAATAACTGCAGACAAAACATATAAAATGTATGAAAGAAATTAATCAAATGATAGATAAGTAGCGCCTAGCGGAGCGTGTAGGACATTTTGCAACGTTGCTGGTTGTTTATTCCACAGAATGTACAGGTACAACAAGTATTCCCCGCTGTCCATAATTTAAGTATAGGCCTATGGATAGCATTCGGCGTATAAGTGAGAAAAATACTTCTATTAATAATTTTATAACCGTACAGCATCTTAGAAACCCCTATTTCAGTGTTTGATTTCCTCTTAACATTATTGTCTCTGGGGCTTTTTAAACCATATTATTTTATGACAGTCGTTTAAGATTTAATGCAAAAAGGCAGACATCCGCCGGGATCAACACTATTGCCAACGGATTCGTTTTTGGCGACGAAGGCGACCAAAGCCAACGGTTCCGAGATTTGGAAAAAGAGACGACTGCCAAACCACGCACCAGAAGAAAGATGACACCAACCGTCGTGGGTCTTGTGTGCTGGCGAGTTAATTATACGTGGCAGCGAGACACATCATCAACTTATCGTTTAAACAGACCACGTTGGTTGGCAATGTGTCTGCTGACAAATGAAGGTACAGCAGTATTGCGAAGACGGGAACTTATTCAAAAGGTTACGACGAAAGGTATGCCGGTTCCCAGTGTGACGGCGCCTCGAGGAATCAGGCGGCGACATTTCTTTCCCACATCAACCCTCTGAATAGAACTCTATCAGAATGTATTAGGACAAAAGCTTGCCCGGCATAACCTGAGTTGCAAAAACCAAACAAGGGTCGCTTCACTTGATCGGCGGCCGTCGGATTCCGCAGATTGTGTCATCTGGTTCCACGGCAGAGACTGACCAGAGGAATTATCGAGAAGGTGCGCAACCTCCACTTTGATCCGACTGTAGACGTACGACATTCCTCGCGCGGTTTTGGAGCCGGCGAACTGTAAATACCTGATCTACTTCGTTGCTTGACTAGAGCTCTTGGTGGGTCTGGACTGTGCCACACTTAATTGTTCCGGTGACGGCGACGTTCAGCGATATGTCCACCTTTGACGTTCTATCTTATCAGTTGGTGTTATTTGGTGTTATTTGGTATTATTCTCTCCCGTGTCCTGATGACGCTGGCACCAATACTGGATCTCGGTATTTGATTTCACTTTTCCGTCGCGATCCCGTTACACTGCCGTTCCACTATCTCTCTCGCGCTCGGTCTCCAAACCCCTCCCAATACCGTGCACTAAGTCCCACAGTCGCCACATCTCAGTCGCACCCTCCACTCAGAAAGCACCCGCTTGACGTTTCCCTCCCACCCCTCCACGTGTCCAGCCCGCTTTCTCCAACTCCTCACCAGATTCCTCTTGACATTTTCCTTCACACCAACTTCCTCCCTCCGCTCCTCCATTCGTCCCTCCTCTACTCTCGTCCACTTGCGAGAGGAGGGACGAGCATGTGCCTAACACAATTTCTGATTTGTGAGGTGTAGAAGTACAGTATCTAATCTAGCGTGTTACCTGAACGCCATTTCTGAATCTATTGACGACAAGAAACAGTTTGATTCTGTTTATTTGGACGTCAGTAAAGCCTTTGATTCAGTATGCCACCCATTGTTAATTCACAAGCTTAGATCATATGGCTATTCCGGGCAATGCGTAGAGTGGTTGCAGGCTTACCTTGTCAACCGAAAACAACGCGTGGTTCTCGAAGGCCAAGCACCTGACTGGAAGCCAGTGTTGTCTGGTGTACCACAAGGTTCACAAATTGGACCACTTCTGTTTATCTTGTATGTTAACGATCTCACTAATCATGTTGATTCATGTGAAATGTCATTGTATGCTGATGATTTCAAATTGTTTAAAGAAATTACGTCGGTGACCGATTGTCAGTTGGTGCAGAAAGATCTGGACAGTGTATGTCTTTGGTGTGCGACATGGCACCTTAAACTTAACGTTGAGAAATGTTGCATAATGTCATTCACTAACAAAAAGAAACGTATATCCAATGACTACCGGTACACGATGTTAAGCCAGTCTCTGCCCAAGGTCACCGCTGTCAATGATCTCGGTTTCACATTGACCGACAGTTTGACTTTTAAAGATCATATTAATCGTGTTTGTAAAGCTTTTAAGATGAGTAGTTTAATTAAGCGCGTTTGCACAACATTTACCGATATACATGCTTTGCGATCCTTGTATATACCTCTAGTTAGAAGCCAGTTGGAGTATTGCAGTGTTATCTGGAATCACTGGCAACGTACGTTTATTGACAAAATCGAACGAGTTCAAAAGAAATTAATTAAATATCTATGTTACAAATCCAAAATACAGTACTCCTCTGATAGTTATCCTGAACTTTGCCATCATTTTAGACTACCTTCCCTTCAACATCGTAGGCAAGTTGCAGATCTTATGTTTTTACACAAGTGTGCACTCCCAACTAGACTCGTCGTATCTGGTAGGGGCTATCCAATGTCACTGTCCTTCACGATCTCTACGAAACTACATCCCTTTTAGAGTTTCCAATAGCAGAATCAACATTAGAAAACACTGTGTTTTGAATAGATGTATGACTACTTTCAACACATTGTATTTAAATGATCCAACTTATGATATATATTCAGGAGCTGAACCATTTAGATCCTCAATTCAAAAACATTTCTATGTATAACAGATATTTGCCTGGTATATTTGATGTTGATAATTATTGTGTGGCATTTATGTTCTTATTGTTTTTATTATTCTATTATTGTTTAATTATTTATTTGTATTGTTTCAGTTATCAGTCCTGTTACTGGGTCCACTGGACCTGTTGGAATCTTAATAAATACAATAGAATACAATAGAATAGAATACAATACAATACAATACAATACTTGCCTAATTGCTCTTACCCAGTAATTGTTCGCACAATTTGGAAATAGGGCGGCGCATGTCTAGCTAATGGTCAACAATGACACAACTATTATAGGGCCTACCTAATGCATGCCGCGTTAAGGATTTTACCACAGAATCTACAAGTAACCTAATTTTACAGCATTTAATATTTGTTGAAAGACGGATCTGATCTCGCCACTGTGTGCCCAATGAAATGCCTATAAATTGCATATGAAATATCGCGCATTCAATGCAATCTGTTACGTCCACCAATGCATTCGACTCTAAAGTAGCCGATAGTTGTGATTGTGCAAGAACTCTAGCGACCCCCACCACGTATCTAACCCCCCTCCCCTCCATCAACTGTAACATATCTAGCGACCTCCCTACGTAAAATGTAACATATCTAACGACCCCCTCCACCAACTGTAAGATCTCTAACGACCCCTCCGTCAAACAGTAACATATCTAACAATCCCCTCCGTCAACTGTAACATCTCTAACAACCCCCTCCGTCAACTGTAACATTTCTAACAACTCCACCCCCGTCAACTGTAACATATCTAACAACCCCCTCCGTCAACTGTAACATATCTAGCAACCCCCTCCGTCAACTGTAACATCTCTAGCGACCCCCTCTGTCAACTGTAACATCTCTAGCGACCACCTCCGCCAACTGTAACATCTCTAGCGACCCCCTCCGTCAACTGTGACATCTCTAGCGACCCCCTCCGTCAACTGTAACATCTCTAGCGACCCCCTCCGCTAACTGTAACATTTCTAACAACCCCCTCCGTCAACTGGAACATCTCTAACAACCCCCTCCGTCAACTGGAACATCTCTAGCGACCCCCTCCGCCAACTGTAACATCTCTAGCGACCCCCTCCACCAACTGAAACATCTCTAGCGACCCCCTCCGCCAACTGTAATATCTCTAGCGACCCCCTACGTCAACTGTAACATCTCTAACAACCCCCTCCGTCAACAGTAACATCTCTAGCGACCCCCTCCGCCAACTGTAACATCTATAGCGACCTCTCTCCCCCGTCAGCTGTAACGTCTCCCTTATCAACACCCTAGCGTTATCGGAGCCGCGATCGATGGCGGCTTCGGTTCACACAGGCGCCTTGTCATTTGAAAGACGAACCGCGCCCAACCCGAGAGTGGCTGATAAAGCAATTAATCCGAGCGTAATCGCACATACTCGTGCTCTGTTCGAATACTGACAGCGACAACTGAATTTAGAAGCGATTTGTATCTTTCGATTAATGCCTAAGTAGGTGGTGCTGCGTGTAGGGGGTCTATCATTAAAGCGCAACGCATAAGACGAGAAGTTACATCAAACGTAAGTATTCTACGCATGTGATCGTTTGACCAACTCTCCCGAAGTCCCCGCGTATCTGTTATGATAGGACTAGATGTACGACATCCGGTGTATTCAAGTTAAATTATATTGTTCTTAATACTTGACTAAATATGTTTAGTGTTGGCCGATAGTGTCTATCAAGTTGCGCTTAATAAACATTGTTCGCAACTTGAAAGTTGCCCCCGTGAAATATTCGAGATGTAAACAAAACTTTCATATCCTAAACATTTATTATATTGTTTGCAATAATGCCGAGACCGGCTTGGTCACTAACAACAGGACCCGTTGGTGTCTGGTGCCTTCGCGTTTACCTACATTCAACACAACTATTTCAGCGAACTTCATATTAAAAATTACTACCGTAGCTCATTCCGGGTAACGGAACAGTCGTGTAACTTTTTCATACGTCATACAGTGATACACTAAACCCATCCTACGTTTTGAGTTACGTCACCGACACATGTCTTTAATCTGATTCTTTGGCGTAGGGCAAGTTTGAAACATTTCAGAACACACTTTTTATGGGTCGTTCGTAAGAAAGCGGTGCCATTAAGCATGTTATTATTACGCCACACACGTCGACGACACACTGGCTTTACAATCGACGCAGCGACGACGGCGACGCTTCTGCCACCAAGTGTCGTCACAAACCTACCTTTTCTAATAACTTATCTAAGTGCTCCTCTACGTAGCGATAGACATGCTCCTCCGTTACGGCGCATCGCCGCTCGAGCGAGTCGAGTCTGTCCTGAAGCGACGTCAATTTGTAACTGTACATGACGACTGTCCAAGTGAGGAAGGTGACGATCGCTACACCGACGAAGAGAGCGAAGAGAGTCCGCCACAGTCGGGCTGCTAGTCCGGTCGACGGGAGGCCGTCGTGGTGGCCCTTCTCGGCCGACCGCAAGTCGCTCGTGGACGCAGTCATCGCGAGCGTCAGACGCACACAAGTCAACAAGAGAACGTCGCAAGTGGAATCACCGACGTCGAATACAGATCCACAGTGGCCGCATCTCACGCTGTTAGTCCGCTATCGCATCCTCTCGCGCCGCCGATTCAGGCTCTACTGCCGCCTACTGCATAGCGCGGGGCGGCGGCTGAGCGGGCGATTCCAAGTTGGCGAAGCCCGCTAGTGCGCTAGTGCTGCTGGTTGCGGGCGCCGGCAAGTCTAGGGCGGGCTTCTGTTTCAGCCGGGGCAACGTGTACACGGCCGATAGTTGGCTGGGACAATGTGTACACGCTGACAGTTGGCTGGGACGACGTGTTCACGCCGACAGTTGGCCGGGCCAACGTATACACGCCGACAGTTGGCCGGGGCGACGTGCACACGCCGACAGTTGGCCGGGACGACGTGTACACGCCGACAGTTGACCGGGGCAACGTGTAAACGGCCGACAGTTCAACATGTGCACGGCCGGCAGTTGACTGGGGCATCGTGCAGACGGCCGACAGTTGACTGGAGCAACGTATACAAGGCCGACACTTGGCCGGGGCAACGTGTATACGCCGACAGTTGGCCGGGGCAACATGTGCACGGCCAACAGTTCAACGTGTACACGGCCGACAGTTGGTTGAGACAATGTGTACACGGCTGACAGTTCAATGTATACACGGCCGACAGTTGGCTGAGACAACGTGTACATGGCTGACAGTTGGCTGAGACAACGTGTACACGCCGACAGTTGGATGGGGCAACTTGCTCACGGCCGACATTTGGCCGGGGCAACGTGTACACGCCGACAGTTGGTTGAGGCAACGTGTACACGCCGACAGTTGGCCGGGCAACGTGTGCACTCTCGACAGTTGACAGAGGCAACGTGTACACGCCGACAGTTGGCTGAGACAACGTATTTAGAGCTGGCATTTGGTTGGGACAACGTGTACACGGCCGACAGTTGTCTGGGGCAACGTGTACACGGCCGACAGTTCAACGAATACTCAGCCGGCAGTAGTTCAACGTGTACACACAGATAGTTGGCTGGCGTCGACATCCGTCGTTCGGCGGCCCGTCCGTCGCCTTGTCGGCACAGTCGTATACGTCAAGTGGACGTGGCCCTCTGCGATCGCTGTCTACGACGGATGGATACGTCCCGATTGACGCAGACTTCTGCAAGTTGTTCTCAGTTGTTCTCAGTTGTTGCCAACACCTTCACAAATGCACTCGGAAGTCCGAAAAACATATTGACTGTTCTTTTAGTAAAGATTGAACTAGCTCACAATACAGTTTACATTCCATATCGATAGCTAATATTAACTTATAAAGGTCGTCGGATTAGTTGGTTCTGTTATAGTCAAGTTATGGAGTTTGTTAAATGGTTATAAAGCGTCCTCACGCGGCAATGCGATTCGAACCTCCAAACCTGGCTATATGTATCCACTGCAACAGAAATTACATGCTTTATACAAATATGTATTTAATCTTGGTGAACATTTTGGGAAAAAGATAAATGTAGTCCGGCGCTATATTGCATGACTTTGGCAAAGTCCGCGATCTAACGATCAAAGTCAATGTTTTCGGCGATGATTTTAACAAATGCACGCCCTCATTTAACATACAATCTGCCTGTACTACTTGGGCCGGATCACACGCTATAAATACAACGTGGACATTCACGAACCTAAGTTGTGGTTTAGTTGACCTATGTAGGGTCTACGCGTAAGACACACGCTGTTGACCCAAGCACGTATGTTTATTCAATGTCTGCCCCTTCCCCGTCACGGAGGGGGTCTGTGACGGGCATAGAGGGTATCTTGGTCTTGTAAAGTTGTGGCACGCAGTATCATAACACTGTAAAAAGAGAGCCTATTTAAAGGGAGCTTGTCTGTTCCGTCAGGTAATTATAAGCCGGAAGTACGTTGAATCAGTTCTAACTTAGCCTCAATGTGGACAGGAGCGTGGGAACGAACCAACTTCAAAGCAATAAGTGACAATCTAATATGCAATAAGAAGAACCGCTGATGTCACCGGTTGTTTATAAAATGAATGTTTACAATCTGGACGTTTCGGGCTTATTAAATGCAATTTGGCAGGCAGTATAACTATAGTATAGATCTATGGGCCTACCTTCAGCATTGACGTCTTATGCTCGATCCAGTGGGCGAATAATATAGGTAAGGTAATAAATTAAACATATATATATATTATAATATTTAGAATACTTTATAAATAAATGTTTAGAAATGAGGAACGGACAGAGTACCTTTAAGTTTAACGACATTTAGCAGAAACATCCGTTATCAAGCATCGTTACCTTGTCCGAGGAGATTTGCACGGATCGGCTCGGGCACATAGACCCAATAGTCAAAAAGCTATACCACTGTTCACATTCCCATTGGTAGTGTTAGCGTTTATCAGATTATAAGCAAACTGTACCTGAGAAAAATCAGAAATTTCTTCACAGCCACTGCCGTCATAATGTTATCATAACATATAATCCCTTCAATATTTACCAAAATAGTCATGTTTTATGCACCAAAAATTGCAAAAATACCACTCCGCCAACTACACTCTTCCAAATATGCGTCATTTCACTGTCAATGCACTGAACCTGCTAATAGTAATGTCTGATCTACTGCACTCATTTCTCCCAAACAAGTTTCTTTCAAACATCACCATTTTCTACATTATTACTATTACCGAGGAAGGTTAACTGAGCTCTGATGACTGGTATCTTACTGTACAACGCGAGCATGTTGACTTCTCCGCGAGTCCTGGATACCACGCAGCGTGCTCACTGCTCCGACCGGACGGATTAATTCGGCCACGGACACCCGATCCGGTTATGATACAGGACGCTGTTTTCGTTCTGGAGCTAATTAAGAAGCCTGTAGGTACGAGATAGGCGCAACACACATACACCTGTCACTCAGATGTGTACGATAACAACGAGCGCTATTTAATAGATGAGGAATTATTCCTGTTACGTCGGCGTAAAAATATTAATCTACGCAATATTATGACAACCACGTGATGCATTTAATAGCTAAAGGGTGGTTAGACATATTAAAATGGGCAGACACCAAGTTGGCGGCAGGGAGACTGCATTTCTATTTGAGACGGCAGGGAATATAACCTGCGTGTGATGCTGTTTCGAACATAGTTTGTTGCGACAATTTGGAAATGAAATACTTGATTGATTTACGAAAAACGGAAAATTTTCAATATCGACTGAACATAATTATTAACACATCTACATATCATAAAACTAAAATTAACCAGTATGTCACGCTCGAAAACGAGAAGTCCGCCGAAGTATTTTACTCCTGTGTGTTTGTGTTAAAATGTAAACTGGTAATTCGGGGAATAAAGCATATATACCGTGTCTTGTTGTAATCACTGAAAGAACCGCTGATGTCACTGTTCATTCGTTGTTTGTGCCGTAGAAGTTTCTCAAAAGTAATCTCCGGGTCCACTACACAGCAACGCAGGTCAGAAGTTCCCCTGCAGTATCACCCAATGAAATCGCATTTAAATTTACATAAATAACACATGGTATCGCCCAAAGAATACAATTTATCTCACGCAATACATGTTTTAAACATAAAAAACGAGCTAACGAACATACGTATTTCCTACACGATAATACACGTAGTCGTGTGACGCCGTTCACATGAGGAATTTCAATTGTGCCGACGCACACCGTTCCCTTTAATCAGAAAACATAATCCGCGGAGAAACAAGGAACATCTCCGAGAAGACGTAGAACATCTGTCTGTGCCGCAGTCAGGATGACTGGCAGAAGCCGCGTAGATATGCTGTACTAATGGTATGAACACGTAAGAGGTTTATGGGATTATATTTGTACCGGGTCCGCTTTTACTGGGAAGTGATGAGAATAATTTTCTGGTGCTGTTTTTCAGCGAGTCAATCAGGAAGCAGCGAACGTATATTGTTAGAAAATGTATGTTAGAAGTAATATGTTCATTGCTGATACACCAGGAAGGGTTCCCAAAAATGTGTCTTGTGTTCACAATTGGGCCAGTAGACGTATCCGTGGTGATGTAGAACAGACGCGGCGACACAGTCTGCCTCCGAGACAATTCGCCGTAGATCTAGAGGCACTATCCGAGTGTTCGTGTTTTCGCAAGAAGTCTTCGCAAACATGGGTTTCGTCAGCATTGCTAGGGCAGTTCCTTGAGCCTGGAGCATTGTGCAGAGTTAGAACACATATACAACTAGTATTACACATATACAACTAGTATTACACATATACAACTAGTATTACACATATACAACACTAGGATTACACATATACAACACTAGTATTACACATATACAACACTAGTATTACACATATACAACACTAGTATTACACATATACAACACTAGTATTACACATATACAACTAGTATTACACATATACAACTAGTATTACACATATACAACACTAGTATTACACACATACAACTAGTATTACACATATACAACACTAGTATTACACATATACAACACTAGTATTACACATATACAACTAGTATTACACATATACACCTAGTATTACACATATACAACTAGTATTACACATATACAACTAGTATTACACATATACAACACTAGGATTACACATATACAACACTAGTATTACACATATACAACACTAGTATTACACATATACAACACTAGTATTACACATATACAACTAGTATTACACATATAAAACTAGTATTACACACATACAACACTAGTATTACACACATACAACTAGTATTACACATATACAACACTAGTATTACACATATACAACACTAGTATTACACATATACAACTAGTATTACACATATACAACTAGTATTACACATATACAACTTGTATTACACATATATAACTAGTATTACACATATACAACTAGTATTACACATACACAACAAGTATTACACATATACAACTAGTATTACACATATACAACTAGTATTACACATATATAACACTAGTATTACACATATACAACTAGTATTACACATATACAACTAGTATTACACATATACAACTAGTATTACACATATATAACACTAGTATTACACATATACAACTAGTATTACAAATATACAACTAGTATTACACATATATAACACTAATATTACACATATACAACTAGTATTACACATATACAAGTAGTATTACACATATACAACTAGTATTACACATATACACCTAGTATTACACATATACCACTAGTACTACACATATACAACACTACTATTACACATATATAACACTAGTATTACACATATACAACTAGTATTACACCTATACACCTAGTATTACACATATACACCTAGTATTACACATATACAACACTAGTATTACACATATACAACAAGTATTACACATATACAACTAGTATTACACATATATAACACTAGTATTACACATATACAACTAGTATTACACATATACACCTAGTATTACACATATACAACACTAGTATTACACATATACACCTAGTATTACACATATACACCTAGTATTACACATATACACCTAGTATTACACATATACAACTAGTATTACACATATACACCTAGTATTACACATATACACCTAGTATTACACATATACAACTAGTACTACACATATACAACACTAGTATTACACATATATAACACTAGTATTACACATATACAACTAGTATTACACATATACACCTAGTATTACACATATACACCTAGTATTACACATATACAACACTAGTATTACACATATACAACTAGTATTACACATATACACCTAGTATTGCACATATACACCTAGTATTACACATATACATCTAGTATTACACATATACACACATACAACACTAGTATTACACATATATAACACTAGTATTACACATATACAACTATTGTTACACATATACAACTAGTATTACACTTATACACCTAGTATTACACATATACACCTAGTATTACACATATACAACACTAGTATTACACATATACAACTAGTATTACACATATACAACTAGTATTACACATATACACCTAGTATTACACATATACACCTAGAATTACACATATACAATTAGTATTACACATATACAACACTAGTTTTACACATATACAACTAGTATTACACATATACACCTAGTATTACACATATACACCTAGAATTACACATATACAACTAGTACTACACATATACACCTAGTACTACACATATACACCTAGTATTACACATATACAACTAGTATTACACATATACAACACTAATATTACACATATACAACTAGTATTACACATATACAACACTAGTATTACACATATACAACACTAGTATTACACATATATAACACTAGTATTACACATATACACCTAGTATTACACATATACAACTAGTAATACACATATACAACTAGTATTACACATATACAACATTAGTATTACACATATACAACATTATTATTACACATATACAACATTAGTATTACACATATACAACTAGTATTACACATATACAACACTATTATTACACATATACACCTAGTATTACACATATACACCTATTATTACACATATACACCTAGTATTACACATATACACCTAGTATTACACATATACAACACTAGTATTACACATATACAACACTAGTATTACACATATACAACTAGTATTACACATATACAACTAGTATTACACATATACAACACTAGTATTACACATATACACCTAGTATTACACATATACACGTAGTATTACACATATACACCTAGTATTACACATATACAACTAGTATTACACATATACACCTAGTATTACACATATACACCTAGTATTACACATATACAACACTAGTATTACACATATACAACACTAGTATTACACATATACAACTAGTATTACACATATACACCTAGTATTACACATATACACCTAGTATTACACATATACACTTAGTATTACACATATACAACACTAGTATTACATATATACACGTAGTATTACACATATACACCTAGTATTACACATATACACCTAGTATTACACATATACACCTAGTATTACACATATACAACTAGTATTACACATATACAACACTAGTATTACACATATATAACACATTCACACGTATGTTCGCTTCACAAACGTATGTAAACACATTTTATCATCGTAAATTAAAACGTTACAACAGAAACGTGTGTGAAATATGTGGATGGTGCCATCCAGAGGAAGCTTCTTGAAACCATATTTATGAGAATATTCAAAATTTATAGCCAACCCTGCCAAACATTAATTCAGACTTTTATGCTTGTCGTAGCATTGTGGTTATGCTACATATTAAAATAATTCAGTTACTATTGCAAATGGCGTCGTTCGTGCACGAAAGATCCCCACCGAGGTTCGCCCGTCTAAGACCTCGCTCCATGTACACGGCATCGTTATCCGCGGTATGATATTAACGCAGACGCTGTGCAGCCTCTACATCAATACAACATTATGGGCCTCATACATGCTACCCTCCACACCTCACACCATCCCATCCCTTTACAGGGAATGCTAATCCCGTGTGTATCACTTGGAGGTTCCCTGGTTCCGCTGGAGATTCACTGCTTGTCATTGTCGGCTCAACAGTTACCGGAAGTTACTCGATCTACAGAAACCATTTCGTGAAAGAAATGGCAGTTCGTTGCGATTTGCCTTATCCACAGATTACGGTGGCCCAAAACCGCCACCTGTTCCGCCATAAAGGTGTTATGTGCGAGTTTTTATTGATATGTGGTCATTTCGGCTGCAACTTGTGTGGCAATTACAGTTGATATGTTGCTACATTACTTACTTAATCCTTTCCCTTTAACTGGACACTACGCAATGGCCGAAACAACACTACTCCGTGTGCGACTGCTGGTGTTTAGGGCCTACTCGAATACTCCATTTAGATTTGGTCTTCCTTGCTTTCCATGTTGACTCCAGTCCCCGACCTGCAGGACAGTGGTGGTTTCCCGGAGGATGTGACCTATCCACTTCCACTTTCTTTACTTTCATTGTGACGATTCCAATGTGAAGGTAAAAAGTACGACGACCCTACAACATGGTCACATTGGGGTACGGCGTCAATATTAGCTGTATGGATACATATTATATTATTAAGTAGTGTAATTCACGGTAGGGGGCCTATAGTGTCAAGTTGCATTTATCTCCAAACCTTGATAATAAGCCCCAACAAAGCGAAAGTCGTGTAACAGAGCAAACACATGCATCACCATGCAAAACCCATACAAACGTCAACTTCGACTTGAGAACATGATCTTATAAAAATCGTTCAACGCAGAAGATACTACAACCCAGCACGAGTGAAACTACACGGGGAAGGAAGAGATCACAACCCAGCACGAGTGGAACTACACGGGGAAGGAAGAGATCACAACCCGGCACGAGTGGAACTACACGGGGAAGGAAGAGATCACAACCCAGCACGAGTGGAACTACACGGGGAAGGAAGAGATCACAACCCAGCACGAGTGGAACTACACGGGGAAGGAAGAGATCACAACCCGGCACGAGTGGAACTACACGGGGAAGGAAGAGATCACAACCCAGCACGAGTGGAACTACACGGGGAAGGAAGAGATCACAACCGGGCACGAGTGGAACTACACGGGAAAGGAAGAGATCACAACCCGGCACGAGAGGAACTACACGGGGAAGGAAGAGATCACAACCAAGCACGAGTGGAACTACACGGGGAAGGAAGAGATCACAACTCGGCACGAGTGGAACTACACGGGGAAGGAAGATATCACAACCCGGCACGAGTGGAACTACACGGGGAAGGAAGAGATCACAACCCTGCACGAGTGGAACTACACGGGGAAGGAAGAGATCACAACCCGGCATGAGTGGAACTACACGGGGAAGGAAGAGATCACAACCCTGCACGAGTGGAACTACACGGGGAAGGAAGAGATCACAACCCTGCACGAGTGGAACTACATGGGGAAGGAAGAGATCACAACCCGGCACGAGTGGAACTACACGGGGAAGGAAGAGATCACAACCCTGCACGAGTGGAACTAACGGGGAAGGAAGATATCACAACCCTGCACGAGTGGAACTACACGGGAAAGGAAGAGATCACAACCCTGCACGAGTGGAACTACACGGGGAAGGAAGAGATCACAACCCAGCATGAGTGGAACTACACGGGGAAGGAAGAGATCACAACCCAGCACGAATGGAACTACACGGGGAAGGAAGAGATCACAACCCAGCATGAGTGGAACTACACGGGGAAGGAAGAGATCACAAACCAGCACGAGTGGAACTACACGGGGAAGGAAGAGATCACAACCCTGCACGAGTGGAACTAAACGGGGAAGGAAGAGATCATAACCCAGCACGAGTGGAACTACACGGGGAAGGAAGAGATCACAACCCTGCACGAGTGGAACTACACGGGGAATGAAGAGATCACAACCCTGCACGAGTGGAACTACACGGGGAAGGAAGAGATCACAACCCTGCACGAGTGGAACTACACAGGGAATGAAGAGATCACAACCCTGCACGAGTGGAACTACACGGGGAAGGAAGAGATCACAACCCTGCACGAGTGGAACTACACGGGGAAGGAAGAGTTTACAACCCAGCACGAGTGGAACTACACGGGGAAGGAAGAGATTACAACCCAGCACGAGTGGAACTACACGGGGAATGAAGAGATCACAACCCTGCACGAGTGGAACTACACGGGGAAGGAAGGGATCACAACCCAGCACGATTGGAACTACACGGGGAAGGAAGAGATCACAACCCAGCATGAGTGGAACTACACGGGGAAGGAAGAGATCACAACCCAGCACGAGTGGAACTACAATGGGAAGGAAGGGATCACAACCCAGCACGAGTGGAACTACACGGGGAAGGAAGAGATCACAACCCAGCACGAGTGGAACTACACGGGGAATGAAGAGATCACAACCCAGCACGAGTGGAACTACACGGGGAAGGAAGAGATCACAACCCAGCACGAGTGGAACTACACGGGGAAGGAAGAGATCACAACCAAGCACGAGTGGAACTACACGGGGAAGGAAGAGATCACAACTCGGCACGAGTGGAACTACACGGGGAAGGAAGATATCACAACCCGGCACGAGTGGAACTACACGGGGAAGGAAGAGATCACAACCCTGCACGAGTGGAACTACACGGGGAAGGAAGAGATCACAACCCGGCATGAGTGGAACTACACGGGGAAGGAAGAGATCACAACCCTGCACGAGTGGAACTACACGGGGAAGGAAGAGATCACAACCCTGCACGAGTGGAACTACATGGGGAAGGAAGAGATCACAACCCGGCACGAGTGGAACTACACGGGGAAGGAAGAGATCACAACCCTGCACGAGTGGAACTAACGGGGAAGGAAGATATCACAACCCTGCACGAGTGGAACTACACGGGAAAGGAAGAGATCACAACCCTGCACGAGTGGAACTACACGGGGAAGGAAGAGATCACAACCCAGCATGAGTGGAACTACACGGGGAAGGAAGAGATCACAACCCAGCACGAATGGAACTACACGGGGAAGGAAGAGATCACAACCCAGCATGAGTGGAACTACACGGGGAAGGAAGAGATCACAAACCAGCACGAGTGGAACTACACGGGGAAGGAAGAGATCACAACCCTGCACGAGTGGAACTAAACGGGGAAGGAAGAGATCATAACCCAGCACGAGTGGAACTACACGGGGAAGGAAGAGATCACAACCCTGCACGAGTGGAACTACACGGGGAATGAAGAGATCACAACCCTGCACGAGTGGAACTACACGGGGAAGGAAGAGATCACAACCCTGCACGAGTGGAACTACACAGGGAATGAAGAGATCACAACCCTGCACGAGTGGAACTACACGGGGAAGGAAGAGATCACAACCCTGCACGAGTGGAACTACACGGGGAAGGAAGAGTTTACAACCCAGCACGAGTGGAACTACACGGGGAAGGAAGAGATTACAACCCAGCACGAGTGGAACTACACGGGGAATGAAGAGATCACAACCCTGCACGAGTGGAACTACACGGGGAAGGAAGGGATCACAACCCAGCACGATTGGAACTACACGGGGAAGGAAGAGATCACAACCCAGCATGAGTGGAACTACACGGGGAAGGAAGAGATCACAACCCAGCACGAGTGGAACTACAATGGGAAGGAAGGGATCACAACCCAGCACGAGTGGAACTACACGGGGAAGGAAGAGATCACAACCCAGCACGAGTGGAACTACACGGGGAATGAAGAGATCACAACCCAGCACGAGTGGAACTACACGGGGAAGGAAGAGATCACAACCCAGCACGAGTGGAACTACACGGGGAAGGAAGAGCTCACAACCCGGCATGAGTGGAACTATACGGAGAAGGAAGAGATCACAACCCTGCACGAGTGGAACTACACGGGGAATGAAGAGATCACAACCCTGCACGAGTGGAACTACACGGGGAAGGAAGGGATCACAACCCAGCACGATTGGAACTACACGGGGAAGGAAGAGATCACAACCCAGCATGAGTGGAACTACACGGGGAAGGAAGAGCTCACAACCCGGCATGAGTGGAACTATACGGAGAAGGAAGAGATCACAACCCAGCACGAGTGGAACTACACGGGGAAGGAAGAGATCACAACCCAACATGAGTGGAACTACACGGGGAAGGAAGAGATCACAACCCGGCATGAGTGGAACTATACGGAGAAGGAAGAGATCACAACCCAGCACGAGTGGAACTACACGGGGAAGGAAGAGATCACAACCCAGCACGAGTGGAACTACACGGAGAAGGAAGAGATCACAACCCAGCACGAGTGGAACTACACGGAGAAGGAAGAGATCACAACCCAGCACGAGTGGAACTACACGGGGAAGGAAGAGATCACAACCCAGCACGAGTGGAACTACACGGAGAAGGAAGAGATCACAACCCAGCACGAGTGGAACTACACGGAGAAGGAAGAGACCACAACCCGGCATGAGTGGAACTACACGGAGAAGGAAGAGATCACAACCCAGCACGAGTGGAACTACACGGGGAAGGAAGAGATCACAACCCAGCACGAGTGGAACTACACGGAGAAGGAAGAGACCACAACCCAGCACGAGTGGAACTACACGGGGAAGGAAGAGATCACAACCCAGCACGAGTGGAACTACACGGGGAAGGAAGAGACCACAACCCAGCACGAGTGGAACTACACGGGGAAGGAAGAGATCACAACCCAGCACGAGTGGAACTACACGGGGAAGGAAGAGACCACAACCCAGCACGAGTGGAACTACACGGGGAGGAAGAGATCACAACCCAGCACGAGTGGAACTACACGGGGAAGGAAGAGATCACAACCCAGCACGAGTGGAACTACACGGGAAAGGAAGAGATCACAACCCTGCACGAGTGGAACTACACGGGGAAGGAAGAGATCACAACCCAGCACGAGTGGAACTACACGGGAAAGGAAGAGATCACAACCCTGCACGAGTGGAACTACACGGGGAAGGAAGAGATCACAACCCAGCACGAGTGGAACTACACGGGGAAGGAAGAGATCACAACCCAGCACGAGTGGAACTACACGGGGAAGGAAGAGATCACAACCCAGCACGAGTGGAACTACACGGAGAAGGAAGAGATCACAACCCAGCACGAGTGGAACTACACGGGGAAGGAAGAGATCACAACCCAGCACGAGTGGAACTACACGGAGAAGGAAGAGATCACAACCCAGCACGAGTGGAACTACACGGAGAAGGAAGAGATCACAACCCAGCACGAGTGGAACTACACGGAGAAGGAAGAGATCACAACCCAGCACGAGTGGAACTACACGGGGAAGGAAGAGATCACAACCCAGCACGAGTGGAACTACACGGGGAAGAAAGAGATCACAACCCAGCACGAGTGGAACTACACGGGGAAGGAAGAAATCGTTCGCCATACCATTGCGATGTCTCGAAGCTTCGAAAACAAGCGAGACAACTGGATGCTGAAACAATATAATGCACCAACAGTTTTCGGACAGTAAGGACGGGGAAAAAAGAAAAAATGTCGATAATGTATGGTGTGGATACACCACGACTGGCCAGGGTCCGGGGATGCACAATGTGTTTGCGAAAGGTGTGATGATGACTAAATTATACAAGTGGATGTGCAGGGGGCCCGTTTTGAACACACCTTTTTAGCGGGTCAAAATCGGATTGTGATCTGAAAACCCCCTTAGATACAGTACTTGTGATAGAAATACGCTAAATGGTAGCACAGACGTAGTCAGATAAGTGGAGAAGATGATCCCGTAGAGAATAAATTATTAGAATAAAAATTGTCAAGTTTATGACAAATCTTGCTTAAGGGGCTCGTTTTGCACGCCGTTCCCCATATAATATAATATATTCGTATTTAATATACTAGCAAACATGCCCACACGCCGGTTGTCGCAACATAATAATATTATATACAAACGCTGATGACAGTTTCTCAAAATATTCACACGTAACTTTGCATGACGTAGGCCGTAAATCTAAGCATTTTTGGGGAAAACAAGTTACATAAGGCGTCCATATCTGATCAGTAGAGCGTTTATAATAGGTACCTGAGAACAATCCCAGGTAACACGCCTAACGCACATGCTAGCTCGATCATCGTTAGATTTGGGGCGGGAATTATCGTTTTAAGTTAACCTTTTCACCAATGATAGTAGGTCCCCTACTTCGTCATACATAAAATAAAAATATCACACATACAAGACTAGTGTAGCGGTCGAAGCGACTCTTTGTATACTCGCTGAATAGATCCTACCGTTAAACCGGGCAAAAGAGAAATACGTTAACGGTTGCAAGGAAACACGGAAGAAGATGACGCAGAAGAAGACTAACTTACAACAATTCAGAATACCACATTGCCTGGGCTTACCCTAAAATCATTAACATTTTGGTTGATGTGACTGGTTTTGTTTTAGCCAACTTAACATATTTTTTTATTTTTCATGTGGATATAACTTGTGCACTTTTTTCACGGAATAAAAAATCAGGAAAACACAGAAACAAAAACTGGGAGCCTGCTCCTGGCACAGCAATAAAATTAACCTATCCATCATGTAGTTGCCTAACAAAACCTCCATTAAGCCATTAGAAAACACGTGGTGGGTTCGGACATTCCGTTGTATATTGTGTTGAAATTCCGGTCACAAAAGTGACGACTGTATGCGAGAATTTATGAGATGTCATGTAGCAATATTAATGTAATTCACGTATATATATAACCGTTATCGAGATTGATGGTAAAGGCAAAGCTTGACGGGGGTCACGCATTACCCGAATGCATGCTCCGGGTAAGGGATACTGTCGTCCCGTTACACCGGGTAACTCCTTCTATGATTGTCAACGTCGATTCCAGTCTGTCTATCCGACTTTACCGCTAAGATGACGCAACAGATGTGAAGACGCCCTAACAAGGTGGCACGACGATGCATGTTGTCACCGCGTCGTTTCACGGGACAAATTGGCACCTTGGAACGCGGCAGCGTCGTAAAGGATTCGTTAGACTTGACACGTCGACAGCTGTGAGAGTGCGGGGAGACGTGCGAGTTGTGTCACTTGTGGCGAGGAGTTGACACACGCCTTGTAAAGTAGGGACTGTCGTCTATCGTGCGGGGTCAGAAAACGGCCATTGAGAAACAAGAGGGGGCTGCAACGTCGGGAAGATGAGAAAGGGAAGGACTACACATTCTCGTAGTTTAAAGGATGTTCATTTATTAGTGTCTGCCAGCGCCCCGATCTCGACTCCGATCGCGATAGGCTGTCAAGATCGGGGCGCTGGCAGACACTCTCCAATATTAAATATCCCATGCACGCACGCACGCACGCACGAAAACTGACTGTGAACCAACTGGTATCGAACTATTCGACCAGTTAAAAAGTACATATTTTGTAAAGATGGCGATGGTATCTGCTCGTGGGATAAGACAGTTTTATTACTTTTACGCTAATTTAATTTAGGAATAATATAGTGATATACATGTATAACTTTAATTACTTGGGTTTAATCTGACTTACTGTGGTGACCTGTACAACGAGTAAAACTAAGTCGATCAATACTTGAAAGACCATTTGTAGTATCCATAATTATAACAAAGACCCGGCTTAAAAGTTGCCAACAAAACGCATCAACCACACCGAGATAGTAATAGGGTAATAGACCTATTATCTGGCAGCACATTCGGCCAACAAGCAACTATGATTTCATCCGGGGCCACAATGGGGATATATCACAATTACATTTGCTATAGTGTTGCTCCAATGATTCTCTTTTAAATGTCACACAGCATAAATAAAGTACACTAAGGAAAAGTCTTGAAAATGACAGGACTCTATGTTCAGAAAAAAATACCGCTAAATGTTGCCCCAGTCCTGGGACTGATTTTGAAATATTAGCGCGTTCAGATCAGTCTGATAATGAGCGTCGAAAGCTCAAAAAACTACTGCACAAAAAGCGGCAGGTCTGACTGCTGTTCGTGACTCGCGCTCCAGTCGCCAGGAGGACTGCCTGCGGAAAAGGCTCCTTGGCCGCATTTTTTTATTTTAGGGTATATTTACTTCTTGGCATTTTCTACGCGAAATGTTGGTTATATAGTGTAGTTAAATTAAAAATTGCTAATTATTTTTAACCATGAAATATCGGTTGAGCGGAAGAATATTTCGGTATCAAGGCGAATGACTAAGAGATTGTCACAACATTGGAAGAAAACGACCGCCCAGTCATAGAAAGCATTAAATCGATAGTAGTATATATATATCCCAATATGATGTCATCATTTTACGCCTCTCGGCCGTCTCCCTCTAGATTACTGTTTTTATTCGAGACAAATCTCGCTGGTGGCAAATAGCAAGGTAAAGTATGTTTTTCACCGTCAAAGGTAAAATTTCATGAATCTATTGTTTTTTGGAATAGGACATGTTAGTAATTAGAGGGATGTATCAAAGTTGACGAACATGTGCTCTCTCCGCGGCAGACGGCCATTTGTATAAGACACGTCACGTGTATATATATATTGAATGCACTCGGGGTACAGTAAATCGGGGTACAGTGGCTCAATTGGGAGGCATGATAATTAGGTTACCTTTGTAATCTTTCAATTGCTATTATCGTGAATATAATCGACAACATTACATTTAGCTGTAACTTGCCTAAAACTCTTGAATAAAATTACTGGCTTTTCAATGTTTGCCTACAGCCATTAGGCACACGCTGCTATTGTAATGTAAGCATAATATTGTAATACTAACCAAGAACATTATATTTAAGCATATCTAATGTGATAGAGAATTAGCTTATTTCACACAAATAAATACAATATTCGTGAATAATCATTTATAATCTGGTGTTTGATTCACGATACCACGATGTGATTCACTGTTCCCCAGCCCCAGGTGATGATCCATTCTGCCCTAGTACTGGGGCACAGTGAATCAGAATGTTCAACCCTCCACCCCCATCAGCCAAAAATGGTGGCAGTTAGCAGGATAATTTTATGAAGAAACATTTGTTTACACAGAATAAGTTAATCTATCATTTCCATAATATATAAATCAGCCGTGCTGTCATTAAGCTAAGAGAAAAGCTTACGAAAGCAAACGAATATTTCCGATCCACTGTGCCCCGATCTCATCTAACCACTGCGGATGTCACATCTGACATTAATATTGTCATACATAATGAAGTTAATGGTTACTGCAATTGCGTGAAGAATGTTCAACAACTTGCTACTTTGTAGCAGACGCCACACGTTACAGCATCGATAATGCACGACCGTGGGAATAACAAGCACGCGATGCTAGCAGACGACAGCGTTAAGTGCCGGCTGAGTGGCAAGGAGGCGCTGCGAATCGCGCCGCTGTCACGCGCAATGTTTGCGGCGAACACTTGAGAAGGACGCAAAGGGACTCGTACCTCTAAAAGCCCTCTTTATTAATGCTGCTGATAACGCATCGCAGTAACAATCATTTATATTCACATGTGCATAAACACAACTCATAAATAAAACCCGTTCACCTTAAAATACACCAGTTAACGCGGGTAATCTACGCCCAGCGTAATCTACTTCGGGAATAAACTCCCTTGTCCGTTCGGGTGCAAACGATAGTGTGCAATGGGGCTCTGTAATTTAGCTATCACCGGCACAAATAAAATATCTCATAAACGACAATTTGATGGAATGACGCTGACATCTATCACACCAATGCCGTAATTTTACGTAAAATAATCACAACCACGTGACATGGTCACACTGCATCAAAGAGTACGTCATCACGGCAATCTGGCCGGCGGTAATGCGGCTTAAACGTTGTCACGGTTCGAATTTAGTCTAACTTCAAGAGAGGTGCCTTGGTGCCATTTGTGTTTAGCCGCTTTACGAGTGAACGCATCCAATTTGAATGTGGTCGACAGGCGTCTTGATTAATATAGCCGCTTCATTTTGGAAGGACGGCAAACGCGAAGGACTCAGAAGATAGCCAACTACACGCGGCTTACACATATAGGTTTCAAGTATTACTAGACTAATTTACTAGTGATTGGTTAATTTCTAGTATACTGCATAATGGCATGTATTTTGTGTGTGTTTTAAGGCACTTCTCTTGACGAAAACTATTCGATAGTTGACTACCTTTACCAAACGTCTGCATGCGGCCAGGCGGCGACTGAAAGACGCCGACAGAAACTACAGTTGAACCTCGCTTTACGGTCACCTTGGTAATACAGCCACCTCGCAATTAAGATCACCCTAGGACAGTCCCAAATTATTTCCACAACAGCAAAGTATAGGACATTAGTTCCGCTAATACGGCCACCTCGGCATTGCGGTCACACACTCCCAGTACCGATGGTGATCTTAATAGTGAGGTCCTACGTATTTAAAACACGCTGAAAGTAACGGTTAGTGTGACTGCTCGACGATTGTCCCAGGTGACACCAGTCCAGATGTTAGCAACCAGTGCGTCACATAAAAACATTAACATAGCACCTCATAACTGATCAAAACTGGATAATAATGTGTGCGAGAGAAGTCTGAATCACGACAATTCTTCGCGGCAAAACTGAACCATCACTTTTTATCATAAATCGAAATGATACGCGGTGCCCGTGTTCAACAAACTTATAAATTACTCAGAAATATATGTGTGCAATCTGACCATACAGTTATGACAGGAACGAAAGAACCGGAACACGTGTCCTATCAATAGTAGGCCCTATAAACAATTGTCAACAATAGTGGACCGAAATAAGCGAAGATACAGTGGCAAGTACACAAGGCTATAGCAAGTAGGGATTACAATATCAGTTCCAGTAAAAGAATACGCGGAATTTCCATTAAACAGTTCCATATCACAGCACAAGATTCGTGCAGACGGTTAACGCTTGCGCCAATTTACCGCAGTGCGATAGCTAGCACACCTATGCTGCCACCTGGCGAATACGGCAGTATTAATAGTGCTAACTCTTCGCAATTAACAATTCTAATGAAAACAATGGTTTTGAAAATTACTCTCCTTAAATAGATAAGATCTACTGGCGTTACCATGTCAACATACTAACACCATACAACAATCACTGGGAGTCGCAAATAGAACCACGATTTGGCGAATATATATATAATTACATTTACAATCATGATATGGAGTAAATATTAGATTACATATCATGCAGACATAAACATGCTACACTGTTACCAAATTCTTACAGTGCAATGTGAAATGTATACTAACCACACTTGTGAAACATTCAACGAAAGAAAAACTAATAACAGCATTATGTTGTTTAAACAACAAAACAGTAAACGTATAATAGAGACAATTCTGTGCTGTAATTATGATATAAATATCAAACACAACATAATTATTCTTATCAGCCATTGATTAATTAAAGTAGCAAAAAAACATCTTTTTTCCACCACACATGACAAAGCAAAGAGCATGAATGAAAATATGAAATTACCAGATATATTTTGCTTATTTTATAGGGTACAAAGACTAGTACACTGTAGTTGTTTCTCGTAACACATGTTACACAGTTCATTGTACAATTATAAAGTATACCGTCATATTCTAACGTATTAACGACCCACATGTCTGACTGATCTACATGTTATTTATAAAGTGACCATTGCGTGCTTAATAATATAAACTCACCAGTTTGAATGCAATGTTAACATAACATCCAAGTAACAATATTTAAATGGCGCAGACACTGGTAAAACTATAATGTGAGAGCGGCTCAGTAAAACAAGTTTTGGTGGTCAGCATATTAAAGTAGATGGTAGTGTGGACTATATAACCTTATAAGTTATAACACGATTTTATTATTATAAAAACAGTTGGAGATTGCACCTTAAGCTGTACTGATGACTCAGTGTTTTGTTTTTAGATTTTATCTAATGCGTCAGTGTCTCTACAATATCACAATACCAACACATATTTGACCGTTAACATTTCAATAGAAACAAACCAAACACCTGGACTGGTCTGTATGTACGTTTTGTGCAGTAAAACAAGGGAACACTACAAAACCTAAACTATTAGTGTCCCTACGAAAAGGAATGTTTACAATTTTCAAAGAAAATCAAATGTCATTCATCAGTTTTTATCACACATTTGAAAATAAAGGTTTTGATTTTTTTTTAACACAAACATAAATTCCATTACATATTGTTCCCTGCCCCATTTGATCATATTTCTGGTATCAGATGGTGCGTTTTTACTGCCAACCTATTTTATGAAGATTGTGAGAGAAAAACGAGAATTGCACATATTCTGACACTTGGCTGCCACCATGTCAAAGTAAAGTGTTCCTGCAAAACATTGTTTAATACAACTGTTGCTGATGTATTTAGCTTCATTGGCAGAAAATAGGATAGGTAAGGGAAGGATACTGTGAGATTGCCTTTCAATAGGACAATGAAGAATTCTGCGGTAACTGATCAGAACTGGTTTATTCTAAACAAATGTTAATGCACAAATAAATATAACTTTACTCAGGATCATCCTGAGAAATTGATAACAATGCTCAAAAAGTGTATGCTGTTACAGATTAAACACACCTTAAGCACATATTAAGCACTGTAAGCCACCTGAGATTAAGTGTCTAATTTGGCATACATTTGCATACGTTACAATATGTTTACATGCTGTTGTACTTAGGTTAGAAAATAGAGTTGTGGAGAGAGTTCTTAGAGACAAGAATGGAGGGAGATGGAAGGATACTAAGGACTGTGTTAGTTAGACGGAAGGTGGATGTTAATTTAGGCCAATACTGCGGAAAGATGTCACATAAAACTATTAAAAGTGGCTAAATTATCATGTTTCAAATAATCAAGGTGCTGAATGTATTTATAGAACCTGGTTTTTTGCTCGCAACCAATCAAAACTACTATCTGCAGCAATAACAGTGCAAGTTGTTGATGTGGAATATATACATTAAACTAAAAAAAATAACTTTAATGTGTAGTTAAATTAATTCTAGATTCTGTCACACTTAAGGACATTTTAAATTAAATCACATTTGTGAAAACAGTCTCATTCTCGGTGACCCCAGAACATACACCTGTTTCTGGAAAATGAAATATTCCTTGGAACACTTCCTAAGGTAGTTGAGGTTTTGTACTGTTTAAGAAATAGGATAAAACAGGATTTTAAAAAAATAGCACAAATCAGCAGTCTTCTCATTTGCCTAATTAGCCATGTATACCTTCTCTCTTTTTAAGTTTCAGTGGTGATTTGTTACGGCATATCATGACAATGAATTTATTAATATTTAGAACACCTTGGTTTGGAAAAAATACGCTCCTGTCTTTTGTGTATTAATGTTTTCGAAAATACAAGTTTTTATAGTTTGAAAAAAAATCACAACATATGTCGACCAATCTATGACAAGATATGACCTTAGACAGAGTTGAGTGCCATGATTCGGGCCATGGCGGGCAGGACGTGGGCCTGGATGGGCCCGTATTTGACCCTCTCCCCGTCCACTGCCAAAATGCCGCGGTCAGTGAGCGGCTCAAGTCTGAAGGCCTTGACCCGCACAACCTCTGTGGCGTCGTCGATGACCTCTCGGCCCTCTTGGAAGGCCATCAACATGCGCAGGATGCGTGCACGTGTGATGGACGCACGCACTAGCATCAGGTGCATGACACCGTCATCAAACTTACACCCTGGAGCAGGAATCAACTCACTGTTGAGATGGGTCTGGTACATTGCCAGCACCAGTACAAAGTCATCCTCAATTGTCACCCAACTGGATGGAACCGGTTCTGTCAGTCCCGGAATTTGTGACATCAAACTGTCATCAGAACACCCATTGACAGATGGTGACGTGTCATCCTTTGTGTCCTTGGAACTGTTGACGACATCTCCTGCCTCGGTGACAATGTGATCCAATTTCCCATTTGTGCCGTTGTCAACGTCAACTTTCTCCAATGTAGGTTCAGCTGAAGTGTCGATCCGACACTGAGCATCAGTCGCCCCGGATAAGTCGAGTGACTGTGACGTCTTCATGTCCCCACCCGATGACCTGCTAGGTGGCGTCACCTCACTCTTGGAGCGTGTCATGGCAGCGGTCACTTTCTTCGGGTGGTACACTCCATCGGGGAGGAAGGAAATACGCCCTCGGTAGTGACGCAAGCCTACATGGAGAGGATGTAGTTACGTACATGTCTACAACAACCTGGCCAAGGACTGTATGTGACGTGCCACAGCCAACAGGCCTATTCTGCACACGAATCAAAAATAGCTGTCTAAGGTCATGTTCCCCCAATGTTGTGATTTGGTAGAAATACATCACTTAAAGTCTCACGTTTCAATGTCCAGATTATTTTCCCCAACAAACAATTCAAAACTAATAAAAAAACATGCATTTTTGAAGAAATTTATTAAAAATAAAAGACAATGATGAATCAAAATGACCTTGTTTCTCCAAATGTTGCCTTTTAAAGACTGCTACAATTAGATGCAATAAATCAAAAACTACTAAAGATACTTCAACAAATGAGGTATCATTTTAAAGTTCCTCATCTATAGAATCTAAATGGAAAAAAACACAATTTTGTGACTTAAAACCCACTTTCTCGTGTCTGGTTACGTACATGCGACTGGGTACAAAAAGCTGTGGTGAATCGTTAAAAAGTATAATCTTTGTTATTAAATGTAAAAAATACTTTATTAAAGTATTGTTGCCAGTTCAATGATTACTGTACTATTTACACTACCAGATAAGTTAGGTTGATGTACTATTGTGACTGGCTAAATTTAAGTTTGCTGCTAAAGCCAAGAAGTGAAAGTCGAAGTACAAACACACCACCGGAGTCTCAGAGCTTCAGTCCCTTGGGTCACAGACACAAATCTTACACAATGCTGCTCAAAATACGATTAAAGTTCTGCTAAGTTTGGGTTTCCCAGGAGTTTATCGAATGGACAAATGAACGAATGCATTGACACATGAGTGAAGGAATTAATTAAATGAACGAATAAACGCAATAACAAAAGAAACAAAGAATGAACGAAAGATTGAATGAATGCATGGGTGGACGAACAAAGACACAGGCGAACAAAGAAACAAATGCTACTGACCAATGAGTCGTGCGATTGTGCCGAGAGTGAAACGCGCCGCCCCAAGGCTGCGATACTTCTCACTCTCAATGTCGATGTCAGCGATGATGCCCCAACTGATGCTGAGGAAGGAGTAGAGACGACCTTGAGCAGTATCCACGGCAACCAGGTCCATAGGCAATGGCCAGTGCTTTACAATGATGAAGGTCGCAGGAAGGACAGGCTCGGAGATGAAAGTTTCGCTGCGGGGAAACAAGGAGGGACAAGATGGAAAACCAAATCTACTTTTTAACTGACAATTATCAGAAAATCAATTCAGGTTTTGTGGTTTTAAGACTGACACAAAAGTACAGTCAATGATAAATTGCTGTATTAGAATAGAAATACTGCTATGTTTTGAATATATCTTTGTTTTATTAGTTGACTGTTGACTGGGTGCTGCAGCTCAGTTGTCACTGTCAGACTCTCGTTACAAAGGAGGAAGCCTCAGTTCACTCAACTGTTCACAGGCAGTCATGGATCAGTATGAACGAATAATCTTTGTGTAGTAAGTGCTGCATGGCTGACTACTTCCCAGTGAAGTTGGTTGAAATGTTAAGATGTGCATTAACAAATGATCACGGTTTGTACAAAGCCAACAAGACTTACCTAGCTTTGTAACAAATGGCTGAAGACAGGGCATTGCCGGAGCCACCAGGGATCACGCCAATCGGTGTCTTTATTGCTATCTGCCAATCCTCTCGTGCCATCAAGCCATTTACAACCTACAACAACAAAACTAGACGATGTTCCTGCAATAATAACAACATACAAGATAATGTCTGGTTATGTGCGTGTGCACGGATGCCAATGACCATACAGCAGAGACCGCCACTGCTGGGGTCAACACACTTGTCTTCTGCACCGACATTAGTTTGGTGTTTATATTTCTGCAGCGGCCACAATTTTTTTAGAGCAGGATAATTGCATACAGGTTTGTCTAAAATTCTCTGCAATTGATTTAGCCCATAATTAATCCGGTTCACTAATGCTCAAATTTGTAGGTGAAGTCAGGTTAATGAGAAAGGAATAGCTTTGTTGAAATCAGTAACAGAATCGAGTTTTGTATAGATATGCCAAGTTGTGAAAATGCAAAACACATGAGTCATGAAGGACTAATTTCTATCAAATATAATACCACTAGAGGTAAATATATGCCTACAAATCTTGTACTGTGTTCTATTTAATACAGAAGCACACATGCGAGCACACATACATACAACATACATGCACACACAAACACATGCATGCACAGACACATACACACTGCACACACATGTACAGCACACAAACATGCACACACACACACACACACACACACACACACACACACACACACACACACACACACACACACACACACACACACACACACACACACACACACACACACACACACACACACACACACACACTCACATACACACACACACACATACATACACACATACACACACCTACATGCATGCACACTCACATACACACATACATGCACACCCACGCACACACATACACACACACATGCATGCATGCACACACCCACGCACACACATACACACATGTATGCACACACCCATGTATACACGTCTCACCTCATACACGAGTCCATCTCCTGACACAATGACTATGCCGTAGTAGTCAGTCAGTGTCAACGCCTTCATCATCTCCTCGGCGTGTCCCTGGCGCTCTGAGGAAGAACAGGACAACAGGAAGATAAGAAATAGATACATACTCACACTGGTAGATTAAGTATTCTGGAAATAAATAATACGTCCATATTTTAATAAGTTAAGGTAAAAACAATAAGTGTTGACAGTTCAACCAAGTACACAAAATTAAAACAAATATCACAATAAAATAACTGATATTAGAACTTTGTAGGCAAACAACAAGATTTACAAACATATACAAATTACCCAAGTTTCCTATCTAGCTGAATAATGTACCACTAAACCTTGATGTAATAAATTATAACTGAAATGGAAATATGTTACAATTGCACTGGTAGGTTAACCAAAATGTTTCAGTTTTTGGTCTGCATATGTTGTTTTCCCATCATGAAACACATATTTAAAGGGAATAAAAACCCCTATTGCTTGAATTCACAGTATATTACATCTTCCTGTATATTTTCATTTCCACCAAGACAAAAATTTTATCAGAATTCAATATATTAATAATTTCACAATTTACACTGTGCAACTGCTTTTCTTTGAATATGCATATTTTTGGCACGCTTTTCGGTATGTCCAGGTGTGACATCAGAGACGCGAACGTCGCGCAAGATGCCAGCACTTTCAATACATTCACAGCATGTTTACAACGATAGATGTTGGGTCGAAACAAGCATCTGAATGAATTATTTGGAGGAATTCCACTGTAATATAAGCACTACCTAGGTAGTCATTATAGAGGATCAAGCATGCCTGTCACCATGCAAACTTTTTAAAAAGTGCATTTTTATTGATCTTTTCACAAAGTAATATAAACCAAGCCATTTTTACAATATGAAACACTGTTCATTAAATATATTGAATGTTTTGTTGTAATCATGTACTCATGACAAAAATTTAAATAATATTATATTACTGGGAATGTACAATTTCCACTGATCTTGTATGCTTTTATTTACGTTTATCAAAAAAACCACAGTATGTCTTTACATAATTACAATTATGATAAACTACTGTATAATTATAGTAAAAGGATTAATCTCCATTTTAAATCAGTGCAATAAACACACATTACCAATTGGCATAATTCTTTCTTTATATAATAATAATATATAATAATGGTTTATTACAGAAACTGTGATACATTCCAATCAATTACATTCATAGATTGCCATGGTTTCTGTAATGAGGGTATAAAGCCACGAGTGGCTGATTAGCCCTCACAATACATGTGATACATAGGTAAATTCCATGGTGCAAGATAACAATTTGTGTGATTGAAGAAAGAAGAAAAAACAGAAACATGAATCACAGCAGTTCTATTTTCATGAATACTTCATGTAAAATAGCAACGAAGAATGCTATTTATATATGTCATTAATATTATTTACTAGCAAAAAATTCTTAAGTTGACGTTTAAACGATGCTAGTGCATAATTACAATTACAATCCACTGTTGTCGCCATATAGTTCCATAATTTGACACCTCGGTATCTAATGGTTTTATATAATACATTACTTTTTGAGATCGGCATATGTAGTAATTCTGCGTTGCGTGTCTTATGTTCATGTAGTTCATTATTTCTAATGAACATCCTTGTCATAACTGACGGAAACATATTCTTAACGATTTTGTACATAAACAGCACAACCATGTATTCGTAGATTTTTCTTATTGGTAAAATAGACAGCTTCTGGAAGAGTTGGTCTGTGTGCGCTCTGGATGAAGCTGATATAATTAACCGAATTGCATACTTTTGTAATTTTAATAAAGAACTAAGATGTGTATTATATGCTCCTCCCCACACTTTGACACAATACGTTAGATATGGATATAAAAATGTATAGTATAATGTTACAAGGGATGATCTACTCAGGGTTTTTCTAGCTTTATTTATAATTCCAACGGCTTTGGCTATTTTAGATTTTATATACTGTATATAAAAAGTCCAGGACAAATCAGCATCGATTAAAATTCCTAAGAATGTTGTGTTTTCTACTTGAGTAATTTGTAGTCAATCAATAAGGATGGCAATTGGATTGGATACCTTTTTATTTACTGATTTGAAGACAATAAAATGTGTTTTACTGATATTTAAAGAGAGTTTATTACTCTTTAACCAAATAACTAATTTTTGCAGTTCATGATTCATCACAGTTTCTAACTCACTAAGACTGTTACCATTGACGAAAACATTTGTATCATCACCAAATACAATGTCGTTAATATAGATTAAGAATAACAGGGGGCCTATTATTGATCCCTGTGGGACACCACAGCATATAGACTGAATGTTCGATTTTATTCCATCAAATAAAACATACTGCGTTCTATTAGACAAATAACTTTCCAACCAGGCAAGTGCTCTTCCTCTAATGCCATAATGTTCTAGTTTATTAAGTAATATTTTATGGTCAACTGTATTGAAAGCTTTACTGAAGTCAAGAAAAACTCCAAGTAAGTAGTCACCATTATTTATAGCTGTGGACATTTTTTCTACTAGTTGCACAAGAGCCATGTTTGCAGAATGCTTCTTCCTAAATCCAAACTGGTAATCATATAAGATGTTATGTTTGTTTATGAAAGATGTTAATCTGCTGTACATAATTTTTTCAAGAACTTTAGAAAAAACTGGAAAAATCGATATTGGACGGTAATTGCTTACAAGTGTCTTGTCACCGCCTTTGTATATCGGGATTACTTTTGTTCTTTTCAGGTCGTCTGGAAAAATACCTTTGGTTAACGACAAGTTAATAACATGTGTTAAAGGAAGTAAGAAAGTATGATATGTTAATTTAACAATATGTGGAGTTACTAAGTCCCAACCAGGGCTTGATATTTGTAGATCTTTGATTATAGTTTCTACTTCATTCAGTTCAACTGGGGAGATAAATATTGTATGGAAGTTTCGATGCTTAATATATAATAATCTTTGGTAATCTTTTCAGCCAACGATGGTCCAACCGTAACATAATAGTTATTGAAGTAATTGGCAATTATCTTTTTATCCGTTATTAATTGATTATTAATAGTTATCTTCGGAGATTGGGGAGGTTTTTTATTTTTATTAATTACTTGCTTAATAAGTTGTCATGATTTCAGAAGATTAGATTGATTTTGCTTTAATAACTGTTGATAGTGATTTCTTTCTGCTCTTCTTAAAATTGAGTTAAGTTTATTGCGGTATGCTTTATAGTTAGTTTCATTAGTAAGGGTAGGTGCGTTTTTGTAGTAGGCGAATAATTTATTTTTAAAGTTTATGGAAGTCTTCAGCCCATGTGATAGCCATGGTTTCCTATTACTGTATTTTTGTTTAATCTTTACTTCAGGAAAGCAGTTAAGATAATGCTTACCAAGCTGTGCTATTTATAGTTAGGTTATTAGTAAAAATGTTGTCAATAAGTGTGGCAGAAGTAGCAGTTACTCTAGTTGGCTTGCTAATGAGAGGAATATATGACATGGTATACATACACTCAAGAAATTCTGAGCTAGGTACATGTTTATCCACATTTAGCAAATTGATATTGAAATCACCCATGAGATAACACAGGCAATTCTCTTTATGGATATTTGTTTAAATAGCATGCAAGATTGAGGTGAATACATGTATGTCTTTGTCTGGCGGCCTGTGCACAACTCCTATAATAACGTTCCTTTTATATGTCAATATACCTTTGTCCAACTCAATAAATACACACTCTATATCTTCATTACTTTTGTCTAAATCTTCTCTTTGTTTGTAGAGAAGCGAATCTGTTATGCAGACCGCCACGCCACCACCCTTTTTATTGTTTCTGTAGTTATTTACCATATCGTAACCTGCAATGTTATAAGTATCAACATTGCTTTCCTGTAGCCACGTTTCAGAGAATCCAATTATTGAAAAAGAGTGATTGAGATTGGCAAAGTAATTGTTGATGGTGGCGAGGCATACTTCTAATATTGACATGAACAACAGAGAATGTGGTATCTGTTACACCAAGTTGTATGCATGACTTATTAAAGGTATCTTCTATATGGTAATTACACTTATTCATGTTTTGAGTGAATTCACAATAGTAATTTGTATCTGGATCAGAGTTAAATAGGATGTCTGTATCTGACTCACTGTTGATTTCAAACGGTACGAAAGCTTTCTTTTCTAGTTCTTGGAATGAGAAAGAAATATTAACATGCATCCAACTTTCAGATATGATATCTATAAATTCACAATCATTGTCGAGATGATTGTATGGAAAAATGTTAGACAAACATTTTATACAATACCAATACTCACAGTAATCTCGAATATTTTGTTTGTTCAATGCTGTGATACAATTACCATGATAATACCCTTTACAAGTAATGCATTGTAATACAGTGGAGCAACTATGCACTCTCTTTTTACATATTTGGCAGAAGCCTTTATCTCTATCCATTATCGATCGGTGTAAACATATGTTCTTGCTGTGATTCAAAGAGTGCTAAAAGAACTAGTGAGTAATTCATAGTACGTAACTCGTAGGAATAAAGCAAGGTGGATTTCATTACTATCAACATACCTGTATGTTAATTTCACCCATTTGTATTAGAGTGATAGAATCATGATCTCCATTAGTAGTGTATGTGCTGCACGATAGACAAATACATATACACGTTGTGTAAATGATGACAAATGTCATACCATTAATGGCATACAGCGAGTCCAGCGTTAGACAGCCAGTTTGGTGAGTTCCGATCTGTTTTTGATTTGGACGACCCAGTTGGTAGTGTCACGTATTAATATATTACCATCGACAGTCCAAATGTCATTTAGTTTGCCGGTCTTCTTGGCGTTACGGCACTCGTAGAGTAGGTGCGATCTTTGTTTCGTGAGGTCGTCGTTAATGTATACCGGGTGGGATGTCGATGTCGCTGACGGTCCTGGGGCTGGTTGTTCGTATTTAATGTGTTTCCGTGTCACGAAGACACGGCGTCTCATTCGATATGTCGCGAACTTGATGAGGATCGGACGTGTCTTACCTGGGAGCTTTGGGCCAACACGATGTATGCGGTCTACTTCCTCCACCATCAGTGGTGGTAGAAGCGCCGAATTCATCACACTTAGTGTCTCCTCGAGTACGTCCTCGCCCTCCCGTTCGGGAATCCCCGAAATGCGCAGAGAGTTGTGCCTGGAATATTGCTCGAGGTCATCCGCCTTCTCTTCAAGGTCTACAACACGATCTCGGAGATCGGCGATCTGCTTGTCTTTAGGTCCGACTATTCTTCTGAGGTCAGCAACTTCCTGTCTCAGTTCGTTGACCAGGATTTCCTTGAGCTTATTTGCGACCTTGGGGTCGCACAGTGCCTCAAAAAGACCAGATGAGAAATCGACTTCTTTTTCTGTCGCCATCGATGCCCCCCTAGATCGACCCATGTCTGACAGACTGTGATGAGGGAGTGTCTCAGTCTGTTACTACACAGTTGTTTCTATTGTCTAGCTGGTCACTGTGCAGCCTGACTTTGGTTGGTGGATTACATAATTACAGGGCAGTGAGAGAAGAATGTTCAATTCAGGCACTGTCCACCAAGCTGCAGCAGAGACAGTGGTCACGGTCGACTGACGACACCAAGCATCATTGTAAGTCAGCATTCTACCTACTGCAGAAAGTTCACAACTTCAATGGGCACTGCATCGTGAATCCACCTGCTATTATGAAGGCTCAGATCATAGTTCTTGAATGAGTAGTATGTGCGTTCTGCCAATATTTGAAGTAATGTTGGAGCACGAACACAGCGCTGGTCAGGTCCAATCTCACACCACGTGACTAATTTGACACTATTTTCATTGGTACTGTAGGTTTATTGCACTGATTAATTTGAAGATTAATCCCTTTGCTATATACTGTACAGTAGTATATCATAATTATATATGTAAAGACAAAATGTGGTTTGTCTGGAGAAATGAAAATTTAAAAACTTACAAGATCAGCAGAAATTGTACATTCCCGGTAATATATTATTTTAATTTTTGTCGTGAATAAATAATCACTACAAAACATTCAATATATTTAATGATAAACACTGCACCATATTGTAAAAATGGCTTTGTTTATATTTCTTTGCAAAAAATAAATTAAAATACACTTTTAAAAAGTTTGCATGATGATAGGCTTGAACCCGTTTTGGCAGTAAAACCGGATATGGCAACACACTTAACCACTCAGCCACAGGGACCGAGGAAATAAGTACTTAACCACTCAGCCACAGGGACCGAGGAAATAAGCACTTAACCACTCAGCCACAGGGACCGAGGAAATAAGTACTTAACCACTCAGCCACAGGGACCGAGGAAATAAGTACTTAACCACTCAGCCACAGGGACCGAGGAAATAAGTACTTAACCACTCAGCCACAGGGACCGAGGAAATAAGCACTTAACCACTCAGCCACAGGGACCGAGGAAATAAGTACTTAACCACTCAGCCACAGGGACCGAGGAAATAAGTACTTAACCACTCAGCCACAGGGACCGAGGAAATAAGTACTTAACCACTCAGCCACAGGGACCGAGGAAATAAGCACTTAACCACTCAGCCACAGGGACCGAAGAAATAAGCACTTAACCACTCAGCCACATGGACCGAGGAAATAAGCACTTAACCACTCAGCCACAGGGACCGAGGAAATAAGTACTTAACCACTCAGCCACAGGGACCGAGGAAATAAGTACTTAACCACTCAGCCACAGGGACCGAGGAAATAAGCACTTAACCACTCAACCACATGGACCGAGGAAATAAGCACTTAACCACTCAGCCACAGGGACCGAGGAAATAAGTACTTAACCACTCAGCCACAGGGACCGAGGAAATAAGTACTTAACCACTCAGCCACAGGGACCGATGAAATAAGTACTTAACCACTCAGCCACAGGGACTGAGGAAATAAGCACTTAACCACTCAGCCACAGGGACTGAGGAAATAAGCACTTAACCACTCAGCCACAGGGACTGAGGAAATAAGCACTTAACCACTCAGCCACAGGGACTGAGGAAATAAGTACTTAACCACTCAGCCACAGGGACTGAGGAAATAAGTACTTAACCACTCAGCCACAGGGACCGATGAAATAAGTACTTAACCACTCAGCCACAGGGACTGAGGAAATAAGTACTTAACCACTCAGCCACAGGGACTGAGGAAATAAGTACTTAACCAGATTCAGGGTTATGCTAAATTGTACAGCTCTTCCTTCATGTAATATTATTATATCATATAATGTTACTTTCTGCAGTTAGATACAATATTTTCCTCTGTGTGAAAGTTTACTGATGTAGATTACCGGTAGTTTTCCTGGGTCGCTATCAAAACCATTTTTCTCAAAATAAGCTGAAGTGGCGAAGGTTTTTGCGGTTGGCTTGTCTTGTTGGCATTGTAAGGTTGACTGGAGCGGAGATTCTATTGCTTCATTTTTTCATCAAAGTTGGTATTCATGTGGAACCATAAAATAACTGCTTGTTCCTCTGTAATGACTAGTGTTTATATTACATCAGAATACCACACAGCAACACATTCGGATGCTTGCTTTGACTCGGTGTCTATCATTGTAAACATGCTGTGAATGTATCGAAAGTATTGGCATGTTGCGCGACATTCGCGCCTCCGACATCACAATACCACGTGATCACTTAGCTCATTAACTATCAACTCTCCGCGGGAATCATGATACAGATGGGTTTAAATTCTGATTTATCATCTATCAATGCATTTTTTCTGTATTTTTTCCATGTTTCCAAATGTTACATGTCTACGCTATACTTTGTGTACACATGGAAAATGGAATTTAGCTGCTGCCATGTTTTTAGTTCCTTTAAAATTATTTGTTGTTTTTTGAACAGATCTATCAAAGCATTAATCCATCCATATGATATTAAATATGTGTAAAACATCTTTTAATTTGGCTGTGATAAGAAACTATTAACTGTTTATTTGGCCTCAGACGTGTCAGTCAGTATCACTGACCTGTGGAAATCATTTCGTACTCGATGTTGGCATCTGTGAAGACAGGCACCACTTTCTCTAGAAACATCTTCAATGCTTTGCCAACACCACCGAATGGATTCACAAGAACCAACACCTTGCTTGAGGACGGTGTCCCTTCTGAGTTTGTAGTATCTGCAACATAAATGTTATGATTACGGCAACTAGATTATGACATTGTAACTAACAGGAGTTAGCCAACAGGGATTATTTGACAGGAAATTTTAATATTAAAATGAACAAGACCAACTTTATTATCTAACAGTTTCAATGATGATCTGTGTCGCAACTAATAACTAGGTTTTAAACTGACACACGTGAACAATATTACAGATGTTTCTAAATCTACATACCGTATTAATTCTTTTTAGAGTACATGCCCTAATTAGCGTAGACCCCCCTTTTCCAGCAGGATCTGATGTTGGTTTGTGACCAAAACTGACCACTGGATCCATCATTTATTGTCATTCCCTGTCAACCATTGACAATATGAGAAAGAAAGTTCCACCAGCATTCACAGCCTTTGCAAAGTTCCAGTTTCCTTTTGACCACAAAAAAAGTTACGTTGATGTGTGTTATCCCGGCTGAACTAAACTTGAATGTATGCAGAGGATGGCATGGCCTGCTCTCCGACTTTCTCCATGTTTTAGCATGACTGTCATGCAGATTGTTTGTCTTCTAACTTATCTCTCCAATGTGAAATAGTTTTAAATACTTGGTAACCATAAATAATTGACAAAATTGTGTTTTCTAACTCAGAGTGACATGTGTGTAAATGGCGCCCTGTTTTCATTCATTTCATTCTACTCCCATCATCCAGTGTGATGAGTGTCTCTAAAGGTGTAGTGTGAAAAGTGTTCAGCTCCAATGATGTGTTCTTGTGAATTTGACATTCCCTGTGAAATTCTAACTTCAGTTCATTCAGTTAGAGAATCATTATTATTACTGACGTTGTTATAGTATGCTGGGGTCCGATTGGACCCCATTGTTTAATTGCGTATTTTGGGACTAAATATCCCACAAAGTCTTGCACGCCTGGATCAGACCTGAAGCAGAGTACATTTTTATGAGTACAAGTATGAGTACTTTCTCACGAGTATGAGTTAAAGTACGAGTACATTTGTTTAAATATAAATATTAACGTATTTTAAAATTATTAATTTATCTAATTTATGTAACTCAGCAAAAGTGAATATGCAATGGCAGTTGATACATTTTTTTAAAGAAAACTAAAAAAAACTCTATTTCATCAACAATGAAATTCACTTAATTGGCATTCATTTCAGTGGCATCGTATGATCTTATCATGTATTTGCCATTGCACCGAATGAATATGAGTTGTTCACAGGTTGAGTCTTTCAGGCTGCACCGTTCAGGGCAGAATACTTTCTCGGCTATGCTAAGTACCCTTTCAACTGGGGCTGATAAGGCCGGAATGCTGAGATGGTGAGGGACCAACTGAGCCTCAGTTGGAAAACTCAGAACTGTAGTGGGTTACTGTGACGATTTGTACATGGCTGACAGAGGTATTCGTTCACCTCTACAATCAGCAATCTGCTGATATTAAAAGTTTGCAATTTATATTTTCTGATCGTAGACTACTAGTTGTTAAGAAGGTTAGCACATGTCCACATAACAGGCTCAGCATCCCCATTGCACTTTTTAGCCAGGCTGCTGGCATGGGATTATACTCATGTAGGAGGTAGTCTGACTTGAGCCAACTTACTTCTACAGAGGAAAACTGCATTTCAGCCACTGTCAAGTGGCATGGTCTCCAGACTACATCAAAGGCATTTCCTGTCTGGTGGATTAACTGCTAACTGGCCCTTTATGGACATCCTAGTGGCTTAATTAAACAAACAGGTTTATGGCCTGAACTGATAGCCTACAAATATTGTTTGCTTAACAGGGTGTTTCTGACAGGGAAAAGTTGCTGCCTGTTGTTGGGTATCATAGTTATGTTTATTAGAGAATGAGGTACTATGTGTAGGGATGGTAAGGTGGTATTCTATCAGAAATAACAAAGTATTTAAAAAATAGTTGACCATTTAAATATTTCAGGAAAGTTTCATTTTATAACCAAATATATTAATTTTCCCCAGTACATATTGAGAAAGTACTCAGATGTACTCGTAAAATACGAGTACGAGTCCATGACCCACAAGTTTTATGAGTACGAGTACTTAAAAAATGTACTCGAGTACACGAGTACCGGGTACTTCATCCCCAGATCTGGCCTGAATATAATATGTTTTGTTTCAATTATTATCATTGTAAATGTAAAAGGAAGTATTCCTATCTTTGTTTAACCAAGATAGTGGCCTAAAAACCATAAAGATATGAAAATGAAGGAAAAACGAATAATTCTGACTACAATAATGTCACTTAATAAAAATATTTGTACCACAATATAATATTTCTTTTTTTGTTATCATATGAGGGAGTTATAATAACCATATCTGAGACAATCGTGTCATGAATAGAAATTAGAAGGGAATGAACTAGTGGTGGAATCCAGGTGGACCCCAGGCATACAGATGAGTAAGTTCTGGCAACTGTACTGATGAGGGTTAAAAAAGAATTAATTAGGTGTACTTAGATGTTATTAGGTTACACTGACAATTATTTAACCCACAACAATATGTTTGGTAAAAGTTACATATAATTTAAAAAGTCAACTCTTCATGTCACACATGTAATGCAATAAAATAAAAAAAATTCTTTATAAATCAACATATGAAAACTTCTGTAATACCAAAATATAAAAGACCTGAACAAATATTTAACTATAACTTAATTGCTAATGTGTTACAATGGGGCCACACCAAGGTCAATTATAGTTGACAGTACTTGACACACATATATATAATGTCAAGTTGTATATATATATACACCTTCAATTCCCTCTTTTAAATGTCTCATTTGCTTGAATTCATCCTAAAATAAGTCGCTATTCCTCTCGTCACATAAATTTTATGTGTCACATAATTTATTGTTTTATCATAGTCAGCTTACCTAATTATGTTGTGCTAAATTATAGTATGCATTACGCATGTCATATTGTTATGCAAACTCAGTAAACGGTGCATTACTAGGTAAATTTCAGCAAATTATTAAGTCATTTCCATAAGTGTAACACACGTAACAAAAGTATGTTAGACATGTAATGTCACATTTATATTTTTATGCAAATTACAGTCATATAAATATATACAAAGAGTTGTCCTATACATATATATGCCTGTTTAGGATAATGCCACTTATTAACATATTTGTCAAACTTCACAGGTTTTGGACAATAACTGATGTGTCCATCTGAAGTTACAGTTTTGAGCGTCACGCACGTAACATTGGATTTGACATAGTTTACAACATCCACATAATTAATTTATTACAATCAAATAACCTTCCTGTCTTTTGTTATCATAGCATGCATCAGAAATCCCATATTGTTATGTAAACTGTCAATTATTATGTAATTTTTAACAAATTACTACGTCAAATTCATAAGTGTCACACGTAACAAAAACATGTCACACACGTAACGCCACTTTCATATTTTTTATTTTAAAATATTAACCAATCACAGTGTTATACAGGTACACTGTATATACATATGTACTTATTTATGATAAAGAAACTTAATAACATACTTCCACAACTTCACAGACTTTTGACAATAACTGATGCGCCCATCAAAATTTTGATTTTTGTAAATGTAACGCTACATGTAACATAGTTTTGAAAATTAATTAATGATGAAAATAAAAATGTGCATACACAAGCTATTAAACAAAACATAGAACAATGCTATGATCACATTTAAAACAGTTTGCAATATGTTAGCATAGATCTGTAGAAGTTCAAAGATTTTAAATGTTGCCTGAATGTCACACATGTAACGGTGGAATTGCCCTACATTGTTTTCAGTTCACTCAGCTATATGAATGAGTACCAGGCTATAGACAGTATTAGATATATGTGTACAAATAGTCTTTGCACATTAATTGCAGCATGGCTGAACACTTCCTATAGAAGTCGAGATGGTGTTCAACCGAACAGGTCTGCTAGAGAGTAAAGTGTAAAGCACTTTGAGCCATCCTAAGGACTGGATACTGTGATATATAAGAATTTACCTTTATTTTTTATTTGAATAACATATGATATATAAATACACTATATACAGCCCTGAAAACTATGTTTTGGTGAATCCCTGGCTTTCCCTGGAAACAAACATAGGGGATCATATTACATAGCAATCAGTTCCAGACCTTGTGGATCTACTAGACTTATTAATGTTTTTTTTTGTAATAAATACCTTGTGCCTGTTGGAATCCATGCCCTTTTGCCACAGACTGTATCAGCGTAAGCCAGTCTTTCGCCTTTCTAACATTCTCTTCATAACTATCATGTTTCTTAAATGTCAGCGTTACGACTTCTCTTCGCCTCTGTGTTCTTTTGCTTGCAAATACTTTGTGGTGTGGGTAGGCAATTACATCCAAACAAGCGCTGTTGACGTCTACTTTAGCTTTTTCTTTTATCGTACAGCCAACTACGTCATCTATGCTGAAAGTGACAGGTTTTAGCGTTTTTCGTCCCAATATTTGAGAGCTTCTTTCCTCGCGCTCAATCGGAATGCAAGATATGCCGAGACACGTTACAGTAACTTTATAGTCAGGCTGGTCACTCTTCGGGCTAAAAGGGAATGTATCTTCGATGAGTACGGCATCAGTACCGTTCGAAACCATTATGTTGAATGTTGGTTCCTCGTTTATCGCCCTGGGTTGGAGACTGGTGTTACGCCCACTGCTACTGGCAATGCTGTCTAGTCTGCGCACTTGTTTACTACCGCGCACAAATCTAAGGTTTACAAATGAGCTATGCCCTAGGAATTATACAATGTATGATTGTACGGTAGTCAACACGGATGCTACGGGACCACACCACGGGCTGTTGAAGAGGAAACATCTACAGTGTTTTATAAACAATAAACAAAACTTAAACAGGTAACATCAATAACAATAGAAATAATTTGTGAATATGGATCGTCGCCGGACTCAGTCGAACGTTCCTGAATCCTTCACTAGGGGCGCTTCGGATGCTTTGCCCAAGTCTTTAGAAATGTTACGTAGATTAGAGCGGCTTACATGATTCAGCTGACTTCTCCGTATCGGAATTGTCACTGGGATTCTGGAAGGACGTCGTTTGCGGTGATCTGCAGTTGGGGGAAGACAATCAAAGAAATGGCGAACCCTGTCAAAATTATGGACATTATATCTGCCAACTTATTTCCGGAAGATTCGTTCACCGCTGCGTCACCGCAACGTCAGCTTTTTAGTTTATACGCTGTCTCGGCTCGACCAGGACACAGCCTTATTATTATTAGAGGGAAGAACATCCATGAAGGAAAGAGGACCGCATGGACTAATAACGTGAGATAATTGGACATTGCACAGAAAATTACGAAGATCCGGAACGACAGTACAATATTAACAGCCATCACGGGCTATATTAATGATTATTATATGAACTTTTTTTTAAAAGTTGTCTGTTGAAACAAAATTGCTTTGTATCCGCGGGGAGGATATACAGTGTACTGACCCTAGCCTATGGGCATGTGTTTATGTATATTATATATACTTACAATGTGTGTGCGTGCGTGCGTGCGTGCGTGCGTGCGCGCGTGCGTGTGTACATGTGATTGTGCGTGAGTGTATGAGTGTGCGTGTTCAGATATTTTAACGCAATAACTTTATTTATAATAATACACTGCTATTTAGCATGCTAAACGTTACAATGTCGTATAAGTGTTCTGAAATCTCAAGAATAATTATATACAGTGTATTCCCAACAGTCCAATGTTGGGTTAACGCAAGAGTTTTGGGGGTTATGCTCATGCATGTGTGGGAGGTTTGTGTAATAAACACTGATTTCGGTATATATTGTATTGTTGATCAACGTGTTGATTTGTTTGATTTGGTGTCTGGGAACTGCCAATGTCACAATATATATTATTTTTTCTTACGTTATGATTAAATTGTTTGTAAGTAAGTAACTGTATTTACAATGTAATGATTACAATCATAACATAACAATCATCAAAATCATGTTAAACAAATCACTCAAATTCATCACCAGCCCACCTCCGTACTATATAATATTAAACTGGAATATTATTTAACATATTGTTGTATCTAATGGTTTAGATATAGACTCGGTAAAAGTCGTATTTATGCAGAACGATAACTGTTCATTTATTGACTCGCACCCGCGCACTGCCTCGTTTTCATATTTTTTAAATCTTGGGACGCGTGTGTCCGCGTCATCAGTATTACGTCATCCATCAGGTGGCTCATTATAATAATATTGTAAACACAACACATATAGTATGTGCTGTTGCTGTTGATATAATATTATGGCAACAAACTGAGAAGTATGATTCATTGAAATATATATATAAGTGAATAGAGAGGCGATCCAAAACATTTGTACTTGGTTAACAAATTAGTGTAAGAACGGTAACATACTTACAAACAAAGATAGAGTTTCAATTAATCAGTTTAATTACATTCTGAACATCTAGGATTTAAACAATTCACTTGACGAAGATATACATTTAAGTAGAAGTCACACAACATGCGTCTAAACTTTAACCTGTGTTTAGTGTTTCTTATATTTTCGTTTATAATGTTCCCGATTCTTGTGAAATTATGTTTAGGTAGCTTAGACGAAAAATGTGTTCTAGGTGTCTCTTTAACAAGAAAGTTGCATTGTCTGGTTATTCTTATACTTTTTGTCTAGAGTCTTTTTGTAATATCAATCAACTGTGCCATCGAGGAGAATAACAGCAATGGCAATAAACTAAAGCTGTGCTATATCGACAGTCCAATATGAAACAAAAATAAACAACCATTAGTCCGGCATCGTTCCGGACACTTTTGACTAGAACTATTTCGTTCGCGATACATTCGCCAGGGGCAAATTATTTCCCACAACGCAATTCTCCTTCCTTTTCGGTATCGCTGGCAAGATGGTAGTGTAAAACGTGATAATTCCAATTGAAATCCACCCAATCACACCTTAATCTTTAAGTTTTAAGTAAGTCCATCTCCGATTTTACAATATACGATAAACCTTTTATAACGTCATTTATGTATTTTCTTTTCTTTTACCACCAGGGGATAGATATCTGCCACAAGAATAAAAGGAAGGTTACCAGAACTGAGCCCAAGAGCCAGGACATCTATCTTCGGCTCTTGGTTAAGGTGAGCAGTCATTCGTAAATAAGATGTCAACTGATTTCCTGTGCATGTCATCTGTGCACTTATCTTATGAGTAATTGCTATGGGCAATGCTACGATTGAATTAATGTTGCATACAATATAGTATGTATACTTTATGTGTGCCGGGTGGTTAGAGTGCCTGACTGTCAATCGAGAGAACCGGGTCCGAGGTGTAGCGACACCGATTTTCCGCGTAATCTACTTTTTGAAACGGGATTTGCGGTTTAGAAGGAAACTAAACGCTAAGAGTAGAATCACCAACACCGTAAACGATATTGACTTTATTGGCGATATTTGGAAACCGACATGATTACTATGCAACGTCAACAGTATTCATTTATTTTGGTGGATTTATTTATGACGAAGGATAAAATGTCATGTCACCCGTCCTACCTCGTGTCAACTGATGTAAACAGGGACACTGGCGGAAGGTGCAAAAATAAACCATTTTGCGATCGTTGTCTGGCTATCTGCTAAGCGCATTGAAGGCATGCTGCTAATTAAATGTAGTTGTCACATCGTTAGAACACGCATGAGTACAGATTCTGGTTTCGAACAAAAAGCTCAAAGTAATAACAACAGCCTAGGTTACGTTGGCTCAAAGTTATTGACCTTGTTTCGTAGTTCTAACAAATTCTGTTGGATGGCGTCATGTATAGCGCTAGCTACAATGGTTGAAATTATTAGTGAAACAGCATCAGTAATTTGAACATAATTGTTAATATGATCGCCTGTATACTTTACAGTTGTTAACTTATATATTAAGCACTGCTGCATTAGAAACAACCAGTCATTTATATTGTTATTGTGTGACAGGAATTATTTTATTATCTAAATTAATTATGTATGGTTGTTACTGTGTTGCATATATCACACAAATAAATGTTAGAAATGTTAACGACACACTAAAACAGTATTATTTAGATGCATAGAACATAGCATTGTGATATTTCATATATTTCACAGAATGTGTTATTTTTCAAAGTTAACTTTGAAATAACATATTTCTTTTCTCAAAAGAAATGGGCTTCTTTAGTCAGTATGCTATTTTTAAATGAAAAATGTGTCATATGACATGGGAAAATGTGCCATTTGAAACTTTTTTCTTTCTGAAAAGGAAAATATGTCGTTTGAAAGAAATTTGCCTTTTTCTGAAATGGAATTGAAACAATTTACCTTTTTAGTCCTTTGGCCGAAGGTCCAAGGGACTATTGCCATCACTCTCCGTCGGCCGTTAGCTGCCGTATCTCTGTTCAGCAACTTTTTCTCTAATTTTGCATAGACATCTTGGGGCACTGCCACTATGCACGAGAAATCTGTATTTGATTGAATCATTTTAAGGGCTCCCTAGGGCCTCCAAGGACCCCAAAACTGGTAAAAATGTAACATTTTGCCTTTTTTTTAAAACTTTTTATTTATTTTGTATAGATGTATCTTACGGTGCTGCCATTATATACAAGACATCTGTATTTGATTGAATCATTCTAAGGGGCCCCCAAAGTACAAAAGTTTTATATTATCTAGTGATATGGTTTTGAGAAGGGCCCTTGAGACCACCCCCAACAGTAGATTTTGTTTAATGTGCCAGAAAGCCAGAAACATGACTAAACTCTGCAGCCTAGTGCTATTCTTCCATTGAGACCTTGACGAATCTATAATTGGTCACGGGGTGCAGGCAGAGTAGACACACTTGACCCCTGTTAGACTGAACAGTTGCCTAAAACTTTTACACTGTATCTTCAAAACTATTGATTTTATTTTCTATAATTGCAAGTTGTGTTTATTTTGATGTTCATTTAATTATTATAAAATGGTGTGAGTGTGGTGTCTATTGGTTAAAGATGTATTGTCTGTAGAAACCTGTAGGTGACAAACATAGAAAATTAATATTCTGTCACCTGTAGGTGACAAACATAGAAAATTAATATTCTGGACAGCTATAGAGTGAAATATCCTACACTTTATTGATATCAAATGCATTCTACTGTTCTGTTTACGCTTGCCATGCCTTGTGTAGATATGGTACTGTGTAAATCAATTGTATCGATATAGACTAATAATTACAGATTCACAATATAGTTGACACCCGAAACAACCAAATGTCAACCATTAGAAGAGTTGACATAGTTCCGCTATACACAAGCAAGAAATCTATATTTGATTGAATCATTCTAGTGTCATCAGCATATAGTAGAACATACATTTTCTACATCATCATCACTAAGGTTGTAAATTTCACCAGCTGCCATGTCAAGTCCGTTATAATTGTGACTAACAGTGTTCAAAATGATTCAGGTAAATAGCAAATAACAAAGGACACAAGTTTTCTCCTTGCCATACCTATACATCACATGAGAAGGCTGACACAGCCTGGCCCTGATTTATACATGATTTAGCATTTTTGTACATGTATACAACTTTCAACACAATACCATTAGTACCGCATGAAATTATCTTGGACCACAGAGAGGACCGGTCTACTAAATCAAATGCTTTCTTATAATCGATGAAGGCATAATAAAGCCTTTTGCGTCGAGACAAATACAATTTAACCAATACCCCTATCTGAACACTGCCTGTTCTTCACCTATTACATTCGCTTTGTTTAGGTATGTGGTCAGTCTGGTGTTCTGAACAATCACTAAGGATTAATGAACACTTGTGCAGAATGTCACCCACTTGGCAGGTTTAACCCTGCAGGTGACCAATGGTAAACTTCCACGGTGTTCACAATTTGGAGCTATTTGTAGGGGTGCTTTTAAAAAATCACAACTTCGCTAATACACATCACAAAAATATGATTGAGCTATCATTTTGTTGGCAAAAAGACCCTTTATTAGTATGCAGTGATGATATTTGCATAACCTCAAATAATCATGAAGATATAACTAAGTTTATATAAAATAAATACAATTTTTTTTTTCCGCCCTACTACTAGCTAATTTCCGAGTGGTTGTATGTGTCAATGTCCAATTAGAGAAATATAGCCATGTATATAAGCTAATGAGTACAGACAAAATTAATCAAATATACTCAGAATTTTTTTTAGATGAATTTTTTAGGTAGACCCATGTAAAATTTAGACTATTCTTCATGAACGTCAAAACGAGGGTAAAGTAGAAACCCAAGTTTGCCCAGCGACAAAATAATTATTATGCGGTTGTATGTTCATGCATGCAGTGTGACAAATGTAGCTGTATATTTCAGCTGCATGATAATGAAAACTAGACTCAAATATATTCAGAACTTTTCATTTTATTGTATTTTTCGTAGAACGTTCAAATACAACCAATACGGCAATAGGCCTCGTAGGCCTACCGTTGCGAGCTGTGGCGCACCTGTCTGATAACGTTACGTATCTATTATCAATTTCCTTACATATCAATAAAGTAAGTAATACCTACAGTTCCTAATTACACACGTATATATGTCATCAGGTTATAGTCGAATCCATTTTGAAACTTGAATAATTTAATTCGCACCACTTTGCCTGCGTTTTTCTGAAGAGATTATCTGCTTACTCATTGACGTCAATGATAACCTGCATTATTGAGCCAACATTCATACCTTGTTTTGTTTACAGGTGTGCTTCCAACATGCTACATCATTTTGGATATCAATAGGATTTGTTTAATATTGTGTATTAGCAGTTAGCATAACGGAATTGTGCATTATGCCAGCCATGGAGAGGAAAAGTTATTGAGTCACCGTGTATGGGGCCTCCGTAATCTGTGCAACGAGGTGAACCCTGTGATGGAGTCCTAGGATCCGGTGTGTGATTTGCAAAACATGCGTAATTAAATATTGATGTAATACAACATGCCGGCCAATATGAAGACATTGTTTCCATATTGATGTATATTTCTATGCGACGGAATGTAGCAGAATGAAGATGATGGGTGATAGCTGTCATATTGTGGCCACTCCAATTCAATAAATTGAATGGCCAAAATATGGCTGCCCTCTTCGTTCCATCAATATTTAACTATGTGTGAAGTAGTCTCAGTTGATGATGTGAAGCACACCGAATGCTAAGGTTCCGCAGATTACAGCGGTCCTAATATATGTTGCTGCCCAAGCATGCCGTGAGAGGTTCTTGCTGCCCAAGCATGCTGTGAGCGGTTCTTGCTGACACTTGACATGTTTCTGTGCACAGCTCTACCGGTTCCTGGCCCGCAGAACTAATGCCAAGTTCAACAAGATCATCCTGAAGCGCTTGTTCATGAGCAAGATCCACCGCCCGCCTCTGTCTCTCGCAAGGCTGGTACGTACTCCTGTTATGTCTAGATCTATCATCCACCTCTACCTCTCGCAAGACTGGTACGTACTCTTGGCATGTTTAGATCTATCACCCACCTCTGTCTCGCAAGACTGGTACGTACTCCTGGCATGTCTAGATCTATCACCCACCTCTGTCTCTCGCAAGACTGGTACGTACTCCTGGCATGTCTAGACCTATCACCCACCTCTGTCTCTCGCAAGACTGGTACGTACTCCTGGCATGTCTAGACCTATCACCCACCTCTGTCTCTCGCAAGACTGGTACGTACTCCTGGCATGTCGACCTATCACCCACCTCTGTCTCTCGCAAGACTGGTACGTACTCCTGGCATGTCTAGACCTATCACCCACCTCTGTCTCTCACAAGACTGGAACGTACTCCTGGCATGTCTACATCTATCACCCACCTCTGTCTCTCGCAAGACTGGTACGTACTCCTGGCATGTCTACATCTATCACCCACCTGTCTCTCGCAAGACTGGTACGTACTCCTGGCATGTCTACATCTATCACCCACCTCTGTCTCTCGTAAGACTGGTACGTACTCCTGGCATGCCTACATCTATCACCCACCTCTGTCTCTCGCAAGACTGGTACGTACTCCTGGCATGTCTAGATCTATCACCCACCTCTGTCTCTCGCAAGACTGGTACGTACTTCTGGCATGTCTACATCTATCACCCACCTCTGTCTCTCGCAAGACTGGTACGTACTCCCGGCATGTCTACATCTATCACCCACCTCTGTCTCTCGCAAGACTGGTACGTACTCCCGGCATGTCTACATCTATCACCCACCTCTGTCTCTCGCAAGACTGGTACGTACTCCTGGCATGTCTACATCTATCACCCACCTCTGTCTCTCGTAAGACTGGTACGTACTCCTGGCATGCCTACATCTATCACCCATCTCCTCTCGCAAGACTGGTACGTACTCCTGGCATGTCTAGATCTATCACCCACCTCTGTCTCTCGCAAGACTGGTACGTACTTCCGGCATGTCTACATCTATCACCCACCTCTGTCTCTCGCAAGACTGGTACGTACTCCCGGCATGTCTACATCTATCACCCACCTCTGTCTCTCGCAAGACTGGTACGTACTCCCGGCATGTCTACATCTATCACCCACCTCTGTCTCTCGCAAGACTGGTACATACTCCCGGCATGTCTAGGTCTATCACCCACCTCTGTCTCTCGCAAGACTGGTATGTACTCCCGGCATGTCTAGGTCTATCACCAACTTCTCCCTCGCAAGGTATGTACTTGGTCATCTCTACATACCTGAGGTGGTTTGTATTTTACTTCAAAATATCATGCTTTTAATTTTTCTCTTTGAAATTGATGTCATCTAACAAGACTCCTGCAAACTTTGGGTTACATTAACGCGAGGATACCCGTAAACATTTCCTCATGAGATAGAACAAATATGCAATTTGTTAGGAAAAAATACTTTGAAATACAATTGAGCAATCCTAGAGTGACAAGAATAACTGAATACAGAGCTTCGATTGTGTGACTGATGTGTCAGTAGGCTCTTGTCTGCCCTACTTGTGTCAGTATGTTATGTTCCTCATGTGCACTGGTTGTGACTTGTGCTTCAGATCCGATTAATGGCCAAGCCGGGACGCAGTGACAAGTTGGCTGTATGTGTTGGAACTGTCACTGATGATATGCGCATCTTCAAGGTTCCCAAGTTAAAGGTGATTTCACATTTCTAACGGCAAACTAGTCAGATTACATGACCATTATCTCAGTATACTGTTTTTGCGATTTTGTAAGAACATTACTTTTTTATTGTCATTCAAGCCGAGTTGTGGCTGCCCATATTGGGCTGGTGGCACACATAAGCTAAAAAGGAATTGGACATTCTCGAAAGCGAGGAGACCATTAACAACAGCTCATAACTCGGGCATTAAAAATGAAGTTAAAAAATGATAATTAGCGATTATTTTGGAGTGATGTAAATCACTTGAGTGGGTGTGTGTTAATGTTGGTGTCTGTTGGTAGTTGTGTACCCTGTGTGTCACTTGGGCATGTATGTTAACCCTCTCGTGGTCAGAATGCCCGAATCAACCAGACTCCCACTCACGGTCAGAACGCCTGAATACGCCCGAATACTGAGGCACATTTAAACTGGTACCGCGAAAGAGTGTCATCCAATAACGGCAATTTATTTCGGCAGTTAGCCTATAATAATACTGAAGTTTAACTGGGAAGCGTCAAAAGTGAGAAATGATGGCGATTTCCGTGACTAAATAGCACCAACCACCACACGGTTTTGTAGTCGAACGCAGCGACACAATTTCCGGTCCCTCTTTTACGCCACGCAGTGAATATTTTAATGGTGATTTTCAGCCAATGAGATTAAAGTTTAACATTTGCTGCGAGCATAAACATGGAAGCACCCAGGAATTATTACAAAACACGCGTCCGCATGCGATTTCTACGATTAAATGCTAACTTTTGAGCGGTCTATTTTGTTGTAAAGAAGTATTAATGCACCGCGCAACGAAGCCGGTGGTGTTTTTTAGCTTTGGTGTAATTCTCGACATTGTCATTATGTCAAACTCCAGTAATTCGGACTTTGATGGGATTTTTGAATCGAGTTTATAAAGAACGCTGCCATCGAAGGGGAATGTTTTGCACTATGATTACGCATTTTAAACATAACATCAACTTAATAGTTTAGACGGGATGACGGCTATGATCACAAAGAACGCCATTTTGTATAAAATCTTGAAAATACATGCACTCTGAAAAAAAGTTTTATTTACCATAGACATTTAATTAGTTTTCCATTCTGTATCATAGTAATTTATGAACATTTTATACGCAGCATGTAACCGCTAATTATTAATGAAAAATATTTTTAAAAATGAATTGTTTAAAATTATTTAAGTATTTTATTTTTGTCAAACTAGTAATTCATATTTGGGTAATAAATTGACATATATGTCACATACTTGGCTAGTTACACCAGGAATTAGTTCTTCAGATGTAGTGAAAATTTTATTTGAATCGGATCAAAAGTAATTTATTTGCATTCGGGCAACCCGAGTATATCACATGATTCACTCACAGCACATTCTCTCGATTTAATAGGATTCAATAACAGGCACATATTTGCATTAATCTGGCCTTGAGAGAGTTAATGTTGGTAGCTGTGTGTCACTGAGTGTGTGTGTGTTAATGTTAGTGTCTGTTGGTAGCTGTGTGTTAATGTTAGTGTCTGTTGGTAGCTGTGTGTCACTGAGTGAGTGTGTGTAAATAGCATTACCACAAAGGCCGCCGTGGCTGTTGGATCTGAAGCTAAAGTATGACAGACCACCCACCAGTCACACAGCCCTTACATCATTAAGTCTGTTAAATAATACATATTTAATAACACTGGAACGACAAGATAATGTATTCCTTTATTTGACAAATTTATCATTCGTGATTGAGCGATAATGCATGCCAAAAGTGTCGTGCTGACGGCGGTACAATTTTCGCAAAAACAGTCCATGGCAAGTTGAAAACCCACACTTGTAAACCTATTTGGATCGTCATGAGATCTGTTCGACCAATTAGAAGATGTGTTCATCTTCACTGCAGTCTTTACACGAAGTTTCCTCGTTAAACCAAACGTCAAATTATCGTATAAACATGAATTTTTTGTAATGTTATCGCCTAAAATTCAAGTTCGTGTATATACACACATACATGTCAATTTTACACTGTTCAGATGATGTATGTTATGTGACATTTAAAAAAGGTTTACAAGTGTGAAAATCACATTTTATGCGACCTAGTTGCGCGGTTTTCGAGAACGCCACTGCAGATGGTGACGCTGTGCTAGTAACATCCGCCTGGTAACATCAGCTTGTCTGGCTACACTTAATAATTGATTTTAAACTTGAAATTCAGGAACCTGTATTCCAATCTTACTCTGTTAAATACACAATAAGAACTTATTACGTTTGTTGTTTGCTTACTAATAGTAATAACTAGCCAGTTTAAGATTGGTAATTCCACCGTTATAATATTCATGTATTGCCACAATTACATTATTGGTGTGTATAATTATATATTATTTAATTAATATATTCCTACATTTATATAGCTATTGTAACAACAGAGACTTACAATAAAATTTGAGTTGTTGGTGCAATTATTCATTATTCTGTGTATTTAAATGCAGGTATCTCTCATGGCCCTTTCTGCAATTCATATAGCTAAGTATAACTAGTATAGATATTAATTATGCAAAGTGGGAATTAAGTGACATCTAATTATAGTAATTAAACTCTTTATTTAGTACTGTGATAAGAAGCGTTAAATGATAATTGATAATGCTTTTGAATGTGTTAATGTTGGTGTCTGTGGCTGTGTACCCTGTGTGTCACTTAGGGGGTGCATGTGTTCAGTTTGTGTATGTTGGTAGCAGTGTACTCTGTGTGTCACTGGTGGTGCGTATGTTCATGTCCGTTGGTAGTTGTGTACCCTACGTGTCACTGAGGGGGCACATGTGTTAATGTTGGGGTCTGTTGGTAGCTGTGTGCCCTGCGTGTGACGGAGGGGGCGCGTGCCCGCATCCTGAAGGCTGGGGGAGAGATCATCACCTTTGACCAGTTGGCACTGAGGGCTCCAAAGGGACAGAAGACTGTGCTCCTGCAAGGTACACCACCAACTTTTTGTTTAAATTAATTTTCTAGTAATTATGCAGTAACATTATCCAGTACATGATACTTTAGTCTGTCACATGTGTTCACATTACTCATTCACCAAGACTTGTTTATCACTGCTACAACATGTACTGTTCACCCCAGACTGGAGCTGCATGTAGGTCGTGTGCTGTAGGTTATCTCTAGCATCCAGATTTTGGAAAATATAGCCTCACAATTAACCTTTCTAAATTTTTTTGATTTTATTTACAATGCAATGTTTCTCCTGGTATATGACAAGCGAGGCGAACTGCCTCGCCCAAAACAAGCCAAAATTGCAGCTTCGTAGCTATTTCGTGCGTCCATTTTTTCGTGCTTTCGCGATATATTCAGCATTGGCGAGCAGCGCGAAATAACAATATAAAGTCACTTATGTTCCTGCAAAATCACAGATTTGTACCAACATCGTTTAGTCGTCTAGGATTTAGCTCTTGGAATTTAGTTATCCAATCACGGTATATTCCCGTGGAATCCCCGGTGTCTCCAATGGTGACACCTTGCGGAGTTTCGACATACTAGAAATCTAGACATTCATTTAACATGACACCCAAACGGTAATTGCGTTTGGGAGACATGTAAAAAAAACAAAGAAAATGGTAGCTGAACGAATGTGTCTTTTGCGCTCAATTTTACTATTATAGTATGTGCCTACGTTAAATCATAATGCTGGTGTAGCTGATGTAAAATTTTTTGTTTGTGGCGGGAGTAAAAGCATGCAGGCTTATGCCGTTGGCACTAGTCGGCACTTGTATCGAATCCGGACCCTTTTGAAGCCCGAATAAAAACCGTGCATCCTATTCACTGGTCGGCACTTCTATCGAATCGGGACCCTTTTGAAGCCCAAATAGCGACCCGGTTTGTGCCAGTCTTCCCCACTGCGGCCGTGCGTTACCGCACAGCGTGCATAAAATGGGCGATATAGCGGCGTATGTTGATACAAACCGGGGCGCTATTTACACCTCAAATGGGTGGGTGTAAGAAGCAGTATTCTTCAAGGTAAATATGCCTAGGATAATGTTGAATGATTTATCTATCTCACTGAAGTGGCAAAGTTAGGCAAAACTCAAGTTATAATGCCAAAATCGAGGTGAGTCCGGATTTTACACAAATTCCCACAAGTCTATTCAAGTTCAACTAATGTTTTTTGCAGTTTTTTTTTGCAAAATAAAGAATGATTCATGAAATACCTTTGTGCTAAATATATAATACACATTCCGACAAAGTTGTGAAAACAAAATTTTAGGAAAGTTGATTTGTGTGACGTATTTACGAATATAAACCACCGATGTTCACATCTCATAAAATACGCCTATTGCCCCAAAGCATGTATACTAATGGGTTATCGATAGCTTGGGCTAGAACTTAAAGGACACAATTTGAGAAACGTTTTTGCTATTAATACAAACATATTTTTGTGGCATTCCAGAAATGCCTAATCAATTGCATAACATGCTAACAACAAGTAAAATACAATCTTGGGAAGGTAAACCAAAAATTTACCATGATATATTATAATCCTTTAAGGTGATGATAAAAGAGTCTTCAGATGATACCACTGGATGCTTCCCAGAGAAGTCTAGATGGTGTTTGACTGAATAGGTCTGCCAGGGAGTAATGTGTAAAGCGCTTTGAGCAGTCCGTAGGACTGGCTGCGCTACACAAGAACTTACCTTTTACTGACTCTGTCACATTTACAAGTAGTCTTGTTATTTTATATCTTACCATCTATATTCAAGAATAAAGGTTAAAACATACATCTGAATGCACCATTTTAAGGTAGTTTAAAAAAAAATCTCCGGTGGAGCATGCCCTGGACCGTCCTAATAACGCTTCGTGCCTGCGGCGCTCGCGTACCCCACCTCTACCATCTTGTCCATCATTTTACCCAGGGGAAACACTGAAATGAACATCCTACATTGTTTGAAGGTAAATTTGGCCTAACTGATAAAGTTTATAACAATGCTTTATTTGTTGTTTGCTAAAATGCCAGCTTGATGTTGTCTTCAACATACTTACTGGAATATATATTTTGACATCCAATTTGGCCTTCTGTGGGACTTGTGTGAGGACCTGTTTTAAAGGACCAGACTACTGGATGTGTTCACAACAGTCTGGTCTCTACAGATTCTACTGGTGCTGTATTTAATGTGGCGATGGTTGGTTGCAGGGCCACGCAAGAACCGCGAGGCCGTGCGTCACTTTGGCCTTGCTCCTGGTGTACCCAACAGCTCCACCAAGTAAGTAGCGTACGGTGTCATCTGAAGCAGTGTATCTGCTGTTACTCGTGTGTGTGGCTACATAACACACTGCAGGCTAGAATGGGCCCTACAAACTTCACATCAGGAGTTCTTGTATAGAGTGACATATGTAGAATCTATAAAACTTAATTGTTGTATGAATGTTGCAAGAGGACAAAGAACATTAGTGTTATGTTAACAACAATATAAGTGTGATCTTGGATGCAGGTATACGTGTCATGTTTATACGTTGTCACAAGACTCTGTTATATTTACAATTATGTTGTGGGCCTGTATTTTTTAGTTGTGTATGTTTCAGGCCGTACGTGCTCTCCAAGGGCCTGTGTTATAGAGTTGTCTCTGTTTCAGACCGTACGTGCGCTCCAAGGGCCGCAAGTTCGAGCGCGCCCGAGGCCGCAGGAAGAGCCGCGCCTACAAGAACTAAGTGGCTCCATACGGCACTGTCTGTCTTATTTCATCGTGTACAGCATACATGGAATAAATGAGATATCACCTGATCACTCTTGTTGTTGCAATCGATTTTTTTGATGGAAAAATGCATGTTGAAATTAGATGGTAACCATTCTGCATTCACAAATAGATATAGTGTTTGGGTCATTTATTATTTAGTTTAAAAGGTTCAGTCGAACGTTGTTTTATAATCACCTCGGTAATACAGCCACCTCACAATTAAGATCACCTGAGGACAGTCCCAAATTTGTTCCATATACATTTTGTCCAGTCTCAAGGGTGATCTAATAGTGGTTTTCCTATGTAATGAAATGGTTGACAGTTACGTATTTGGTTTTGTTTTGATTACTGAAAACAATGGTTGTTTGTACTGTGAGTGGTGTGTTTATCCATCCTCGCAAGCCAGGGTTGTGACTGCTTACACTACCCCGGGCAGATCTGCTCACTGTATGGAAGTTGGCTGAATCAAACTCATAATTGACTTCGCCGTAGCTCCAGTTCCAGGAATCCCTACATAATTACTACATCGACCATTCTCACGAGCCGCTGAGCAGTGTTGTGCATTCAAATAATTAGGTCTACTTTCCATGAACACCACTGGAATGTGTCCGGGGTGGGGCAGACATGGTTCGATCTGCCCCCCACATTTAATGTGAGCGTGAATGTTTGTTTTTGTGGCGAGCGTCAATGGCTGATGGAAATCAAACTTATGAGACGATTAATATGTATTTTTTTGTCGACTGAAAGGTGTGTGGAATTGGAGAGCAGACATAGTTTTCTGCCCCCCCCCCCCAGTAATAGTCGGCGTGGCGGCGAAAAATATTTCCAAAGCACCCCATCTTCGGATGTCATAATTGCAGCGCAGAGAAGGTAAATTGAGCGGCATGTTGTAAAACAACATTTTCAACAGCACCCCCTACCCCCCCTCCCTCGTCTTCTGATGTCACAGTCGAGCCAACCGATACACCCAAAAGGTGAAGAAAAATGTGAAGATATGCGGCGGCAAAGATTTGTTAATGATACTGGAGCCCCCTCCCCCCATATGAATTTCGTTCCAGCGCCACTGATCGGTGACCCTCCATTCTGAACAATGACCAGCCGTTAGCGCAGTCGATGGTGGCGCCACATAATGGAGTATGTTTAGTGTTTGGTTGCGGACGATGACGGGGCGGCGTGCATCATGTTTGACATCGGGTGTCCGGCAGGGCTCGGTGCTTTGAGGGGTGAGATTTCCCATTGGCGACCATGTTAACGTTTTATCAGATTATAAGAAAACTGTTCGTGACAACAATCTGAAATTCATTCGCCGTCACTGCTATCATGTCATTGATATACTGATGAAATTTCGTCAAAATCACATACCTCCAGCTCTTTTAAAACGCATGCATGCACGGTGCACATCGATAATGACCACGCTTTTCAGCACCCACGTGTGCTATGTAAAAAAATGCCAAAAAATCACTCCGCCAACTGTTCAAAGTATGCGTCATTTCACTTCCAATACATCCTACCACAGAACCTGTTGATATGCCTGGTTTAGTGTACTCAGTTCACATAAAAAAGGGTCTCAAATTTAAAATATCACCATTTTTAGGGGAGTATGTTTTACTATAACACAACAGGAAGTTTAACAGTGGTCTCACCTCTAGACTACCGCTACTTGCTGTACAATCGGCGATGTCATCAGAGTGCATGGATGTGGGTTTCATAATTACACGGATGACTGGCAGTTGTATACTCTACCGTCATTTTGATCTCACTGCGGCAGCCTTGGCGCTACTCCGCGATGTATGGATGACTGCTCAGATGTCAAATAAACAGTGGATGACATCAAACTGCCTGTACATGAATAACAATAGATTGGAATATCTCCCCGTGGTACCCAGGAATGCGACTGCGCTCGTTGACGGCAGTGTAATACGCGTAGGTGATCCTACCACTGTGCTTCACGATCTGTCCGTAACCTTGGTGTCGTCATAGATCGATACCACGATTTCAAGATACAAGTGACAAGCATCGTCAGTTTGTACGCATTCCTTCTCCACCATATTAACCAGATGAATTGTTATCTCCCTTGTTGACTGCTGCAAGTCATTTATATGCGACGCTTCTCTTAAAGGTGCTCAATCACTTCGTTTGCCCATCGCCAATCCGGTTCTTTTATGTCCAGATGTGTAATGTGTGAATAGTTTAACTAGTGCGCACAGTCGGTTTAATTTAAAAAAATGCGTACTTGTTTTTTAATCGTAAAAAAAAAGAGTTGTCGTTACAGCGGGTATCGCTGGCGAAAGCCAATTGCGCTGTCTGCCTACTGCGCCACTTCGGTCACGTGCTTTACGCGAGATCGGCATCCCAGGCATTCGAAAACAATAACAACACACACGTGCTTTAGCGTATCAAGATGAAGATTATAATTCCAAAGTGGTTGTACGAAGGTACGTATTACACTATCGCAGTTAGCAACAAGAACGCGTAGCCGTGTATTAATTCAACGAGAATTGCAACTTGCGAATGTCTACACGACTCGAGCCTGACAAGTCTGAGCCTGAGGACTAAGTCTAAGTCTAAGACACTAGACAGTCACCATATCATATCAGCCAGAGATTCAGTCAGAGAGTGACAACGAGCATATTTGATATGTATTGTATTTGGTTACGCAGGATGTTGTTAATAAGCTGTTATTCCGACAATACATATTGAGAGTAGATGACGTGAGGGTGCGAAATGACAAGTAACATTGCTTTGGCAGCAGGCCCCTGCTGTTCGTCTAAGTAACTTAGTCAGGGAGCATCCGTAATTTTGTGCAACAGAACGTCAAACACGGAAGTATTATGTTGGTGATCGTAATTAAAAAAAACAATTGTGACTCATATTTTTGATACTATTACTGCAGAATATTGTTGATTTGCATTGTATTTTATGCAAAATAATTTAGATTTATATGACAAGCATGATTTTATTCAATATAAAAATGTAAACGTGTAAATACATAAAATATCAATACACCTAGAGTACACCATATATAAGGATTACACAAGAAAATGCACGCACTTGTCTCCATTGTGGTCCTTGATGCCTGGCTATAGTGTATGTAATGCATTAATTGGTATCCTGTGATACCTTTCAACTGACATATGCCGGCTATTCTTATGTATTTACCAATATATGAATACATAATAATATATGTAACTTGAATTGTGATATTGCTAGAGACCACACTGCAACCCATGAATGAGAATGAGAGGAGGCAGAAGAGGGGCTAGAGGCGGTCACCCCGGGCCAGGCAGACACAGGGAGGATACATAGTCTGCGGCAGGCCCACATTTGATCAATCCAGGTAATTTCAAATTTATAACAATCAACCACGTATAAGTTATACAAAATTTGTAATGTGCACATTTAAATATACCACATTTGTTTTCATACACATTTTAATAATAACATCTTGGGCATGGAAAACTAGATTGACTTCTGCACTTGTATATTATACCCACAAGTGTATCAACACAGACATATTAATACACCTTTAAACAGTATTTAGCATATGGCGATGACTCTGAAATAAGTTTATAAAATAAATTAGTCATTCTTGAAGAAGGTAGACATACGTATTATGAACCTTTGAATACTTGACGAGGAAAATATATTGTTAGCATCACAATAACACCTCATTCTGTCATTTCCAACATTCACCTTGACCATTCAACCTCAGGCTTAAAATGTAAAACATGAATATGTATAGTAGTTACATGGCAGATACTGACATGAAGTTGTATACTGAAAACAAAACTAAAAATATAAATGCGCTTTACTGATGAGCAGAATTCAAATCAGTCTATAATATTGACTAAGATCAGGCGTCACTGTAATGAAATTGAAAAATTTTAAATTCATGTAATAACAATGAACACCTAGTATAGAAAAATAGTTAAAATTGTTCACCGTTTTGAGAAATTGCATATTCCACTAATGTCTGCATGCTGTGTCAAGCCACCCTTCCCCAGAACAACCCTGGTAAACACTGACTGTTCCTAAGATATCAACATGTATAGATGCAGCTGTAGTAGAACATTTCTTGCTGCCATTTTTCTTGTGAAATGATGCAGGTCATACATGAAACATTATTATATACTGATTATGACAATGAACACATCATAATTATTTACTCCCAACACTACTATGATGCCTGTTTTTGTTTACTGAATATATGCTTTTTTTTATAGGAAATTGAACTACCGGTAGTCAGTCATGTAACATGCTGCATATTAACAGTTTATCATATGAATGTCCACTGAGTGATCCCAATTGTGTCGTGTTGAATCCGTGACAGATTCCCAAGTGCCGATGGGGTGTACACTGGCTTCCAGGTCAGTCAGTTAGCTTGACTGCCTGGAAACCAATGTAGAATGCAGGTTGCTTGACATAAGAATGTGATGACGCCTGACTAGCTCTGTAGTTGGTGATGGAACGGTGGGTGCCAGGGTCTGCAGAAGTGACAACAACTTTCGATGCTGTCAGACAGGTTCAGTGTCGAGCATTCTTCGGTGAACTGCATCGGTTTAGATATCGATGACATCACTGTATGTTTTCGCTGTCTTTGATGGTACTGCATACCAGCTTCCTGACATTTTGCTGTACGTCTGCATCTACCTATACCGGAGACAAAATGACAATTAGGATGGCTCTGACATGCATGATATTTTTATATGTGACGACACATTTATCAAAAGTCAATAATACAAGGTATTTGTATTCAATTCAACTATAACTTTTAGCAGTGTCCATGAAAAAATACATTAATTATCCAGAATTGTTACAACTGGTAGGGTTTCATTGCCTTTGTGTTGCTGATAGTCAGTGGCAGCCAGCTGAGCTCTTGCAACATACACCAGGCACAAGTTTGTGAGGAAGTAATGGTATTGAAAGCCTTTTCAAATTTTTCAACAACAATCTGTTGATACACTGACAGCAGCATTTTACTTGTTTAAATTATCTATGTATCACGAGGACTGTTATATATTTTTCATGCCATGTATAATTTTTCTAAATTATTCTTTTTTATCACTGTTTTATATTTTCACAATTTACATTAATTTTCATTTTGCATGATAATTAAACAACACTTGGGTAAGTTTAGTTCTGATATGGTGTAGTATCCAGTCCTTGGGATTACTCAAAGCACTTTAAACTTTACTCCCTGGCAGACCTGTTAAATTGAAAACACCATCTTGACATATGTGGGAAGAATTCAGCCACACTGAAATTAATATGCAAAGATTATTCATACAAAAATATCCACCGTCTGTAGCCGGTACTCTTCATACAGCTGAGTAAACTGGAGCAATGTAGCGATTGTACATGTAATTCTCAGTCACATGGCGATGACCCTGTCTAGTCTAGTCACTATTTTTTGCGAGTTGTAAACATACCAAGCATTGCACATACTACAACAGTTTTGAATTTTATATCCTATTGATGTTTTTTAACAAAAAATCATAATATAGTTATTTTTATTTGATATGTACATATTAAATTTGTTCAACTAAACATCGTCCTAAGTAATTTGTTCTCATTGGTTTACATTTTATGGGCATTAAATGTAAAAAATTGTTGTTAAATACACATAATTGTTTAGTCACTAATTTTGTGAGTTGTAAACATATAACTAGCATTTGATATCACATGTGTAGTGTTGTTTTTTTGTAACAAAGAATTGTGATAAAAGTAACTGTTTGTTTTGTTATATGTACCTGAAATTTTTTCAACCTCTTCCTAATTTTTGTTTCTATTGTTGCTTTGCATTTTATGTGTATGTGATATTAAAAATTATTACATTATACACATCAAGTACAATGATTGTACCTGTAGTTGTATTGTGCTTTTCATAATTTGTAGTCATGATCTCATCAAATAGTTTCAATAAAGTGTTTTTAATTTACATTGTCTTTACTTTAATTCACATGCATTTCTAACAATATGCAATTTAACGAGGACACCCATTACTGCAAAATCCTAATGCAGACAACCAAAACTATCACATACAGTGGTGGAGTCTGGTCTGGGGGGCACAAAAACCTCCACTGGCGACTGAACCAAATGGTGTAGTCTAAATTTTGTCGCTATCAAGCCGCTATAACTTCAGCTGCTCTGCTGTCTCGGCTGGAGTGGTGATATCGGAAGACGGGGGGGTGCTGTTGAAACATTTTCAAAGATGGTGTACCAAATAATAAGATTGGTCAGAATAAAACATAATTGTCAAAACAACCAAACACATGTTTGCATATCTTCCAAATGTTATGCTATGATTTATGTATATATATATATACAGCTGTATATCTCACGTTTGCATACCAGCAGCAATTAATACTTACGTTTACTTACTGTCCTGAGCTGCATCCAGCCTCAGCAAGTGACTGGACACCCGACAGTGAGCTGCCTTTGCTATGACCGCTGATGCTCGATAGAGCCACCACAGATCTTGTCATATGTGATGGCTGCAGTGGTGTCGAGGTAGTTCGCGCCTTTGTGTTGAAGCTGTCAAACAAAGTCATGAATTGGAATATGGAATGAGTCAGATTATTTGTGAAGGTGAACATGGTTTGACAGCACTACTACACGTAAATATATATAATATTATATATGTATGTATATGTAAATATATGTGTGTGTACATGTGGTGTGTAACTTATAAACGTTTTAATTTCATTAATAGGTAAAAATATTTTGCACGATCATTTGCCCAATGGTCATTTGCCCAGCACTCAAGTGTGAAAAGGTCATTTGCCCAGTTGTAAAAAAAATACAATAAATGATATGAGAGTGGCAAAGTTATTATTGTATTTATTGTAAAATTGTAGTATATAACAAACAAAATAGACAATTTACAAGTGTCAGAGCCAACAATGTGAAACAATTTGGATTGTGCACCATCCAATTGCCAGTATAATTAACTACCTGTAAGTGCAGGTAGAGCATAGGTGGGTTGGAAAGAAGGTCACAGGAAATAAAGTCACAAAGTAATTTTATTCAAAAAATAAACAAGTTTTGCAATTTTTCACTGATAGTACTAGCGACATTATATCATATGTCTTATTAAGAGTCTCCCCAACCTTACGTATTATTAAAATAATTCCACACATTGTATGTTTAAACAGGTTAAATTAAGTTATTTGACTTCTGAACACACACACACTAAAATATACATTCAAAGATACAAATCAGTAACTGAACATAAGTATATTGTGCTGTGCAAGCCAGCAGGTGATTATAGAGATAAAATGTCATGTGACATAACTTTAACATTAAAGCAGTTGCAGCCTTTAGCAGATCTGTGCGCCAGCATAAGCATAATTATTATGAAATGACAATCACTGAGGCTTGGCTATATTGTGTCACGTATACTTACTTGCATTGTATATACACATTTATGTTTGCAATACAAACATTCCAAATTAAATAAAAAGAAACATAAGTTAAAAAAATGATCTGCAAATGAAATGTGCTATGTAGTTGACAGTTTGACAACCACCCTATCATACAAACATTGAATAATTGTACACACATTAGACTGGTCAAACCAGAACATAACAGTACATTAATACCATTACTTAAACTGACATTGGTTGTAATGGTTTAGAGCTGCACCCAGCCTCGGGAAGAGACTGAATACCTGACAGTGAACTGGTTTTACTGCGACCACCGATACTCGATAGAGCCAATGCAGCGGTTGTTGTCTGTGGTGGCTGGATTGGCGTGGACGTCATTTGCATATATTTGTGGTGAAACTCAAGTTAAGGCATAAAGTGGAATGGCCAAAATTGATTAAATTTTAAATTTTTTAATAGTACTACTACCCCTAAAAATGGACAGCGTAGTATAACACATCAAAATAATATCCAGGCTATTTAAATAACTTTCAGAAATAATAAAATAAATTGTCCTATATTCATACACCCAGTGTAGTTGTTTTCTTGCTCCTTATCAAACTAAGGTTAGCATAGAAGCCTAGAAGATCTCTATCAATGTGTATACATATTCTACACTTTTCAGAGATGTAACTTCTTTATATATTATACATACTTCTACACATACTATATGCAGTTTGGGTTGTTTACCCCTTGGTAATATATGTAGACTATTACGGTCACAATATACATATAAATAATTAGTATTCTCTACAGAAATCATAAATTATTACTACTCTTTAAATTTACATAATACAAGATTATAAAATTTATATGTTATTACAATCAGCATTCATGTTGTACATCACACATGGACAAACAGTAAAGAAGTGTTATTTTGTATTCTACATTGCTGAAGGCAAGTAAATATATATTTATATCATACAAAACATGGTAGTAAATCTCATAGACTCATACTGCTATTGAGTAGGCATGGGTAAAGCCTAAAGGTCAATTGGTAGATGTGTTTTACTGGGTATTATGTGATTCCTGAGGTGATTGTCACTGATCTGCTGTCAGTAAATGTAACTAGCTTTGATGATCAAAGTGCACACTACAAGCAGCCAGTGACTCAAGTTTCAACTGACATCCAAGAAAGCAAGTACTTATAGTTAGATCCAGGCAATTATTTTAGGCATTCGATTATTTTATTAGTCTCAAATGTCCAGCCAGTGGCAGTCAGTGATTGAGAGTAACGTGTGAATGTCCAGTGGGTGCTACAGCTGTATTATGTATTACATTATACATAGTTAAATATGTCCTTAAATATGAAGGCATAATATCTACATTACTGTATATTAATTTGCGATGGAACGACACGGATTGATGGAACGTCGATGAAACGTCGCGGAACGTCGATGGAGCGGATTTTTAAGTTCATCTACCATTCGGTGTGTGCTTCGCAAGAGACTGACATTTCGCACTTAGTTAACTATTGATATAATATAACATGTCCATCAATATAAAGTCATAATATCTACAGTAATGTATATTCATGTGCGATGGAACGTCGCGGAATATCGATCGAAGATGGAATTAAGATGGCGGACGATGACTGCTTTGTTTTGGCTGTTCCATCTATTGAACACACAGTCGTGTGTGTGTGTGTGTGTGTGTGTGTGTGTGTGTGTGTGTGTGTGTGTGTGTGTGTGTGTGTGTGTGTGTGTGTGTGCTTGCTGATAAATTCAATATTACTAACCTGTCCAGAAGAAACTTGGCGAATGCTGCATCACTTTTCACGCCAGCCGTTTCTTTCGTTCGGTTTCACAAATCCATAACCTTTCCAATATACACCTTTATACGCGGATACTCTCTTTGTCTTTCCGCTCTCACCCTCTTTTTAGCCGAGTCGGTAACATATATCCGTGGGCATCCCTTCGTCACAGATAAAATTATCGAGCTATCACTTGTAAAAAAAATGGATGGCGACTCGTAAATACGTAATGTTGACTGAATCCAGGCACCGAAAGGTGGGGGTCAAAGGCCGATGTCGCCGCATATTCCCGTTCACGTGACTGTTACACTAGATGTCTATCTCAGACCACATCCAAGTTCAGATATGTGTCTTGATATTCGGTTAGGACTAACCGAAAATCATTTTATTGTTTGTCTGTTAATTTCACTAAAACGAAGTAAAGCATACGTACAAATGAACCAGTGTATCAATAATGAATACCTGATACGATTACGTTTCGTGAAATTAGTCTGACACGTGAGGGGCACAACAATCGAAATGATTGAGCACCTTTAATAACAATGCTCGGCCTCGGAGAATACACAATTCCGCTAGCGGCGTATCCAGGATTTGTCATAGGGGGAGGCAAAAAACGGGCGGTTACTGCCCTGTCCAGCGCACAATAGAGCTGACAGCTGTCGTGCGACTGTTGGAGCTACCATGCACAACTGAAACTGTTAGTTTTTACGTGCAAAGCTGTTGCACGGTGATGCGCCAAATACCTGTCCGATCTTGCGTGTCCTTACAAACCAACAAGATACATGCGCTCTGCTAGTGATATATATGTTAACTGTTCTGCGTGAGTGACGTGCCACATTTGAAAACATGGCAGCAAGTTGTCGTTTGGCAGATTATTAAACAATTTGTTTAATTTACAATAATAGTTGTTGATTTATACATACACGACATCGACCACTACATCGACCACAACATCGACCACATGTCTCGCCACCGCCACGTCAGCTTGGTGACTATCTTCCGGTTGGATGCCCGTTGGATGGGCTTCACGGGTTGGACAAGACACCCTCTTTAGGGGACATCATATGCAGGTAAGCATGCTTTCTGTATGTGGTGTATTCTAGAATCTATATATCAATACTTAACTTGGAGGCATTGTCGGTGCATCGCCTCCCAATGCCGTCGTCCACTCACCACTTTCTAAATGTTTAGTAAAGTAAAGGCTGGACAGTTGTGTTATGTTACTGGCGATTGGTCAGTTTCAGGTGAATGGTCAGTTTCTAGCGAGTGGTCATTTTCTTCCGAGTGGTCAGTTTTGACGAGCGATCCGTTTCTGAGCAGTGGTCAGTTTCTTGCTGGCGGTCAGTTTCTGGCGATTGGTCAGTTTCTGGCGAGTGGTCAGTTTCTGGTGAGTGAACAGTTTCTGGCGAGTGGTCAGTATATTGTGAGTGGTCAGTTTCTGGCGTGTGATCAGCTGCTAGCGTCACAAACACCTTTGTATACAGCGCCTGTATGGGTAACGGCTACTGACCGTCTGCTGCCGTTTTCTCAAGTCGGAAATCAACTCAGCAGCAGCAGCAGCATAAGTAGCAGCAGCAGCAACAGCAGCAGCAGCATAAGTAGCAGCAACAGCAACAGCAGCAGCAACAACAGCATAAGCAGCAGCAGCATCAGTAGCAGCAGCAGCAGCAGCAACAACAGCATAAGTAGCAGCAAGAACAGCATAAGTAGCAGCAGCAGCAGCGAAATCAGCAACAACAAAACAAGAAAGATAACCGTTTTGTGTTTATTTCCAATAATCAGTTAACTAAACAGTTTCAACAGAAGTAACGTGCCTAATTAGAAATAACGTGTTCGTCCAGGGGTAGCGAGTCGAGTATGTACACCACAAACGACACAACGTCCACGCGTGTGCCGTTTTGTCATGTTGTATTATTTATAATATATATTTATTGTTTTTTTTACACAATTATAAACAACTTGCGGGATATAGTTCAAGAATCGGTGTATTGCCTGTTTTGTTAGAAACGTATTACAATGTAAACAATAGACACATATTGAAAAAACTAGATACGCACATTGTTTTTCTTTGTGAACATTTAAATAATTTAACGCGTTTGTGAACATTTCAGTAACATTAACAACACGACTCGAGTAGGTAGCCTACCTCTATGCACGTATATGTCAAACAGTTTACAGTGAAAGTTATAATTTTAGTTCAATCTACAGGATCAGGTACAAGACCTCGTTAGAAGTCGACATGTTTGCCAAAATAGGCCTAACTATGTTCAATCTAAACGGCGACGTTTTTGATACATATTATGTGCAGTCGCATCTAAAGAAAACTCCTCCTGGGAGCGTCTACTTCAACGTATAGTGTTGAACTACACAGTACAAGGGCACTTGATTTTCAGACACCCGTCTTGTTGTTTTGTTGCTGGACGAGAGGTCCGTCTGTTTGGCTTGACATTCGACGTCCTCGTGTGTTCCCACGCCTCGCGTCGGTCAACGTTGCTCCAACATACGTAGGATTCGCCATACGTACCCAGATGGCTCGTGGCTGCGTGTATGCGCTGCGTTACGTTGTCGCTATGACGTGTGGTTTACGTAATTAGACAATCATATCACGTGGGCTGCTACAGCAAAACACGTCGCTTCGTGTAAACGTAAACTAAGTTCTAACGTACTCCACCACAGCACGACATATTTACAACGAAGTTTGCAATTAAAACGGTTGTGTAACCGTGGCATCGAACCACCGAAGTAGAACAACGTCACTCGGAAACAGGATCCAACGCTTAGCTTATGATCAAACAGGGCCGTGGCGCCCTCTGGCGATTAAGTAGCACGACACCATACATTATAGATTATAAAGTGCGGCGCACCCGACAATGCTATTTATCTGATTTGATAGATACTGGCTGGTTATTTCAGCTGTCATCAGAGTGAAGACGGCGGATGAAACATCGTAGCTGTGTGTGTGGCGAAATATCATATGTGGACATGTGCATGTAGGTCAACGCATCGCAACCAAAACATAGACAGTTGTTTAACTATTCGATAATGTAGAGCCATACATCTTCTATCGTCTAATTGCCAGGCAAAGAACCAGACACAAATGTGGTTGTTTTAAAGCAACGCTGGCGAAAGATATATACAATATAATAGATACGATTTCTTAGGCACACGCCACTGCAAAGAATCAAGTAAAGCCACGTTTTTGTCGTCAATAGTTAATTGGGGGAAAGTCAGCCTAATGCAAAATCTAAAAACAACAATGACCGAGAGCTGTATACGGAAATGTCTGTGCGGCCGTTTTGACAGTACCGACACATAACATCGAACATGTGCATAGAAAACGCATTACCAATGTGCCTCCTAGCGGACAGGAGAGCAACCTACCAATGTACGTCATGACCTGATTCCTAGGTGTTGTGTAAAACATCATTCTGAGACTAGACGTTGTTTGATGACGTATGTGGTTGTCTTGTGTCGTGTCCACTTACAGACAACGTCCCGAGACTAGACGTTGTTTGATGACGTATGTGGTTGTCTTGTGTCGTGTCCACTTACAGACAACGTCCCGAGACTAGACGTTGTTTGATGACGTATGTGGTTGTCTTGTGTCGTGTCCACCTACAGACAACGTCCCGAGACTAGACGTTGTTTGATGACGTATGTGGTTGTCTTGTGTCGTGTCCACTTACAGACAACGTCCCGAGACTAGACGTTGTTTGATGACGTATGTGGTTGTCTTGTGTCGTGTCCACTTACAGACAACGTCCCGAGACTAGACGTTGTTTGATGACGTATGTGGTTGTCTTGTGTCGTGTCCACCTACAGACAACGTCCTGAGACTACAAGCGTTTTTCGATGCATAGGATACTTTGCCGAGGGGGCGCGGAGTTGACGCGAAGGTGGCGCGAAGGTGGCGCGAAGGTGGCGCGAAGGTGGCGCGAAGGTGGCGCGGCGACGATAACACTGCACTGATACGTGTCACATGAGCCACATACGCAGTACATTTAGTTAAAAAACACCCCTATTTAGGAAATAATCTTACACAATTCAGCTTAATTATAAAATTTTCTTGAGCATGTTGTGAACTCCATTTCCAGATTGATGTCATAGCTGGGGCGCCATGTTCAAAGATGCAAAACTAGGGGTTTGTTTATCAAACAAAACACCCCTCTTGGGGTTATTGTTGTGAGGGGACGTCACTGTTCCTCTCCCCCCGCCTTCCCCGGGGGAGTGGTGGGCCTTGTTAGTCGCCCGTCAGGTGCCCGAGGCACGCCGTGACGACGAGGGCGAGTGAGGCGAGAGACGGGAGCGAGGTGACGGACAGTGCAGAGTTCATCGGCCCGTCGTTACACCCGTCCGTCTCACACGACTCGTAACACACGCGGATGTCCTGGCCCTCGAGCCGCTTGTTCGTGCACACGTTGTCCATGTTCTTCTCGAGACAGTCCCGGAACACCAGCACACCTGGAGAGAGAAAGAACACACTCAATCACACTAGCACACCTGGAGAAAGAGTGAGAGAAAGAGAGAGAGGGGGGGCAGAGGGATAAAGGGAAGAGCCTCCACAGAGGACATATACAGAAGGAGAGGGAGAGACAGAGAGGGAGAGACAGAGACAAAGGGAGAGGGAGAGACAGAGGGAGAGGGAGAGACATATATGGAGGGAGAGACAGGGGAAAAGACAAAGACAGAGGGAAAGACAGAGGGAGAGGGAGAGCGAGAGCTAGAGCGAGAGCGAGAAAGAACAGTCAGACACACCGTTCGCACCACATTGTAACACATGCATATTCCATATACGGGCAAACGCAACCTGACCCTAGTATGAAACCTCTTCTGATCTACATATCCCTTAGGATCGCGATAATTAACCGATACAGCACGCCAGCGAAGGAAATGAAACAGATTGCCTGTCTTAGGTGCAAACCGGTCAAACAGCAAATGAGACAATGACATGCATGAGATTACTATTGACATTTGCCGCGCTGTAAACCGAAACACGATTGAGCGCGACGCATTCAGCAGGTTGTATCAAACAGCAGCAGCTGAGCTCAATGAAGACCTAGATGTTTGCCATGCGTGATTGTCACACGAATTGATTTTACAATTTGGCAGTACTTGCAGATGACATGCGTACTACGTCAGAGCGACGTCTGTTTTTCCCGAAGTAGGATCCAGAAGACCCTGATCGACTCAGGCATGTAACCATTACTGCGAGGCGAGGGAAGACAGCAATTTCCATAATCGTCACAAGACGACGAAGTCAACTTCGTCCGCCGTCACGAAAGTTGATTATCTGATTAAGGCTCCCGTCAAAGGCAACGCAAATCGAATCTATCCGCGCCGATATCAACATATTATGGTTGCTGTGCTGTTTAAAATATTATAATGGCGATTTTGGTGGTTTTGAGTTCCTGGTTCTCCGGACTTGGTTGTGCTTCTAGCCGTGTTCCATGCACTTGCTCCTTCATAGGATGCTTCTTCATAGGACTATCGCAGTCTTTTGGCCTCCCCTTGGCCGCCCCCTTGGCCTCCCCTTGGCCTACCTTTGGCCGCCCCCTTGGCTTCCCCTTGGCCGCCCCCTAGGCCTCCCCTTGGCCGCCCCCTTGGCCTACCTTTGGCCGCCCCCTTGGCCTCCCTTTGGCCGCCCCCTTGGCCTCTTTTTGGCTGCCCCCTTGGCCTCCCCTTGGCCGCCTCCTTGACCTACGCTTGGCCGCCCCTTGGCCTCCCTTTGGCCGCCCCTTGGCCTCCCTTTGGCCGCCCCCTTGGCCGCCCCCATGGCCTCCCCTTGGCCGCCCCCTTGGCCGCCCCTTGGCCTCCCTTTGGCTTCCCCCTTGGCCTTCCTTTGGCTTCCCCTTAGTCTCCTCTTGGCTTCCCCTTAGTCATCCCAGAAGCCATCGGAGGTAGTAATCAGTAGTATACAGCGATATACTAGCATATATTAAAAAGCAAAGCAACGTTTGTATCGGTCATAAATCATAAGCGTATGAACGTGTTACACTTCATCTTTACATTAAATCATATTGAACTACACGAATGCTCGTTGGCCACTGACTGACCTTTCTTGAGAATGCCGATATACTTGATACAGTACTTGTAGTCTGGATTGCACTCGGTGGCCGGCACCTGGCCGCTCTGACACGCCGTGTCCAGGATGGACGCGCACTGCAGACACTTGATGCCGTCCACTGCAACACACGTCGCGGTCAGGATGAGGGCGACACGGACAAGAGACACACAGACACGGACGGGCACGGTCATACACGGACGGACACGAACATACATGGACGGACACGGATGGGAAACGGACACGGACCGGAAACGGTTACGGATGGATACGGGCGGTCATATACAGACGCGGACGGACACATACGGTCACGATACCGACACATTCAAAGGAATGGACACATCATAGCGGACACAACGCAATCACAGATAGCAGAGCTAAGCAGATCTACGTTTCTGTTACGCGCTAAACTGTATGACGACGGTGATGTTAACACTACCTTCAGCAACCCACCAATCGTGGTCGGATACTGAGTTAGTGAAGTGATCTCAACAAAATCATTACCATCATCAGCACCTGTACATAAAGGCTGTCATTGATTGCTACTTGTAACAATGACAAAACGACGTGCACTACTGTGCAATACTTATAATATTTACTTTCACCAGATAATTGCTGACTTGGAGACTGCTGTCAATCGACACCCATTCATATGTTGATTATACTTTGACGATTTATTAATTGCTAACCATTTTTAACACATAGAATAATACCTTATTCAACGTACAACTGCTATATACATAACTGAATGATTAATGTCCAGAGTCAATGTGTAACAACACAAGCGCTGTATATCTCCAGGTATTTCCTATCTCGGAGAACGCAACCAATCTGCATCTATCCAAAGCTGACTCTACATTCATGATTGATACAAATTAACTGAATGATAAGTAATCAACCAGTCGTGACTCGTGAGGTGTGCTAAGCGGATATTTTAATTGTATTGGACCATTTCTTTTGTATTGATGCGTTTATTGTCTCCGTAACGACGTGTTGCATCCATGATACGCAGCCGACCGCTTCATCAGCTGGACTGGCAAAAGAAGCTTTTATTGGCCGTAACGCCCGCTATGACGGCTCAACTGGGTAATCAATAACTCAGTCGTTACGATGCACGTGTTTTAGTACAACCGCTTACGCTGAAATATTCAGAATAAAACGGCATGTCCTCAGTATTTTTCATTACCTTGTGTTATGACAAAAAGGTTATCAGATTAATGACTACGAAGACGGAAGTGTAACGTCATTCGACGTCATAATCAATAAAAAGGCTAAGGTATTATGTACGTGACAACGACGTAAGCTGTCTGTGATGAAATGTGGCTTCCGTTACGTTGTTACAGCGGCAGTGGTTACATATGTGCATTTTATGGAAAAGATTATAATTATTGTATTTACCCATAAATACCTTGATGTATACCACACCATACCATAGCTGTAGATCAAAGATTTGGCGTGTAATAAAAAGTAATTCATTATAATAGCAACATTATGTAACGCTCTTCACCTCCTTGTAGACCAGTTCAGTCGAACACCATCTCCACGTCTGGAAGCATTAAGCCAGCATTTATTGCGCGAAAACTATTCGTAATTTCAAAGTACAAACATCACGAGTGAACTACCGGAAAATAGTAACTATAGTAACGTGTATTGCATGGTGGATAACATGTTTGTGTTTTTTTTCATTTTTTTTCATGAATACTATATTTGCCATTGTCTTATCATTTGAAAAGAAAGAGTAGAACTGATCAGCTCACACGCTTTATTACATAGAATGTGTGCTTTAATGGTGCAGCTATTTAAACTATACAACTCACATTTCAACGCTACGTCTTCACTTCAAAATAACCAGACTTGATTTAGACTGCCGATGGAATGAGAGACGAGTGGAAGAACTATTCAAACATGTGTTTGTGTGTGTGTGTGTGTTTGTTTGTGTGTGTGTTTGTTTGTGTGTGTGTGTGTATGTGTGCGTGTGTGTGTGAGTATATATATATATATATATATACATATACGTCAGCGCCACACGACCAGTAACGTAATAAAAAAGATGAAGATGATTATGACGACGATGATGGAGATTATGGTGATGATGTTAGTAGTGATGATGAAGATGGCGATGATGTGGATGATAAATGATTACGATGATGATGAATAGGAAGATGATGATAATTTAGGGGTCATCTTAGTGATGATGATGATTCTGGTGATGATGTTGAGGATGTTAGTAATGATGACGAAGACAGCGATAATGAGGATTATAAATGATTACGATCATACGGAGAATGAAGATGAAGACAGTGAAGGCGCCATCTTAATGATGAAGATGATGATGATAATGAATAAGATGACGACGACGTTGACGATGACGGTCTCAAAACATGAAGTTAAGGGTAATCCCAATCAACAACAATGTTCATCAAAACGATAACGGGAACTCAAATGTTTTAAAATATGACTAAGAGTAAGGGATTTTATCAAACATAATTTAAAGAATAATTTAAAAGGAGTCATTAAGAGGTAATTTAATAATGAATTAGATGATCAGATCAAGACATCGCGGGTCAACTAATAAAATCATGTGGTCTTCTCGAAAAAAAAATTATTAAGGGGCCATCTCGTAAAAAAGAATGGGTGTTGGTTGTATGTATGGTATATATATATGTTGTATGGTTATGATGAAGGTTATGATGATGATTATGATGACGGTGTTGTTGTTGATGATGATGTTAGTAATAATGATTAAGACGGTTATAATGAGGATGATAGATGATTATATTGATTATCAGGAGGACGATGAAGACAATAAAGGCGTCATCTTGGAGATGAATGTGACGATAATAACATCCTTAATACCCTCTTCCTCCTCCTCTTCTTCCTCTTCCTCCTCCTCCTCCTCCTCAACCTCATCCTCAACAACCTCATGTTCACCCATATGACTGCCGTGCTGGCGACGAGTCAGCCGCTTGTTTTCTGGGTGAATACATAGAACCCCGTTCACACAATCTGCCAGATAACGTAGTAACTACATGTCGGCAAACAGTAGGACCGCATCAGACACTGTGGTTAAGAAGGGGTCATTATGAAGGGGTTACCTCAACAAACGAAAGCAGTAATCTACACTAAATTATGGGATTGTCTTAAGACAAGAGTCATTAGAGCACAATTTACAAACCTGGTCATTATTTGATAAAATTAAGAAGTTATCTCACGCAACTTAGGGAAATTCTCAAAATGCAATGTTAATGGGTGATATTATAACATTATTAGAAACGAAAAGGTAATCTCAAAATAATAAAATACGGACCAGTTGAAACAATTAGGGCAATCTCAATACATGAATTAAAGGGTAATCTCAATCAAATAATAGGTTCATCTAAGCGATAACGGAAACCTAAATGTTTTAAAATATGACTAAATTAAGGGATCATATAAAACACAATTTAAAGAATATTTTTTTAAGGAGTCATTAATAGGTACTTCAGTAATGAACTGGCTGATCACAGCAATACACTGCGTTGTCATCAAAACTTAGTGGTCTTTTCGAAATAAAGTTAATTAAATTAAGGGATCATCTCGTAAAAACGCTGAGAATCGTTACAGAATATGTAAGAAGTCATTAACAAATTAACGAGCTGATTGTCGCAATACATTGAGGGACCATCTCAAAAAATTAATTCGATCCTATTGTTTTCCGACATGTAGCTACTGCGTTACTTGGGAGGTTATGTGAACGGGCTTCCGGGTGTTCTCCCACAAAACAAGCGGCTCACTCGTTCTGAGAATTCCTCTTAAATGAACGTCGACTGGATACCAGCACGGCTACTGGTTGTTTCAGCGGATCTTTATTTTATTATTGTAATGTTGCCCTTCTGTTTCTAATAATGTTATAGTATGATTCATTAACATTGCATTTTATATTTCCCCTACGTTGTTTGAGATAACCTCTCAATTGGCTAGCACGGGTAGCCTTTATAAGGGTAACACGAGGATGACAATGATGAGGAGGATAAAGTGAAGGATGTCATCGTTGTCGTCATCATCATCGTAATAATTATTACTGTCATTATCATCGTCGTCATCATGATTAATAATCATCATCATCTTTATCACTAAGATGGCGCCTTCATCTTCCTCCTCCGTATCATCATAAACATTTATAATCTTGATAATCACCGTCTCCCTCATCATTATTAACATCATCATTATCAACAACACCGTCATCATAATCATCATCATAACCATCACCATTACCATCGTTAAAATTATCATAATTAAGATGACCTCTTAATTGTCCTCATCGTCGTCTTCATAATCATTTAGCATCCTCATTAACACCGTCTTTATCATCATTACTAACATCATCATCATAATCGCCATCATCGTCGTCATAATCATCTTCATAGCTTTTATTACATTACTGGTCGATTATGACATTACTGGTCGATTATTACATTACTGGTCGTTATTACATTACTGGTAATTATTACATTACTGGTCGATTATTACATTACTGGTTGTACAGAATAGACGCGACAAGGAGTTGTTTGTTCTACGCAGACTTTGATTCACGGCAGGAAGTTGTTTGGCGGTCGCTGCATTCCACGAAAGACCCATAATCTCAAGCTGTTCCATCGCAATTCGTCAAAACCTAGCGACGGTAAACGATTTCTTAGTGATATATTGACAACTTAAAGGAAGGCGACAGACTCGTAGATTATTCCGCAACGACGCTCGGTTCTTATCAATAATCTCGTTATTTTCTCACAGCTGTAATTAATGAAAAACAAAATAATTTCGACGACGGTCTTATTTCGGTGACATTCTTACAAAAAACCTTGCATTTTTTCCCGTTAGCACAAATCAATAGCCTCTATATGCATGATGTCCGTATCGCATTCTGGACATTAATGCAGCATATTGTGTAGAGGCCTATGGCTAAGAGTTATGTTCACACGATATAGATTCTACTATTTGATGTTTATAATTATAAAGCTGCCAAACATTAGTCCTTCAATTATAAACTAGTTGTAAGGCTATAACTATTTGTCTACTTCGTGACAGTCTGTCTACCTGCATGCGTACTTGCGTGTGCGGGCACGCGTGATAGCGTGCGTGCTTGCCTGCGTACGTTCTTATAGGGTCTCAACGAATAACCTCTACATTCATATAACATTCTGAAGTCTACAACAGGTTATGTATTCATTTAGCGATGTGATGTTTCTTACATGCCATCCTGGTTGAAATGTATTTATCGAACCTCTGTCGCGCAAATGAGGTTACAACATGGACCCGGGTCGGCGTCTTGTATCGATATGCAGCGGTCGTCGTGATCAACAAAAGTCATTTTGCGTTACCGTTGATAGGAGCGCACACGATGAGGCGTGACGCGTGGTGCATGGTCGTACCATGTGCCTGGATCCCGGTCGACGCCTATGGTGAGGCGTGACGCGTGGTGCAGGGTCGTACCTTGTGCCTGGATCCCGGTCGACGCCTATGATGGGCTGAACGAATATTTAGCTGACTTTTTTAGGACATGAAAGAAGCTATAGATTCGATGTCGCAGACGTGCTGCTACCGGGGTCAGCACACTGATAGTTTTCCCATTGGCGACCATGTTAACGTTTGGTCTGATTATAAGAAAACGTGACCTATAAAATGTCTTAAACTTCTCTCTCACTTGCTGTTATCATCATATCGTTGACATGCTGGTCGAGTTTAGTCAAAATCTAATATTTCTAGCTCTTGCAAAATGCCTGTATGCATGACACCCGTCAATATTTACAAATGGATGCAGGCAGTAATCTGGCTAAAGGGTCAACTAGCCAAATTGCTGCCAAATACCCTTCCGCTTAGTAAAATCAGCTAAAAATACACCACTTTACTGTCAACAGCTTCTACAATCACATCTAGAAATCTGAGTACTCAAATGCACTTATCTCAGAGCAGGTGAATATTGTAAAAAATTATTTCCCAAAAATATACTGCACTTTTTCGTCTGTAACCAAGCAGGAAGTCTAACAGTGTCCTGACCCGTACCGCTGTTGTAGTGATGCATATGTAAATCTCGCTGAGCCACGTCGTCCCTCGTTTGCCTCAGGGCGAGACTGGTAAGGCAGCAACATGCGGGGCACAAGATCACAGGCAGCCATGACACTGTGCGACAAACGCTGGTATAGCTCTGTAGCTTGTGGTTATTTTGCGTGAAGGTTGTAGTCTCAAATAAATGAAATTAGTCGTCGTCATAGTCATATTAATTCAGAGAAGGAATGGAAAATACAGTTGATCCTATTACAGCAAACTGAAAACATTCAATCAAAGGAGTGTACAGAAATAGAGAATTAGTTGGCAGGTGCCTTTTATCTGTGCAATAAGACTATATCGCAGGGAAGGACAATGAAATAATGGCTGAGTGGTCTGGCATATTTACTTAGTAAGAACAATCTGGATAATACCAGGCACCAGGCTCTACTGATTGTAAGAGAGTCATCAGAATCATGTATTTCCTGCATCGGGTTAAACAAAACCATTATGTCCAATACAACGTTACATATTAGATCGTGTGACAACTTCAATGACTGAGGTGTACTCTCGGACAAGTTGTCGAGATCACATTTCAGAAAGATGATGTCGCAGAGTTGCAGATGGAAACGGAGTAGAAGGGAAATAAGGAGGGTAAGTTCAGACGCTTGGCCGTCCACCGATGTCAACGACGACCTATATGCCACTGCAAAGTCGGTATTACGTTGCAAAATTAAAAAGCATTTAATTTAAAAAGCAATGTTCAGAAATTTTTTCATCATTTTGATTCATATTGTCTATTTTAAGGGGGGTCCTTAATGCACGTATTTTATTAGTTCAGGATTATTTGTGAAGGAAAATAAATTGAAGGGTGTGCTTATAAGGTACGCATTTCTGCCCAAATCTTAAAATTGGTGTGCCACGACCTAGACAGCTATGCTTGGCTCGTGTGCCGACAAGGCCTGCACGACCCGGTTCGTTGTGGCGGGTCGCTTATACTACCTAGACAGCTGTGCTTGGTTCGTGAGCCGACAAGGCCTGCACGACCCGGTTCGTTGTGGCGGTTCGCTTATACTACCTAGACAGCTGTGCTTGGCTCGTGTGCCGACAAGGCCTGCACGACCCGGTTCGTTGTGGCGGGTCGCTTATACTACCTAGACAGCTGTGCTTGGCTCGTGTGCCGACAAGGCCTGCACGACCCGGTTCGTTGTGGCGGGTCGCTTATACTACCTAGACAGCTGTGCTTGGTTCGTGTGCCGACAAGGCCTGCACGACCCGGTTCGTTTTGGCGGGTCGCTTATACTACCTAGACAGCTGTGCTTGGCTCGTGTGCCGACAAGGCCTGCACGACCCGGTTCGTTGTGGCGGGTCGCTTATACTACCTAGACAGCTGTGCTTGGCTCGTGTGCCGACAAGGCCTGCACGACCCGGTTCGTTGTGGCGGGTCGCTTATACTACCTAGACAGCTGTGCTTGGTTCGTGTGCCGACAAGGCCTGCACGACCCGGTTCGTTTTGGCGGGTCGCTTATACTACCTAGACAGCTGTGCTTGGCTCGTGTGCCGACAAGGCCTGCACGACCCGGTTCGTTGTGGCGGGTCGCTTATACTACCTAGACAGCTGTGCTTGGTTCGTGTGCCGACAAGGCCTGCACGACCCGGTTCGTTGTGGCGAGTAGGAAAGGACGGCGTTCACACAAACTGCTGCTAACGACCACTTCAGATCACTTCAGTGTCCATGTGATTGGAATGGAAATGGATCGACTGACCGCCCTAATAAGTTGCATCATCGTGACTTAGTTTGCAGCAAGGACTAAACCATATGCAAAATGATACATCAAAATGATTGCACATGGGAGTTCTCGCCAAGACCTGACAAGACGCATCTTGTTAGAAAGCACGCGAGAAGGTCAAACTGCGGTGAGTGAGTTTAATGGATGCGCCCATCCATCAGAGCACGGTTGAGATATAATGAATTAAATGTCACATTATTGAAACATCTGTCTCCAATCACTGAGCATTTATTACCCTCTATAACTGACCAAGTAAATCGACGTTGGCACAGCACACGGTGGAGACTGGGTGTTGGGCTGCATATACAGTATAACACGGCACACGGTGGAGACTGGGTGCTGGGCTCCATATACAGTATAACACGACACACGGTGGAGACTGGGTGTTGGGCTGCATATACAGTATAACACGGCACACGGTGGAGACTGGGTGCTGGGCTGTATACACAGTATAACACGACACACGGTGGAGACTGGGTGCTGGGCTGCATACACAGTATAACACGGCACACGGTGGAGACTGGGTGCTGGGCTGCATATACAGTATAACACGGCACACGGTGGAGACTGGGTGCTGGGCTGTATACACAGTATAACACGACACACGGTGGAGACTGGGTGTTGGGCTGCATATACAGTATAACACGGCACACGGTGGAGACTGGGTGCTGGGCTCCATATACAGTATAACACGACACACGGTGGAGACTGGGTGTTGGGCTGCATATACAGTATAACACGGCACACGGTGGAGACTGGGTGCTGGGCTGTATACACAGTATAACACGACACACGGTGGAGACTGGGTGCTGGGCTGCATACACAGTATAACACGGCACACGGTGGAGACTGGGTGCTGGGCTGCATATACAGTATAACACGGCACACGGTGGAGACTGGGTGCTGGGCTGTATACACAGTATAACACGACACACGGTGGAGACTGGGTGTTGGGCTGCATACACAGTATAACACGGCACACGGTGGACACTGGGTGCTGGGCTGCATATACAGTATAACACGGCACACGGTGGAGACTGGGTGCTGGGCTGTATACACAGTATAACACGACACACGGTGGAGACTGGGTGCTGGGCTGCATACACAGTATAACACGGCACACGGTGGAGACTGGGTGCTGGGCTGTATACACAGTATAACACGGCACACGGTGGAGACTGGGTGCAGTGGCAATCCCTGTGAATTAATAAATTTGGATTGCCCATTACCAACCTATGAAATAGTTGGTGTAACTTTATACAAACAGAGAAAGGGCTGCATGAACAATTCTGTAACACATGTCATCATATATACACTGGGGGTGAGGGGGTACCGAGCGAAAGTAGCACACGAAATTAATTTTTGGCCTTCAGGATGAAAAGCTTTTTTGTGTAACAACGTAGCGAGCACCTAGCGGATAAGCTAGGTGGTAAAAACAACCTGTTTCCCCTCTAATACTGCACACCCCTTTTATTCGCCCCAGCGCTTAATTAAACTGGCCTAGAATGCTAATTAAACCGCGTCACCTGAGCGGCACGCGATTGGCCAGCAGCGCATGCGCGGGAAAATGTTTGCAGTAAGAACAGAGAAGCGTGGTTCTCGTTCAGTTCGATTCGCATTGCCGTACAGAACACTTCATCTTCAACTGTCAAAAAAATTTTGATTCCCTCCCACCCTCCCAGTGTGTCTTTGATGTACATGTATTGTCTTTTATATAATATCTGCAATTTAGCACGGTCAATATCAGATCACTAAGGGGGTTTGAGCCCCCCACTTTTGTATATAGCAAATTGCGGTAAATAATCTAGCTAGTAATATAGAAGGTGTGCAGTATGCACAGAGGTATCTTTTCCCTTGAATTATATATTGTAAATCTGTGACAGTTCGTATGCTGTAAATATGTATAACAGCATTCAAGGGTTTTTTCAGTCACTAACTAGCTAGAATGGAAAATTATTATATATATATATGTACAAATTGTAGTACATAGCATATGCGGTACATAGATCAGTAATCTTTATGTACCTGTCTGTGCACAGGATGCGAAATACACTGTATATATTGTCTGTGCACAGTGGCAATCCCTGTGAATTAATAAATTTGGATTGCCCATTACCAACCTATGAAATAGTTGGTGTAACTTTATACAAACAGAGAAAGGGCTGCATGAACAATTCTGTAACACATGTCATCATATATACACTGGGGGTGAGGGGGTACCGAGCGAAAGTAGCACACGAAATACAGTATAACGCGGCACACGGTGGAGACTGGGTGCTGGGCTGCATATACAGTATAACGCGGCACACGGCGGAGACTGGGTGCTGGGCTGCATACACAGTATAATACATTCTCCCGCTACTGAATCATGGTCTTACAACAACACGACTGTTAAAATGTCGTGTCTGTCCCACTGTCGTGTTCCCATTAATACATTAACACCTTGTGGACTCGGCCTACATAACGTGTTCCTTTACGCTCTCTCGTCTACAACTTTCTTCCACATCTCACTCTTTCTCCTATGCTATATCTTTCTACTTTCGCTTTCCTTTCTGCTGTTTCTCCCTCTCTCCCCTCTCTTTCCATCGCCCCTCTCTTTCCATCGCCACTATCTTTCAATCGTCCCTCTCAGAGGACTGTACAAAAAAGAGATACATGGCAGGATTTGGAGAGGACTGGAGAACGAGAGCAAAAGATAGAGGGGAAAGGACAGTTGGCGGAGAGAGCAGTGCAAGATAGAGGGGAATGGAGATAGTTGGTGGAGACAGCAGTGAAAGATAGAGGGGAATGGAGACAGTTGGTGGAGAGAGCAGTGCAAGATAGAGGGGAGTGGAGACAGTTGGTGGAGAGAGCAGTGCAAGATAGAGGGAAATGGAGACAGTTGGTGGAGACAACAGTGAAAGATAGAGGGGAATGGAGACAGTTGGCGGAGAGAGCAGTGCAAGATAGAGGGGAATGGAGACAGTTGGTGGAGAGAGCAGTGCAAGATAGAGGGGAATGGAGACAGTTGGTGGAGAGAGCAGTGCAAGATGAGTGATAGAAAAGAAGAAGAAAAAGAAAACTGAAATCGAGGAACGGATTCAAGGTCAACCTCACTTCTGACGACAGGGAATCAAGGCCAGCCTGACCTCTGATGAGAGGGTATCAAGGCTAGCCTCACTCCTGACGACAGGGAATCAAAGCTAGCCTCACTCCTGACGACAGGGAATCAACGCTAGCCTCACTCCTGACGACAGGGAATCAAGGCTGGCCTCATTCCTGACGACAGGGAATCAAGGCCAACCTCACCCCTGACGACAGGGAATCGAGGCTAGCCTCACCCCTGACGACAGGGAATCAAGGCCAGTCTCATTCCTGGCGACAGGGAATCAAGGCTAGCCTCACTCCTGACGACAGGGAATCAAGGCTAGCCTCACTCCTGACGACAGGGAATCAAAGCTAGCCTCACTCCTGACGACAGGGAATCGAGGCTAGCCTCACTCCTGACGACAGGGAATCAAGGCCAGTCTCATTCCTGGCGACAGGGAATCAAGGCTAGCCTCACTCCTGACGACAGGGAATCAAGGCTAGCCTCACTCCTGACGACAGGGAATCAAGGCCATCCTCACTCCTGACGACAGGGAATCAAGGTCAGCCTCACCTCTGATGACAGGGAATCAAGGTTAGCCTCACTCCTGATGACAGGGAATCAAGGTTAGCCTTACTTCTGACGACAGGGAATCAAGGCCATCCTCACTCCTGACGACAGGGAATCAAGGCCAGCCTCACTCCTGACGACAGGGAATCAAGGCCATCCTCACTCCTGACGACAGGGAGTCAAGGCCAGCCTCACCTCTGATGACAGGGAATCAAGACTAGCATCACTCCTGGTGACAGGGAATCAAGGTTAGCCTCACTCCTGACGACAGGGAATCAAGGCCAGCCTCACTCCTGGCGACAAGGAATCAAGGTCAGCCTCACTCCTGACGACAGGGAATCAAGGCTAGCATCACCCCTGACGACAGGGAATCAAGGCTAGCCTCACTCCTGACGACAGGGAATCAAGGCCAGCCTCATTCTTGACGACAGGGAATCAAGGCCAGCCTCACTCCCGACGACAGGAAATCAAGGCCAACCGCACTCCTGACGACAGGGAATCAAGGCTAACCTCACTCCTGATGACAGGGAATCAGGCGGAGAACAACAACCCATCGCACCCTCTTCTACCTCCGTCTCACGCTGTCGCCCCTTCTAACTCCCCTCTCACCCCATCGTCTTTCTCTTTCTTTCTTCCCTCCTTCTATCTATTCCATCCATCCCTACCTCTATCCCCCCCTCTCTCTCTCCCTCCCCCCTCTCTGTATGTCTCTCCCCCCTTCTCACCCCATCGCCTCTCTCGCTCTTTTCCGCCATTTCAACCAATTCTCTACCGTCCTCACCTATTCAAGATATCTCTTTCTTGCCGCCCATCCACCTTACTTATGGTTTTCCGTTTCTCCCTCTTCCATCCTTTTCTTTTGTCCGTAGTGTCATCGTCAGTACCTACTTGCTCGTTGTCCGAATACGTCCTGCCTACCGCAGTCTCTTCAGAATGTTCTTGTCGTACCTACTCCCTTGTCATAATGCCAAACGCTGCACTCTTCCCCGATTTCCTCATCTTCTCGACAATTTGTCTCTTCATCAACAATTCATGATATATTCATTTCCATTTCCCTAAATCCCAATACATTCTCTCCTGTCTCGCTCTCCACAGTCATCATCGCACAAACAGCATGTTGGTATTTGGCTGAGTAATCATTTGGCTTTTTTGGCGCCACTCAGCCCGTATTTTCTGGGGATATTGGCGCAATGTTTGCTCATTTTCAACCATTTGTTTATCAACCGCCGTTTTCAGTGCACTCTCGTGTGTCAACCGAAAGTGGCTAAGCGGTCTTGAGTTTACTTGTGAATGATATGTCCCTACTTGTGTGGTTTATCTGGAGTACTAAGGCGACACAATGCCGCCGCGGCCACATTACGATCGCCCGTCCTCCCAATGCTTTTCGCCAGAGTCGCTGATTTAATATCTGCGATCTAAGCGACGTGTGATAAGTGAGTAATCACCTTCATGGGAATTGGATCGCATTGCTTATGCGATCTCTAATAGGGGAGACGTTTCCAGTGGAAGTGATCTTGGAATCAATAGTTCAAAAAGTGTCTAGTCATCGCCATCGCTGCCGACATCACTGCCGACATCGCTGCAGCATTATTCTCATGACTTACTTCATCGCATAACTCGCGATTTCTGGAATTTACGCTACGTAAAAATGCAAAACGTCTTTATAGACGCATTGACACTTTTGGCACGAACGTAGAAACACGAATGGACGTCATATTTCACTGTCTTCGTCTTCTTCTTCTTCTTCTTCTTCTTGTTATTCTTCTTACAACATTGCTCATAATGCAATGTTATACATACACTATGTGACTACTGTTTGGTTACACCGCGGTTTCTTGGTTGCGCCGATCTTTGTTGGAAATTACCGACAGCTGTTCTAAAGTGTATTGAGTGACAAAGTGTGCACTCATTAAAGAAACTGTGATGTTGATATTCATAAAAAAATATCGATCAAGTCGATGTTAATAAACACGGTTTCATGCCAAATAATATAATAAAATTGAACGGCCAACCTCGCAGTCGCGCGACAATATTAGTGCGAAATGTTAATAGAGGTCTTGCCGAACCGAACGTCTCGGTGTCCGCTTTATCTGTCTCAACCTGCACCGAGCGGGATGGATGACTCTGATCCCAGCGCGAGTATTACAGACCGGATTCATAAATCACACGGCACGGCCTATTGCCAACGTCCTGGAGGTCGCGAGATAGGGAGAGAGAGAGACCGAGAGAGAGAGGGGGGGGGGGAGGCAGCGGAGCAGATCAACAAGAGCAGTGACGTGGCTTGGTCGTATAACAACATAGTAATTACGCTGCGGTCTGCAATTATACAATTCGGCTGTGAGCAATAAATCCATAGATATTTATTTTAGAGGAAATGAGATCGGCCGCTTTCGATGAAACTGAACTGCGGCAGGGGGCACTGTGGGGTATTGCAATTGTAGAAAAAGGTTCCAACGCGACGATGTTCCGGTGTCAATACGTTCATAGAGTAGACATGAAGTGCAAAATGACACGCCGAATAAGAGCGGTGTGATCAGCTCAATGGGCATTGACGCTCAACGGAAGGCTGCTTGGTCACAGGCTGTAATGATTTCAGCTCAATGAGCATTGACGCTCAACTGAAGGCTGCTTGGTCACAGGCTGTAATGATTTCAGCTCAATGGGCATTGACGCTCAACTGAAGGCTGCTTGGTCACAGGCTGTAATGATTTCAGCTCAATGGGCATTGACGCTCAACTGAAGGCTGCTTGGTCACAGGCTGTAATGATTTCAGCTCAATGGGCATTGACGCTCAACTGAAGGCTGCTTGGTCACAGGCTGTAATGATTTCAGCTCAATGGGCATTGACGCTCAACTGAAGGCTGCTTGGTCACAGGCTGTAATGATTTCAGCTCAATGGGCATTGACGCTCAACTGAAGGCTGCTTGGTCACAGGCTGTAATGATTTCAGCTCAATGGGCATTGACGCTCAACTGAAGGCTGCTTGGTCACAGGCTGTAATGATTTCAGCTCAATGGGCATTGACGCTCAACTGACGGCTGCTTGGTCACAGGCTGTAATGATTTCAGCTCAATGGGCATTGACGCTCAACTGAAGGCTGCTTGGTCACAGGCTGTAATGATTTCAGCTCAATGGGAATTGACGCTCAACTGAAGGCTGCTTGGTCACAGGCTGTAATGATTTCAGCTCAATGGGCATTGACGTTCAACTGAAGGCTGCCTGGTCACAGGCTGTAATGATTTCTAATGAAAGAATTAGTTTTTCATAGAGAAAAAACTATGACAAAAAGTCAGTTATTCAGATAGGCATAGAAAACAGATGACATTGAAATCATGTAATTTGCACCGTTATGCAACTGTTGCATTGGAAATGTGTTAACGCTATATTTGTACTTTGACCGCGTATTGTATTGAATATATTTCCTCTTTGCCACCTTGATCCCTCGTCAACCTCAAAGTTCCGCTGCACCTTTGGCGAAATAAGGAACATTACGTTGGAAACAAAAGGAACCAAGTTAATAATAATAATAAGGTAGGCCTTAACTTCTTTTGCCCCAAAACCTTGGAAACCAGCTTCAGAGGCGCACAAAAGGATTAGTCAAATTCAAAATCGATAAGCCATATTCAAATTAATTCATTGATAGGCCAGGGACCTACGATGGATAAGCAGTGTTGTAAAAGTAACTGAAATTGCAAGGTGGGCAGGAGTTGGAAGACAACATTCAGAAGTGGACTGGTTGGTATTCGGCACCTCCCATAATGTGGCAGAGAATCGAGAGAGATGGCGGGAGCTGTCAGGAAGTCATCAGTGGTGTCCCAACGACGGCGTGGATACGGCATAGAAGAAGAAGAAGAAGAAGAAGAAGAAGAAGAAACTGCAATAAACTATTCATCAGGGATTCCACCAGCGCTAACATTGAACATATTAATGACCACCGCCTTCCGAACAGTCGGAACACATTAAAGACGTGAGGGCATACACCACCGCCTTCCGAACAGTCTACGGTAGAGATACATAACTGACATACGTAGCTGTGACGGCATTCCTTACAGTCAGACTACAAACAGAGTCGTGCCTTTCATGTCCGTTTCAAGTCGAAATCTGACTTGAGAACTTTATAGAGCACATCAGAGATGATTACGAACAACTGCAGCTTCTCAAACGTCATGTTTTATATGAGCTTATCTAAAAAACGTTCCTGAAGTTAGCCATACGGATTACAGTTGATCACTTTGTAGTATAGTTAATGTTCATTTTTTATACGTTTGTGCATTTGGAAATTATTTAGGAATTGTGTGAATTAGGAACGAACATGGTCGGTTAACGCTCAACGGAAGTTAGTTCAGAGGTGATTGCATTTTAGATGGCACTGCCTTTCACCTTATTCAAACATAAAACTAATGTAAAAGTTGATTGGGAAAAACAAGAAAAATTATCTCCATTGGAGTTGAATGACTGAGTGGCAAGAACGGTTGGGCAAGCGACGTTTAAACAAACTACGGTTCACATGACGTGGCATATGAGGTAAACATCAGACTACAGAAGACAGGAACCAAAGAGAAAGAGAGAGAGAGAGAGAGAGAGAGAGAGAGAGAGAGAAGAGAGAGAGAGAGAGAGAGAGAGAGAGAGAGAGAGAGAGAGAGAGAGAGAGAGAGAGAGAGAGAGAGAGAGAGAGAGAGAGAGAGAGAGAGAGAGAGAGAGAGAGAGAGAGAGAGAGAGAGAGAGAGAGAGAGAGAGAGAGAGAGAGAGAGAGAGAGAGAGAGAGAGAGAGAGAGAGAGAGAGAGAGAGAGAGAGAGAGAGAGAGAGAGAGAGAGAGAGAGAGAGAGAGAGAGAGAGAGAGAGAGAGAGAGAGACGGAGAGAGAGAAGAGAGAGAGAGAGAGAGACAAACATACACAAAAACAGACAGACAGACAGACAACAGACCGGACAGGCAGACAGAAGACAAACATACACACAAACAGACAGACATATAGACAGACTGTCAGGAAGCTAGGGAGATGGGGAGATAGGGAGAAAGAGAGGGACGTTTACTAGTGTAGACTCACTCTCTCTGTCGCCCCCCACGTCAAACGGCGTAGTTAGCAGGCCGCCGTGACTGCCGCCGTTGACACGGTGCCCCGCCCGGATGCCGGCGTCAAGTGACTTGCTCACTCAGGTCTCGTGTCCCTATCGCCGTGTAATTACTAATTACGCGGGAATGTAAGCCTCGGCCGAAACAACTTAATAGGCCGCGCGCTTCTGACCACGATTACGTTGCAAACGTGGCACACGAAATGTTTGTTTAACAACACGTATGCCTGTGCCCAACGCTCGCTACGGTTCCTTTTATGGGTATGACAGACGCTCGACGGCGAAGAGAACAGAATTGACCTGACATCAAACACTGGCCAGTTAGGAGTAGTGACGTCATCGCTTGGACGGGATATTAATGGCGGATCTCATTAACATTGGTAACATTCATTGAACCATGTTCAGTTGATATGTAAAAACCATGGATGTAAACTGTGATCGTGGTTTTATCCTAAACAGTGATCAGTGGGTGTGTGTATATACGCATGAGTGCACACGTGTAAGCGCTAATTCGTGCATGCTTCTGTACGTGTGTACGTGTTTTTCGCAAGCGTGTGTGCGCATGAATGTGTGTAGTGAAGATTGCTCAGTTTAAGGACCAGTGCCAGTAATGGAGCTGACCCACGCTCTTAGATTTAACGTGATTCAGTGTCCTTCTCTGTGTGTGAGTGTATGTGTATGTGCATGTGCATGCATGCGTGCGTGCGTGCGTTCGCGCGCGCGCGCGTGTGTGTGTGTGAGAGAGAGAGTGGGTATGTGTGCGTGCGTGCGTGCGTGCGTGCGTGCATGCGTGCATGTGTGTGTGCATGTATGTGTATGTGTGTGTGAACTATCGGCTACGTTCGTTGAGATGGAAGACGCATGCAGAGTTCCTGTTTATGTGTCGCAGGGCTGTTTAGTCGAAGGCTCGTCTGTGAACCCAGCGTCAACTCTAAAGAACCTGACTAATCTAATAATAATAATAATAATAACTCGCTGTTAGTCTATATAGTAATCTACACGACTTCCCACCCTTCTGCGCATCTCAAACTCTATTGGTTCGCTTTTATGTGCGAGGGCATTAGATTCGTTGGCTGTTTGAATTCGACCTCTGAGGAACTCACTGGAGACAAGTTGTGATTCACGACGAGACGGCACAAAAACACGGATATTGGTGGACAAACGACATCTGATACGGTACCCATGCCCATTGTTGGCTGCCGCATTGCAAGTCCTTTGACTCAAGTTACAGTATACCGATGTATTTCAATAAAGTGACTCCATAGTTAATTGACCAAGAAAAGGAATATTTTGTAGACAACTATTTTTAATACAACTCTATAAGAACATGGGTCTGTTTGCCACTTTACAATCATGCACTGATTCGTGTCATTCTTTCTGAAAGCTGTTTCCCGTAATTTGTATAGTTGAGATAAATTTACGCTAGGTAAATTTGGTATGAATCTGTTCTGTTAAAAACCGTTAAAAATCCAGTTACACTTTATTCCACAAACACTATTTAAACGCAGTGGAATAACATATCATGAAAAATACGGGTTCACAGTGCCACTAACTTATACCGGAACAACAGAAAGCAAGCAGCAGCCGCAGCAGCAGCAGCGACAACCGCAGAAGTAGCTGTAGCAATAATAGTACCATGACTGTAATGCAGGAAGCGTGGGAGATAACGAACACGATATTAAGAGCGAGTGTAGCTATAAAGCCGTTTGTCTACGCACGGCGCGTGCGGACTAAGGCGAGAGACGGCAGATCGATATTACGTCTCCACCGACTGTGGCGGTCGGTCCAGCAGTTAGAGCGATCTATCACTCGACTGTTGCCAACTGATTGGTGCGTGTCGTCTATCCGCCACGTCCGTCGTTGTGGCAGTCAGTGGTAGAGCGAGGCTTGATGCATCCTGTCTAATAAACCGAGATGCACATCTACCCTTTCAAAGAAAAGTAACCATTTAATGTGTACTCTGTCGAAATCACCTGTTGGTTAAGTGGTAGTACCGGTTTTAGGGTTCGTGCCGGAAGTTAGACATGTGTTATTCGATTGTTCACAACGTTACGTGGCTTCTGCAATTGTTCCGACGTCTTCCGATCGCCAAGAAAGAAAAATTCAAATTGCGACCACTGGAATTACTAATAAATGCAACATTTGGCGGACAATGCATCTTCAACATATTTATTGTGGTCTTAAGAACATTTTATTAGTTAATGTAGAAAAACGAGAAATATACAAACTTCCTTTAATTAATTGTCCACAACTAGATGAACTTCCTTTAATTAATTGTCCACAACCATGAACGCATGATCCCGGTAAAAGAAGTTGATGCAAAGTGCAAAGTTGATGTTCACGATCAAAGAATTGTCAAATTACAATATAAATCCATATAACATAAGTTGTCTTTACAGATGCATTTCACATGGTTACAACTTGAACCAGTACATCTTGCACATGTAACATGATTTTATGAACTAAGCGATCGTACGAGTTAGCACTAGTGGGGAATTGTTTTTTCTGGAGCAAGTTCTCGGCCGACCAGACGGATATTGCAAAAAGCATAGCGACGATTATTGGAGATAAAAAAACACAGACTCAGGCAAAGTCCCGGCTCGAGTAAACAACTGCTATGTGACGAGTATTGACTCGGCTTCTCCACAAGTTGTTAAACTGTTTTCTTCGCTCGAAATGCCGTTGTGTGTGCCAAGAATGTAGCACGCAAAACAGCGACGAGCGCTCGCAGACAATCACCATTGCCCTCACCGAGAGAGATCGATAATGTCACACATCCGGTTTCTGACAGTTCACGGCAAACGTCGGCTGTATCAGTTTGGTTGGCGCAGCTCGTTTTTGACGGCAACAATGTTGTTAAACAAACACCGGAGTTCATCGCGTGAATGCGATGTGCCCTTGGTCAGACGTTGTGTTGTTTCCCCAGCAAGTCCCGTGGTGGGGGCCTTGCCTCTCCCGCAACATCCGTCCGTGGACGGGAGCAAGCAAACAGGATCTTGGAAAGGCTGCATTTAAAATAAGCGACATCGACAGACATGTGAATACAATTATTAATCAAGTTACCTCCAACGTCAACATCAGCGGCTGCTTGCAGCCATTCTGCGTACTTTGGTCTTTAGGCGGATCGTAGCAAAACAATATTTATCACCATTCAGCCAACGGTTGAACACAAGGTCGAAAGAAATGTTCCACAAAATGCATACGATCTAGGGTCACGTTGAATATGATGGATTAGAGCCTGACTGGAAGAAATAAAGCGGACTATTATACGCTTTATTACTGCTGCTATAAATAAGACCAGTTGGAGTGAGGCGCCTGAAATAAAATAATCGACAAACAAATGTGGGAGATTGTGAAAATACAGTTATGACGTTTAACTGCTTTTGCTATAATTCGACGTCGTCCCAACGCGCAGTAAAAACAGCAAAAAAAATTGCGAAAAAAGACAGTTATTTTCAGAAATACCATCATAATGCCCAATCTGTGAAAGTAATGCTATTTAAACACTTTCGCTTTTGGCAATAATAATCTATACACGCTGGACAATAGAGTTTACGTGCGTGCGTGTGCGCACGTGTGTGTATATGTGTGCGTGCGTGCGCGTGAGTGTGTGTATATGTGTGCGTGCGTGCGCGTGAGTGTGTGTGTGTCTGTGTGTGTGTATATATATATATATATGTGTGTGCGTGCGCGCGTGAGTGTGTGTGCGTGCGTGTGTGTGTGTGTGTGTGTGTGTGTGTGTGTGTGTGTGTGTGTGTGTGTGTGTGTGTGTGTGTGTGTGTGTGTGTGTGTGTGTGTGTGTGTGTGTGTGTGTGTGTGTGTGTGTGTGTGTGTGTGTGTGTGTGTGTGTGTGTGTGTGTGTGTGTGTGTGTGTGTGTGTGTGTGTGTGTGTGTGTGTGTGTGTGTGTGCTCCAAACCAAATCTGACTTTTATTTTTATTAAGCGCAGCCATAATTTCTCCACTTTAATTATATTTAAGCGCGGCAGAGATGAAGTGTCCAGTCGGGCCGCAGGTACTGTCGCTATAGCAATCAAGAAGCCTATCGAGGACGAGGTGGCGTGAGAAGTCATTCAAATGCCGAGTCGGCTGTTAGTGATGTTACACCTGGATGCTTGCAGCGTCAAAAACAGGCGAGGGTCAGAGATAATAATGTGACTGTTGGTAATACGTTTCCCAAATATTAAAAAGATTATAGGTAATATCTGCACAAATAAACACATGGTATATTATTAGAATACGTCGTTGCCTGTATAGCTGGTGATTATGAATAATATTTAATCAAACAGTAATCAGTAGGTAAACGACACTATCTATGTTAGACATTTTCAGACGTATGGAAATATTGCAATACAAGGGATGGCATCCATGGGCCGACACCTGCCCAAAATAAATACTAGGATAGCACAAACGCGACATTAAGTACACGTTTAGCATATGCAACGTCATAGGCTACGTCAGCTATCCCGTGACCCACTGCAGTGGATGTCGAACATGAACTGTTGAAGTGTAAGACTTCCGCAAAATCACAGATGTACTTATCAAATAAAATGTACCCAGGATTGCATTATACATGTAGATCAATTTTAAAACACAGAGTTTGACAAATATGAGAATCAGCTAAATAAAAGATTACGTACTTTTTAAAATCATACAACGAAATAACTTTGATCGTTATATCGGGTAAAATATGAAAGTGTGAATAGCCCTGCGTTATGGAATACATAGCTAGATTACAGTCCTCAATACTTCGCCGAAGTGTCACCGTATCCGGTCAATAGTAAGATACATGTTTCTTCGATGACTTCACCGACACTGAATAACAAATTTGTATAAAAAGAAAACTCAACTTCTCTGTGAAGCATTCAGCCACGTTGGGATTACTGCGCGAAGACAATGCGTCCATCAGTGATCGCCCCAACGTCGACAGAGATTATTTTACCATCTTGTTCTGCGTCATCCCAATCCAATCGCAACGTTTTATTGAACGATTGCTTCTCGAGATGAAGCGAAATTAGACGCTGAACTAATCTACACAGGCGGCGGCGGCGATGCTGCTCCAGGAAACTGGTACATTTAGACGTGATTACACGAAGATTAAAACGCAAGATTCATTAAGGATTTGTTCTCTGAGATGCATAAACATAGCAAAACAGTTGTTTTCGTTTCTTTGGTCTTTGCGGTATCAGCAGACGTCGTGACCAGAAACACTGGACACGATCGTGTAATTTAATGGAAATAGCCGCCGCATTTGTTTGTAATATCGGCTATCCCCCTGGACGACGGATGACACAAACACCAATAGAAGTGGCCCACGTCCCCGGAATCAGCGCCAGTTCCGTGCTTTACCTAACACCGATGTTTCCGATCTGTTAGTGGCGAAGGACAAGTCACTAAAGGACGCTGTATTGATCGTTTGACGTTAAGTAATTACCCGGCCTGGTCATGGGACAAACATCTTCATCTTCACGTGTCAAAAGAAGGCCATTTTCAGCGATGACGATTTATGCCATTTATATAATAATTCTGATATTATGCCGTCGCCAGATTCAACAAGTGAACGACAAACGCATATTGAAATAAACGGATGCAAAATGCAAATGGATGATGAAGATTTTTTAAAGGGATATATGACAGACAATAAGATATGCCGACACTGGTTCGTTGTTACAAATACGCCATCCTGATTGAAAAGGCAGTCATGATAAATAACTGGTAATATAGTCCACACGATAATTACGTCGTCTTAAATTGATCTAAGTTAAAAAAAGTTTCATTACGTAGCGGCTTCAAAGCATTTAATCAGCGAAATGAAGGAGCTTCTATGTGTAACTAGGGCAATATTAGCTGCAGGAAACGACTGGATATCGCACATGTTGCGCAATGAGTTTAGAAAGATCTTTAAATGATGGAAATGTTAAATGGGTTTTCGGTGGAGAGGAAACGTGTTGCACGGAGAGATGTAATGTAACACTTTGTGTTCTTTAACATAATCCAGATGTGATGTTCCGTCTTGATTACGACGAGTATTACACATACACGCACGATGACACTTAGTTAGCGGAAATGTAATACTAATAATAATAACAATAATACTAATTTCAATCAATGTAGGCCTACACACGTACAAACACCCCGTGATATCAATCAATGTAGGCCTACACACGTATAAACACCCCGTGATATCAATCAATGTAGGCCTACACACGTACAAACACCCCGTGATATCAATCAATGTAGGCCTACACACGTACATACACCCCGTGATATCAATCAATGTAGGCCTACACACGTACAAACACCCCGTGATATCAATCAATGTAGGCCTACACACGTACAAACACACCGTGATATTAATCAATGTAGGTCTACACACGTACAAACACCCCGTGATATCAATCAATGTAGGCCTACACACGTACAAACACCCCGTGATATCAATCAATGTAGGCCTACACACGTATAAACACCCCGTGATATCAATCAATGTAGGCCTACACACGTACAAACACCCCGTGATATCAATCAATGTAGGCCTACACACGTACAGACATTCCGTGATATCAATCAATGTAGACCTACACACGTACAAACACCCCGTGATATCAATTAATGTAGGCCTACACACGTACAAACACCCCGTGATATCAATCAATGTAGGCCTACACACGTACAAACACCCCGTGATATCAATCAATGTAGGCCTACACACGTACAAACACCCCGTGATATCAATCAATGTAGGCCTACACACGTACAAACACCCCGTGATATCAATCAATGTAGACCTACACACGTACAAACACCCCGTGATATCAATCAATGTAGGCCTACACACGTACAAATATTCCGTGATATCAATCAATGTAGGTCTACACACGTACATACACCCCGTGATATCAATCAATGTAGGCCTACACACGTACACACACCCCGTGATATCAATCAATGTAGGCCTACACACGTACAAACACACCGTGATATTAATCAATGTAGGTCTACACACGTACAAACACCCCGTGATATCAATCAATGTAGGCCTACACACGTACAAACACCCCGTGATATCAATCAATGTAGGCCTACACACATATAAACACCCCGTGATATCAATCAATGTAGGCCTACACACGTACAAACACACCGTGATATTAATCAATGTAGGCCTACACACGTATAAACACACCGTGATATCAATCAATGTAGGCCTACACACGTACAAACACCTCGTGATATCAATCAATGTAGACCTACACACGTACAAACACCCCGTGATATCAATCAATGTAGGCCTACACACGTACAAACACCCCGTGATATCAATCAATGTAGGCCTACACACGTACAAACACCCCGTGATATCAATCAATGTAGACCTACACACGTACAAACACCCCGTGATATCAATCAATGTAGGCCTACACACGTACAAATATTCCGTGATATCAATCAATGTAGGTCTACACACGTACATACACCCCGTGATATCAATCAATGTAGGCCTACACACGTACACACACCCCGTGATATCAATCAATGTAGGCCTACACACGTACAAACACACCGTGATATTAATCAATGTAGGTCTACACACGTACAAACACCCCGTGATATCAATCAATGTAGGCCTACACACGTACAAACACACCGTGATATTAATCAATGTAGGTCTACACACGCACAAACACCCCGTGATATCCACGTATAAAATGATGTAGCTTATCGAGTCTGGCCTAATCGTTAAGACGTTGTCATGGAGTGGGCCAGACCAAACACGGTTGCCCGTCTTTTCTTGCTGTTGCAAATGGAAGTGTGATTGTCAACATGTGAGCTTTGACAGAACAGCACACATACACACCCGCAGTCAGCGCACATACACACCCGCAGTCAGCGCACATATACACCCGCAGTCAGCGCACATATACACCCGCAGTCAGTGCACATAGACTCATGCAGTCAGTGCACATAGAATCATGCAGTCAGAGCACATATATACCCGCAGTCAGCGCACATAGACACAGCAGTCAGCGCACATACACACACGCAGTCAGGGCACATACACACCCGCAGTCAGCGCACATACACACCCGCAGTCAGCGCACATACACACACACCCGCAGTCAGCGCACATACACACACACCCGCAGTCAGCGCACATACACACCCGCAGTCAGCGCACATATACACCAGGAGTCAGCGCACATACACACCCGCAGTCAGCGCACATAGACACACGCAGTCAGTGCACATACACACCCGCAGTCAGAGCACATACACACCCGCAGTCAGTGCACATACACACCCGCAGTCAGAGCACATACACACCCGCAGTCAGAGCACATAGACTCACGTAGTCAGAGCACATGTACACCCGCAGTCAGTGCACATACACACCCGCAGTCAGGGCACATACACACCCGCAGTCAGTGCACATGTACACCCGCAGTCAGGGCACATACACACCCGCAGTCAGTGCACATACACACCCGCAGTCAGAGCACATAGACTCACGTAGTCAGAGCACATGTACACCCGCAGTCAGTGCACATACACACCCGCAGTCAGTGCACATACACACCCGCAGTCAGCGCACATACACACCCGCAGTCAGCACAGTCAAACCCCTATGGACGCACTTATATTTGGACTCGCGCATTGTAACCGCTCGCATCACACATTGACAGTAACCAGTGGGTCTGGCGAAGTATCAATGTAAAGTGTCTTCTAAAAGCTAACTCTATTTGGCAATCTTAAGGAGAGCTCAGAACACGAGCAAGACCCGTCCAGGTGCGTTCTGGGATTTAAAACGTCGCAGACCCCTTAATCCATGACCTGTGACCCCTGACCCGTTACGCCGGACATCTGTGTTCAAATGAGTATCTGGAAGACATATGTAAACTAGTGTCAGCTGCTACCTGCACAAGCGTCACTGTCTGTAACGGTCGCCTTAATTAAACTAATAGTAATAAGTAAAGAAAGATTGTTGCGTCTACATATTAAAACACCCGACCTCAGAGGCACATTAACTCTCAAAATATTGCACGTCTTTCATAAATGGACAAACACGCTAGGGCGCTAAGGAAGACAATCTTAGTTAACAAATCAAGACTTCATATCACGACAACATTGCATTGTTTCGTACTGGCCTAAGTCGGTGCAGTGACCGGGGAGGCGAAAGCGTTCCTGTGCTAGTTTCAACTTTGTGAACAAATAGTAGATCAACACTTGATGCTCGAAGCTGTCTAAATATTCTTACAGGAATGAATAGCGGAAATGTAAACATGACAATTGCTTAGATGACAATTTTGTATACCACCAATGCCATGTTTGAGAAATATGCTGTCTAAAATATAAATGGTGTAAAACATAACTCATACGTTACGTGTCGAGATTGCTCGTGTGACGTCATGGGTTAGCGCATGTGCAGAAAACGCTCTTAATTTTGTCACGCTGCTTTTGTATTTACTAATAAAAAACTTAGTTTATTCAGCATTTAGCTTTAAACTGTTTTCGATCAATCGGAATAGAGACGAATGGCTGTACCACGCGGACTACTAAAAGTGACGTCAGTCTAACTTTGACTACAAGTATAAAGTAGATGCAATGGACGTAGGGGAAGACTCGGTAATATAAGAGCCTGCTGGTGATATGGACCACTACATCCGTAATTCAGAAATGACACACAGTGTGTTGTCATCGGGCGATTGCTGGCCGAGTTGAGGACAGCGATGGATCAGTTAGCAACATTTGCAATGGTAAGAAAACAGCTTTTTAGAAATGCTTACGTGAATAAAATGTAGCACCAATTTTTACTAGTTCTGCATGTTGGATGACTTACCTGTGTTACAGACATTCATATAAGTGACGTGTTTCATTTATATCCCTGCTAACCTGCGCAGTAGCAAGTAACAAGCATATATATGTACATTTTCAGCGTGGAGGCAATACATCTGGAACACCTTTTGGGTGATATGAGCAGCATGCAATCCTGATATTTCATATCATATGGGTAGGGAATCCGAATTTGGGAGGCACAGATCATTCGTTAGTTTCCATATATAAACACACTGGATTGTTACCTCCATGGCCGTATGTTTTCGCTGCTGAACACAGGCCACGTTTCAATATGAACCAATTTAAGAGACCAGTAGTACATCATAAGTTAATCAAGGTAGATACAAAGTACTTCACTACGATATAGAAATGCTGTACTGATATTCATCCATGTAAGATTCATTTGTATTCTAACAAGGTTTGTTGTCCAAATATAGGTGTAGGAGACGTCACGCTGATATTTTCAAAGCATAAGGTATTATGATGATCTTGTAGTTTTTTGTCCGTCCAGCAGGGGATTACAGACCCTTCTCACCGTCTGTGATCAATATGGAGTATCTCATGACATAAGGTACAATGCCAAAAAAAGTATGGTCATGATAATTAGAAACAAGAGTTGTAAGAATGTTAAATTTCCAAGTTTTATGCTTGGTAACGACAAACTATGTGAGGTAGAATCTGTAAAATATTTGGGTCATATAATTTCAAATAGTATGCTAGATGACAATGATATAGCTAGACAATGTCGCCAGTTGTATGCACAAGGCAACATGATCATAAGAAAATTTCATATGTGTTCAAATGATGTAAAGAAGACATTGTTTACTACTTTTTGCTCACCTATGTATACTGCCCATCTATGGTGGAATTTTCATAACTATGCAATCAGGAAATTGTATGTCTCTTACAACAATATATTTCGAATGGTGTTAGGTTATGACAGATACTGTAGTGCTAGTGAAATGTTTGTTAACAATAATTTACCTAACTGTGCTGCTGTTATTATAAATCTGACATATAGGTTTATATGCCGACTGCAGTTCTCAAAAAAACATATTGATTTGTAACATTATTAATAGTGACGTGAAATACATGTCAAGAATATGGAAATATTGGTTCAATTCCCTGTACATACATTTTGTTGACGGGTGATTTTTCATTCTGTACATTGTAACTATTGTTATAACACAACTATAGAACCATGATAATGTACTTGTATGTTGCATGGAGTCTGTGAATAAAGCTATTATTATTATTATTATTATGAGCTATTTGGGAAAAAATGTCCCTCGTCCTCGTTGAAAAAATAAACAACCTCAGAGTGCAATAACACCCATATAAACTGTCTTCGACAAGCATTCTCAACCTTACAAACAACAAATACCTAGTCGTCGGCTCGAAATACTGTGGCTCAAATGATAGAAGCTCTAATGCGTGAGTAGAAATACTCACAGAGCCGTGTGACCTATTGTTATGGGCGTTGCTCGGACACGTCGCTCGGGCACGTAATGACGCTCGCATCAATTGCGTAACTGTTGCTTATTAGAAACAGAATGGCCCGGACGATGTGCTAACTTCAGTTGTCACCTGCAGAACTGGTCAATAGGTTTGGTCTGACGCGCTGGTCAGTAGTATGTGGCTAATTACTGCTAAGTATGAACATAAGATATGTCGCCATTAGTCTAAGCAATTCGACCTAAAACCCGTGCTTACTAGGTGTCGCACCAATTTCCGGTTACCGGGTTGTAATCTTTACTGTAGCTTACTTCCGGATTTGTGAAGAGCATCTTGTATGTCGGAGAGCATTTTGTTTGACGGGGATGATTGTATGACGGGGATGATTGTATGACGGGGATTGTATGCGAAGGGAATCATCAAACGGAGGCATGTTGGACACTGTCATCTATGTACAGGATATGCAGTTATCAGACACTTGTCTTGAGAAGAATTAACAACAGTTTGTTAAAAAAGGACACTTAAGAAACCAATTTAAAGTAATTTGCATAATTTATTGTGAGGTTAGTAATTTTGCAGATTTCGTCCAGATTATCAGCGCGGGGAGAATGATGATTTTTTACCTATCGGTTCAATATACTTCCTACAACACAGTGGCAGGGCACACATGAACACGTATTTCAATGGGTGCATGTGCGTGTCTGCAAAGAACAACAGTTCCGCTGAACAAAACACCAATCGTCCGTAGAATGGAAAAGTCTGGTGGTATCTGATCAGTGGGCGGTCAGAATCGGAATCGTTTATTTGACCCACATATAACACAAAACGGTACATTTTCAAAACAGAAATATCTACAGCTCAATTATGAAATAATATACAGCTGTATGTTGAAAAAAAATACCAGTTAATACATATGATGTATTATGAACTAATTGTATAACATAAAAATAGAACAATATTGATTTAATGTAGGGATTAACGAATTGACAATATCCTATCCATGGACTGTCATGTTGCTCTAGATAAGCTAAAAAGTGGTCAGGGAGACGGCCACTAAGACCATTCTTGGTCGCTCTCGTAATAATGTCCAATGCAGTAAGGGTTTGACAACTATTTCAATTACGTTAACAATAACTGTTGACAAAATCGCAAAGAATAAATAAGTTTACTTAATTTAAAATCTAGCTAATAGTTACAATTAAATCTGACATACTAATTATAGAAATATAGAAATTAAAACGAAATGTGTTATTTATTTATTATTAAGAACGTCCATATATGTAACAATTTGGCAAAGACACTATTCTCTGTAATTTTGTAGAAAACATAGTTTGGTATAACTAATAAATCCTTGTAAGCTATTTGTTAAAATGTTGTTCCTTGTGTGATGCAGTGTTGTTTATTTGTAATGGAATGTCATACCTAATGTATTGGTTGGCAAACTCATGTTTAGCCCTAGTTGTAGGGATGTTGTCATGTAATCGTGTATTAAAGTTATGAACATTTCTATTTAAAGTAAATGGTAAGTTTTGCAAATATACTGGTAATGTCATGTGCACATATCTATAAATAATTCCCGTAATTTACAATGTAATTACAACATCTTATTCTAAATGCTTTTTTTTATAGATTGATGATTCTGATACATTAATTAACCCATATCATTAGGCCATAATTTATATATGGTAACATTAATGAGTTATATAAAATAACTTTTATAGTTAATGACAAAAATCGCTTTAATTTGTTTAATATCCCAATCAATTTAGAACATTTGATTGAAATATGTTTAATATGAATGTCCCAGCTTAGGATTTCTTGCAATCCTACTCCTAGAAGATTAAACTTTTGAACTCTTTCGATCCTGGTTTCATCTAACTTGAGTTGAAAATGACTTACATGTTTATTTGCCAGTTTGTGTATTATTTGGATTTCTTTAT